>OX155956.1:13001510-13541303 GCA_944548615.1 Micropterix aruncella
TATATATATATATATATATATATATATTATATATATATATATATATATATATATATATATATATATATATATATATATATATATATATATATATATATATATATATATATATATATATATATATATATATATATATATATATATATATATATATATATATATATATATATATATATATATATATATATATATATATATATATATATATATATATATATATATATATATATATATATATATATATATATATCTATATATATATATATATATATATATATATATATATATATATATATATATATATATATATATATATATATATATATATATATATATATATATATATATATATATATATACAAGATGCAACAACAAGCAGCTAACCTGCGACTCATTGTTGCGTACCCATTGCAAAACTTTTCTAGTACCCTTTGTATTTGGGTAGCAAACATTTTTTTACTATATTCCACTCTCGTTCGGTACAAGTCTCAAGGTACCGTAACAGCCATCTCAGCAATTCACCATGATACGAATACTAGCAACATACATACTTACAACCATTGATTATTATAATAGAACAGAATAGAATAGAACAACTTTATTGTGCTTTAAAACATTTTCCAATGAATATTACACTAGTTAAAAAAAAAGACATTGTATGCACAAATACAATACAATTTAGTTCTGCTCCAGTAGGTAGGCTTTCCTACACTTGGATGCGTCTTTGCATCTAAAATTTTAAGTAATGTAATTAATTAAAGAATATTAACTATCATGATATAATTGTGGCAATATAAATTAATTTTAGTAAATTATAATCGGTTTGAAAACCATTGATAAATAGAAAATAATCTAATAATCAAAATTGCTGATCAAAAAAAGAGTTCAATGTCTGTAGTCATAATTATAAAGGCAATAATATAATGGTCATGAAAATAGACAGGCGTATACTAAAAATATCTAATTTAAATTAATGGTCAAATATAGCAATATAGCCGTCGTCGATAAAAATAAAGATAAAAATGACGCTCTTTGGCAAAGTTGATTATCATGAATTTTCTGTTATTTTACATTAGGATGCTCTTGGAATAAAAATTCAGCATCATCCAAATCTCTTAAGTCTTATACTGGATTCTTGACTAGGCCATTAAATAAGATTTTTTTGAATTGGTTCTCTCCGAGACTTCTTATATGTGTTGGGACCCTATTATAATAACACAGGCTTCGGTGAAGGAAACTGTTGCGCACTTTGCTAAGCCTGTGCCGATTTAGATGTAGATCAAATTTATTGCTGTTATTGTGTTGATGGAAATCGCTATTCGCCGGGACATCCGATATGTGCTTACGAGCGAACATGATATTAAGATGGATATAGCAAGAGTACATCGGCATGATTCCCGACTCGATGAAAAACGGCTTACACGAATTTCTTGGAGAAGCTATATTCTATATATTATACTAAATAAGAACCCAGGGATGTGCAATAAATAGCAATGTATGCTATACATTATTCTTTATATTCAAGCATTCAATATCTATCCAGGAATTTTCGCAACTGACATCTGTTTATCAATGAAAAAATATAGTGAAAGGCAATCATAACAAAAACATCTTCTGATTGCACGATGGAATTGCAATATCTTTTTTATTAAAGTACAATAGCACTAGTCTGTCCATATATTTTGATTATAACAAAAACGCTCAAAATAAAAATGATGGCTTTTAACTATTTGGTAAAACTACATGCACACAAAATTGAGATAATGGTTTATCGTTATTTAAAGTTAGTTAGGTCATGTTTAAGCACTTTAAAATCGCTATAATCGCCTATCCTAATACTTTAATATTATTGAGTAGTTGCTCAGCATTATGTAAGTACCGAGACGACCTCGGTTTGGTCTTCAGATGTCGTACATTTTACAGCATTGCTTTCTTTCTAGAGTGGCGTCCAATTTTAGTTTCCCGGCACACCAACCAATCAAGATGGAAAGTATTGGGAACAAGCAAAAAAAATCCGAGATGAAGACGTAAATATCCATTATTAGCCCCCCCGCCCCCAAAGACGATTACGACTAATTCCAGGTTGAAGTATGTCTGTGAGTCTGGTTATGTGTGAGTATGTATTACTCCACGATAGCGCCTAAACGCTTAACCCAACTGAGCTGAAATTTGATGTGCAGTACCTACACGTATCATTTGATCATGGCAAGAGATGAAAATATTGTATTTTATTAAATGGGCTAGTCATATATCATCCTTGAAATATTGGACTTTGACTTAAAATGTGGTAGACACATGCGTTGTTGGACCGAGATCATGTTTTGGTTGAAGTATCTCATATACAAGCCACACTAATAATATTAAAATTCCGCCATACGTATTAATCAAATATTAACGGCGAGTCGCCTGAGGCTAACCAAGAAACGAACTGTGCCACTTGAGGCGGTTGAATAACGGAACCTAAATGGATTCATCCGTCGGCCAAGAGAGAGCACTGATCGATATTATTTGTGTAATTATTATTCAGATGAAATTAGTCATTTTAATTTTAATCTCCGCTTTGGTATTTATAGGGGTAACTCATTTTAAAATTATTTAATGAAGCAGACGTAGTTTTACCTAATCCTTAAGTAAATTCTTAAGAAATTAAATAGGAATGGGCAGAAATTGAACAAAAAATTAATTAAAAATAATTCGAAAACAAACAAAAGAAAATTCAGCTTGGTTTAAAACAAACTAAATACAATGAAAGTATGAAATTTGCCTGAAATTTATAAAGTTAAGTCAGAAAAGTTATAATTGGTTTTCAATTCTATTTTTCATGTAAACAAACAGTCTATAAATTTTCCGATCCGAGACAAGAACTTGACGTGGCGCTTCCTTTTCCAGCATTTGAGATCAGTGATTTAAAAAACTCACAAAACAAATATATTGGGTGAGATTTCTTGTGTCCGGGAAATCAGTATAAATAAATTTGCACTCTTCATTACATATTTGCTAATATATTTTTCTTTTGTTAATTTATTTATACAAGGAAAACACACTATAATTATATAGGATTACAAATCTGTCAACATTGTAAAATATAAAACCGGTTACGGATTTCCCATTAATTACAAATGTATATTAATTCAAATTCTGGTAGGTTATTTTTAGTAATTTTTACTTCATTACATATTTGGTAATATATTTTTCTTATGTTTATTTATATATTTATTTATTTATTAAGGAAAAAAACACAGTATAATTATACAGAATTACAAAATTGAACCAATGAAAAATACTCGCACACATAATCAGCCACATAAACAGCGACCGTCGCTTGAAGTTCGGCGGTTCAGTTTTATTCGGCTCCGCTCGTGTAGCCCCGTTATGAATACCGACCTTTGCTTGACGTTCGGCCGTTCGGGTTTATTCGGCTCCGCTATTGTAGCCTTGTGGGGAGGATTTTTCTAGTCGCGACGGGATTAAAAAAAAAATATTATGCATTCAAAATCAAATAAAAAATCGATAGTACGACGCGCCCTGGATGCTAGGCGCTGTAGTGAAAAAAGTTTTTTTGGCGCATGAATTTGGCGTCCCTTCGACTTCCGGCCCGGGTACTCCACTCCTCTATTACCCCCCCCCCCCCCCCATCCCCCTCCCCTGTCCCTCTCTAGATTCAGGGCTGCATGTAAAAATTACAATATTAAAAAAAAACTGATAAACATATTTTGAATTTTTTGTATCTTTCGTTGATTATACTTCTAAAAATACTTTTTTTTAGTTCCAGGCGGCGCTTCTACAGAGGTGGAGTCTACCTCACTTCATGTGTCCATTCTGCCCTTTTGTTCAAGTGCTCAGCGTGTCTGTCAGCATATTCACCCTAACGGCTATTGCAGTGGACCGCCATCGCGCGATTTTAGCACCTCTAAGGTATTTTTTTATTATTTGTTGTTTGGGGTTTTTCTTAGGTCTTTATGAGACTTGTAACACTGCGACCTCTAAGGTAACAAATTTATTCAATTGTTTGTAGCTGAGAATAAAATACAAAATTTAATACTTTTGACAAAGACAGAAAAAAAACCGAACTGTTCAAAGGCATTTAGTATATATATCCAAAGCGCCAATGTATGTTACTAAAAATGATTACAATAAAACCCACTATAATTTCAAAGGGTATAACTTCCACCTAAAACTGAAAAAGTAAATAAAATAATAAAAAATAATAAAAAGCACGACTGCCGTTATAATTATTTTCATTACGCTTTTTATGAAATATTTTTAATTTATGTATTTATCCATGTAGTATAGATAGATATATATTTTTTTACGAAATCTACTTAATGAGACCTTTCATTTGACACTAAACCCGATATATTTATGTTACATTACATATAATACAATGACATTTGAACATTTAGACGACATCTGGCTTGATATTTGGAGAGTTAAGGTATTTTATAACACTCGGGATGACATAACGTTTCTAACAATACTACACACTTCTAAATTGGTCTAAGCGCTTAGCAGTTATGGTGAAATAAATAAACGGAAAACGTACATAGCTGAACTCCTTACACTCCTTTTTTTGTTGGGCAGTCGTGTAAAAATAAATTATACGATTTTTCTCGGCGTATTTGCAGTTTTTTGAGTAGATTATTGAGATTATTCTCTGTACCTACACGAAAAACTGACTTTTAAATTATGTGGGTACAACTTTTTTTGACTTAGGTTTTCTTCTTGAGGATAAGCATTTTTATAATCAACATTCGGTTATTCAGTATTTCTCTCCTATTTTAATTTGTTATAATTATAATAAATTAAACAATCAAATTAAAATACGTTTACAAGCTAAATATATTAAAATTAGCCAAGTGCCTAAGGAAATAAAAGGTTTCTTAATGAAAAATTCCATGTTAGGAGCCATCCATTCATTTTACGCGTTTTTAAGGCATTCCCCTTATATACCATTGGGTAAGCTTCCACCCCACTATCCTTTACCCCCACCTTCCCCCCCCCCCACCCCCTATCCTCCCCTACTCCCTCCGGCAACATTGTATACATGACAACAACAGCATGTTACAAATAGAGTTGTCAACTACAACGGGCGAACCCGTCACCTCAGAAAGTTTTAACGATTGGACGTTTTATCTCCCGTGAAGTGAACGCAGAAGACTTGGACGAAACAGCCCACCGTCAAGCTCTTCCACATGCCGGTAAGAGGCCAACGCTTTATCCGCGAGATAACCAGGTATGTTACCCAGTGGGCTTAAACTCACGCCCTTACTTCCAATTGTTACGTAACATTTTTTTTCATTATATCAAATAATTATATAATTCCAGTTACTAGGTGGTACCCGGCGATACTTGAGTATACGCTTCCTTCCCACTCACACTCTTTTCTCTGATTGGTCATACTATAGCAATAATGATTTAGCCTCTTTATCTAATTCGAGAATTCCTAATTTATGTCAGATTTTATTGATAATATTGTTGTTGTTGGAATAAAAATTAAAAAAAATAAATAAAATAAATATTGGATCAGAGCTGTAGAGCGAAGTGTGCATTACATCTTCAGTGGCAGATGAGAATACACATTTTCTAGCGTGGTGTAAGCAGAAAGTTTGTAATCTATAAAGATTACAAACTTTTACGAGATTACTTTAGTAGTGCTTAGTCGGTTTTAATTGGTACTGACTAAGTCGGTACTGACTAAATCGGTTCTAATCCCTGACCTTAAAAGGTTCTTTAAGTTTGATCCTTGAGACAGAAAACCTACTTTGCGGTCTCGCCTTGTTTCGTTAGATGTTTCGCAAGAAAGTCGTAGTTATATTCCTTTGCCGGGAAAGTAAATTAGTTAGACAAAATTATTAATAGGTTGTAGACTTAATTTGATAATTGAGATAATTTTATATAATTGGACTAATTTGAAATTTTAACCTATATTTTATTTTATGGTAAACTTACAGAGAGTAAATATATGGTACAGTATTTTTAAATATTTTTAAACAAAACAAATTTACCATCCTATGAATAGTTTACAATGCTTGCATTACAAATTAATATAGAAATAACATGAACACGTTGATAGTGAAGAAAATTAATAAGGCTAATAATAATATAAGGGTAAGAAATGTAATAATAAGGTAAGTTCGAGCAAGGGCTATATAAAGCAAAATAGAAGTATGAATAATTGGATAATAATATTTATAATACATAATATGATATGATATGTATAATAGTATGGTATAATATACAGTACACTAGGAAGGTATTTAGGTAAATCTTAAGAAGTAGGAGATTGGCTAGGTATGACCATTGATTTTATAGTGTAATAAAATCAATGGTATGACCGAATCTTTAATTAAATTAATGGAATCATAAAATACATCAAATCCTCTACATGTTTTATTAAAAACGCGACACATTCTGGTAAGAGGTCTATTCGACGCGATGTTGCTATTGCAAGCGACAACAGAAATTGTTTGAGTTAGTCGTTAGTCGCGGTGGCACACGAAATTTAACTTTTTCTAGACTAGCTGGGCTGTCTAGTAGAATAGAATAGAATAGAATAGAATAAATTTATTGTGCTATAAAAACATAACTTAATGAATATTCCACTGGTTTTATAAAAAAGACAATTTATGCACAAATGGCGGACTTATCGCGATATAGGATATCTTACAATAAACCATTTATCTTACAGTCAACCATTAAGTTCTATCTAGTCGATAGTGCAAAAGCTTATAGAGACACGTTATATCAGTAATATTCCTACGTGTTTAGGTCTATTAGGTTGAAGTGATATAGCTGCTCTACATAACCTTTCAGAGTATTCCTGAGGCCATATTTGTTCGACAGCATGCGAGTGAATTTCATTTGGACTCGTTCAATTCTATCGCTCTGAACACTGTAAAGCGGATTCCAAATCACTGATCCATACTCCAGAACCGATCTAATCAATGATGTATAAACAGATATTAGGGATTTCGGATGTAGAAATGGCTTCAGTGTCTTGAAGACAAAACCAAGAAGTTTACTTGCTTTTTCGACAATCCCATTGAAATTATCTTTTCATCGAAGATAACTCCTAGGCCTCTGATGTGGTCGACTCTATTGAGTGTAATTTAAATGCTATTGATAGAGTAGTTTTAAAATATTAGGTGGAATATTATTTAATATTATATTTATATAATAATTATAATTATTTTATTAGAATTTTGTGATATTTTTTATTATATTTTTTTTAGACTAAAGACGATGAAAGAAAATGTCATTTCAAATGTTATATTCACATGTCGTTGTATACTATAAGTGGCTATTTTGACATTTCAATATGTATGGAACTATTTTTCTATAGCTATTTTTTTAAATTGTTATTCTAGAATGTACATTGTTATTGCTATTTTTAATTGCTATTTTTGAATGTAATTGCTATTGTAGTATTAAGAACTCATTCTAGGCGGAAATTATGCTATAATAAAATAACAATACCGGTGCCCACGATTTGATTTAGATTTGATTCTCACATTGAGAGAAGCAATCGAAGAAAAACGACTTGGAAAGTTTGCATTTGCCGATTTGTTTCACTACGATAACGCGCCGGCTCATCGATCCGAAGCTGCCCTTGCCGCAACAACAATAAAGTAGTAATACCATGTAATTTGAAGCAATAAAAAATCTAATGGATCTAATCGAGTCCAACTCTCAACTATGAAAATCGAAAGAAAACCTAAATGGAAAAATACGCGTTTAGGAAATGAATATAATTGAACACACTTTCCTATTTCCAATTTTATTTTTTTTTAAATCAAGTTTCATTTCTCACACCTATATTTAATAAAACCCTAGGGTGACTTTGTTTATCCTGATTATTTAATATTCTTCTATATATACGATATAATAAAAAGCTTGTAGGGACTTGTTTATTTGTTTTTACTAGTTACTAGTTTTCTTACTTGTTTATTTGGCCAACATTTATTTATTAAAACAAATGTTGTATATTTGAAGTATTTTCTTGGTATTACAATTATCCAATATGATGTAGTATTATCTTAAATGCGGCGGATTTTTTTTTTAAAATGTGTCTTTTGTATAATAGAATATCTGATATTTCACAATGTGATTTCTGCCCACTGTGTATCGAATTTCAAATCTTTAAATCCAATATTTCGAGATTGAACCGAAGGACCGATTAATCTTTTCAACCCTTGCCATGATCAAATGATGCCTGCATGCCAAATTTCAGGTCAATCGGATAAAGCGTTTGGGCGCTAACGTGGAGGAATATACACACACACCCACACACCACAGTATACCGAGACAACAGTAGAATCTCTCTCGAGCGACAGAGAAACGCGAGAATAGGCTGCGAGGAAAGTGGGGAGAGGGATAGTTCTCGACGAACGCCTTTAGTTAACGTTACGCGCAGGTAAAGGTTGGTGATTTTTTCGAACGTTTGCATATCCGCGTGGGCCGAGTAGCGGACACCTGGCGGCCATATGCGAGCCTTTACGACTCGTGACGTATTCGGTTCAATATCATTTTGTGCTAGGAGAAGCTACTGTCTGGTATAATGTGCACACACACACACCCACACACACACACTCTCACACACACACACACACAGACTCACACACAGAAGTGCTATCGCAATACTTTCCTTCTACCGGGAAAGTTATTATAGGATTTAAATGCCGGTCTTAAAATGTATAATAAGTCGAGTGATGATATTCGAAATGCTCCATTCATACATGCTTTCAAAAACCGCCTGAAATGATATCTCAAAGATAAAAACTTTTTATTCATTAGATTATTTTTAAGTGCATAAGTACCTAATAAAACTTTAGTAGTTGAGATTATTTTTAAGTGCCGGTTCATTTATGTGTCATTTTTCTCTTGGTATTCTGTAAGTATTGCGCTAAGCTGACGTCTTTGAATTGTAAATTAGGTTCTCTTACGTGGCCAATATTTTGTTTACTTTCCTCTTGACTGAATATTTAGATCAAGAATACGAGCAAACAAAAATTACAATATTTGACATCTCCCTTTAGGAATCAAATGAAGCGTATGATACGTGTTTGTGTTTTGGAGGAGGTATTGACTGCGCTTCAATTCCAGCTCAGTGCTGCCTTTATGATTGAATTATGATAATGTTTCATGTTCTTCTTTCTTATTGATTGCTCTTGTGATTGATTTCGTGGTTTTCGGGGTCCTCTTGCGTCCCACAAACTTCTTCGCAGTACATATAATATCATATAATCAATGGCAGTAAGCAAAATAGATTTTGAATATTGAGTATTGGGCATGCACTATAAGGGAGTAAATAGGGAGCTCCCGAGCGCCCAATAATCGAACCAGCCCTCTTGGTCGCGTATTTTGTTTTTACAAGCTTTTATTTACCTTAAAATGTTTGTTAGTGGGCTCGATTGCGTTTCATCGTGAACTAAAATCGGTTAATAAGTTCATGTGAACGAGGCAGGGCAATGTATTAAAGAGGAATATGAAATAAACGTCTGTCATTTTTCCGCATTAAAACTACCCACTAAAGTAAAGCAGATAAATATTTGAACGCACGAAATGTGTTTAAACTAATTCGGACGGCTGTTAGTTCGATAGGTAGTATTGAAGCGGGAAAAATCGACGATCGTTCATTTCATATTCCGCTCAAACGTATTGCTCTGTCTCGTTCGCTTGAACTAATTTCAGTTGGTTCGATTGCGGTTCTTGTGAACTATAACTATAACGAACGATCGTCGATAAAAACTACCTGTCGAACTTATTCTCGTCCGAATAAATTTGAACACATTTTTTGGGTAGTTTTAATGCGAAAAAGTAACAACCGTTCATTTCACATTCAGCTTTAGCGTATTGCCCTGTCTCATTCACACGGGCTAATTTCCGATTTTGGTTCACGAAAAAACGCAATCGAGCCCATTATGTATGTTAGTTTGATTAGGTCAAATCTTGGAAGCTTAGAACCACTTCCTCTTATCCTATGAAGTTGAAATTTCACTTGTTGGTTCAGTTCCGATGACAATGCGTTTTTAGGGTGAGCATGACCTGATTCTACATATTGAGTTGTCAACCACAACGGGCGAACCCGTCACCGCAGGACGTTTTAACGATTGTTCGTTCTATCGACCGTGCAGTGAGCGTAGAAGACTTGGGACATAACAAATCCGCCGTCTAGCTACGCCACAACCCGTGAGAGTCCAACGCCTTACCGCGAGTGAGCCAGGAATAAACCCGGCGGGCTCGAGATACTCGCGCCCTCACTACCAATTGTGACCAGATTTCTCCGGTCTCTCGATTGGTTCCGAGTTCGAGGTCGCTTGCGCGATCCTCTCCCTTACGAAGCGGTGAGACGGAGTGCACCGAATCTGTCGCGGACCAAGGCGTCCTTTGCCCGACTCTGAACCGGGATCGGATGGCCAATGGTCATTTCAAGAGCAGTCGCCGTAAGGTAAACAACTGCCCCCGCTCTATAGGAAACAATACAGTTCCCAGACTCCCCCGATTGTTAGTCGGAGAGCACAATCGATTGGCTTGCGCCTCTCGGTGCGCAGACCGTCCAGGAGCGCCAGAGGATTGTTCCCAGGGGAGACCGGTTGACCCAGTGTCCTACCCAGGCTCGCACCCCATGCGGGGAGGCCATCGGATGGGTGTTGACCCGTGAGTGTGACCGACCCTGAAACAGAATGGGTCTTCGTGGCCAACTCAGCAAGGGCCCATTAGCTCCCCATTATCAAGGGCCCATTAGACCTGATTCTACACCCGGGATCGGCTCCTGCCGAGGATACCCTTCCACGGTCAACAACACAGACACACAATTTTGTATACGCATTCAATTATGATAGCCCGTTCTAATTTGCATCGCAGCAGAGCTGCTGCACCCAGAATTGGCTTCCAACGAAGAGACTCCTCAACGGTCAACAGCACAAACATGAAACTTAATAGCATTTAATTATGATAGCCCGTTCCAAGTTCCACTCTGACATGGCTGCTGCACCGAGGCTTGGCTCAGGATAGAGCATTTTAATAAAAGCTTGTTTTTATAAATGTGTTTTTACTATTAACTTATTATTTATTTATTTCTTTGTTGTTCAATTATTTCTTACTAAATATTTTAAAAAACAATGCATTTTAAAGTAAAATAATAAAGTTATCAACTAGTAACTATACAATACAAATATAATGCCGCGTATAATATATTAGCTATCATATAAGAATAAATATTTAATTGCCAGTAATTTGAAGAAATGAGGGCAAAAATATCAAAATCTGGTGCCATCGAGTAAATGTCGTTTAAGCGTCGTAAAGAACGTGGCAACAAGTTCCACCTCGTAAGCCTAGTTTGCGTGAACGGCTCCGCTAAAAATCGGTGCGATCGAACACTCAGATAATTATTGTGCAAAAAAAGAATTACTTTATTTTGTTTTTTATTATTTTTATAAAATAAACCAGTCGATAGGTAAGGTCATAGTCAAATTGGCATTGCCACTCTTGGCATAGATAAATTCTTTATACAAGATAATATGTTATACCTTATAGTTATATAAAGTATAAGTATAATATAATATAAGTATATATATAAGTATAAGTATATAATATAATACAAGTATAAGTATATAATATAAGTATAATATGTTATAAAGTATAATTATTTTTTTAAACGGAAAACAATTACGAAATAAATTTACAAAAAAGAAAATGTTCCTTTAAAAAAATATGGTATAGATGAAAAATACAAATAGTCAAAATATAAAAACGAATAGTCAGTTATAAAACAGTCAAATTAGTAAGCTAGGATTATCAGTTTTACCTCAAATCAGATTAAAAATGTAGGACCTGGTCAGCATTTATCTTCTGACAGAGAATTATAGACAGCCATTTCTGTGATAAATGCAGTCGAGTACAAAAATTGGTAGGTAACATCCATACTGCTTGAAGTACAACAATCTCAAAAACACGTTTTTACTTTTTTACCAGCATGAGGATATAGATATCTTCACTCGGATTCCAAATAGCTGCACCGTTTACATGCGACTTCTAACAATCGAGTTATAGTTGTGTATTGCAATCGCTTCATGGTCGTCATAGAGAAATAACACTGCCAATAGTATAGCGCTGGTGACATCAGTGCCAACCTTGAAGAACTGCCTGGACATGCTTTAATAGGATTTCAACGACCAACAGCTATGGATATAGATCTTATATTAAATAAGTCTAAGACTAAACGTCCTATGCATGTGTTTATACGCCCCTAAACGCCCTATATATAAACTATATATAAACATATATATAAACATAAAATATATATAAACAGGAACCCGATCATTAGCCACTGTCTCGACTGCCCTACATTGATAGCAGAAAAATCGTCACCGTTTTGCAACTGCGAGGTGATCGAGGTGGTAGATACAGCTAGATAAATGGGCCACAGAGTCGAGTGTGGCATTCACTAGTGACACAATGCCGAACACTTATGCAGAAAACTTCGTACTTGTTTAGAAAAATCTAAAGCCCCAACATCTAAAACGCCATTTAAGATGTCAAACTTTATTTATCTATACTAACATTATAAAGAGGTAAAGTTTGTCATGTTGTAGGAAGTAATCTCTGGATCTACTAAAGCGATTTAAAAAATTCTTTTACCAATAGAAAGCCACGTTATTTGTGAGTGTCATAGGCTATATATTAATACGAAAAATGAAAAGACGTTTTCGTAGTAGTCGGATTTGCAAAGTAAGTCGGAGAAAAAACGGTCGAATGAAAACGTTTCTTACGAACGCTGCCTTAACGATTAGAGATATATGATTGAGCTTTAGGGAAAAAGTTGTAGAGCTTGATAATGCCTACAAAAAAGTCAGCGACAGCATATCTCTAACTTTTATATTTAAGTCACAAAAAGTAGTTTTTCATATTAAAAAAATAATTTAAATCGTTTGGTCATGTTTATTGGTCATATTATCAACAATTATGAATTCTTATCAAAATAAGTAACTTTATCGTTTTAAGTATTTAAAACAAAAGACTTTTCCCTTTTACTGCATATAATTTTCCTTTTACTGCATAAATGGTTAAAGAGATAATACGACATAAGTATGGAACCGCGACCGTATCTCGGGTTGGAACTTCTGAAAGAATGGTACCAAATAATAACATTACATCTGATATAGTATACAGAGAAGTTTTGAATAATTAAAATAAACATAATTTATTCAATTATAATCATTTCATTCACTCATTAGAAACCCGGTAATATAGCCAAATCGGCATGCAAATACATACATACATTTTCAGTAAAAATATAACACTCCTTTTGGCAGTCAGGAAATAAATCATAGCACACAGTACTAACCGTACCACACTCATAATTTCATCACAAGTAAAAATGTTTACCGCCCAACGAAGTGGGCACGGGTCAGCTAGTGGTGTATAAAAGCGCTATTAGACTCCACTGTCGACGATGGGGCCTTGTACACTGAGAAAAATAATGGATTGATTCTGAAAAATAATGGTTTTGTTATTACGGGTTTATATAGAATAACGATGTTTTAATCGTAATGTTTTTGAATTACAATGAGAACTCCATTACTCGATTATATGTATCAACATTTTTCTCAGTGTTAATACGGAAACAACAGAATACTGTAGTTTCAACTTGATTCATGTGTCCACAATCGTACGTATACTACTACATGCTGTCATGTTAGAAGCGATATTCCAAGGTTGCGCCGTCATGGAATAATATTATGTTTTAACATTAAGGCACAGTAAATTCTGTCACGCCAACACCGTTACGCGTCATGTTAATTAATACGTATGGACCGCAGTCCGAGTTATATACGTAATCCTTGTTGACATATGAGTATTTCCGTGTATACCATCGTTATATTTTTCTCATTGTAGTTTCAGCACAAATAACTTTTATTACGTTGGGATGCCCGATGCAATCTTCGATTCAACTCCCCGAAGAGGCACTTCCCCGGACGCACCGGGGTGACCAATGCCTTCGGATGTATTCTGCGGTTCGTTTACCTCAGGCGGTCCTGGGCGGTTGTACACTAACTACTTTGCTAGCTACGCTGCTCAACCGGCAAATTTTTAGGGGAATCTGGAAACGTAGGTTTTCCAAAAACTTTAGAAACGGCCCGTCGGCCTTGGGATAAACGAGATCTATACACAATGAAAAACGGCAACGGCCCGCGATAAACTCGAACACGAATTGAAACTTCTAATCCGTAACCAAACTTGAGGACGAAGAAATATGTCCAAATCTGTTAGTAAGGGCGTCATTAGGCCGGAATTAGTGGCAGTTCTTAGTTGCGTCGCTGGTTGGTGTTAGGCTCTTACGGGCTGTCGGAGGAGTTTGACAGTGGAATGTATTTGTCCACCATAGCCATTGCGTTCACTCCACAAAATAAAGAACGGCCACAGTCGTTATAACTTTCTCGGGTAGCGAGTTCGCTCACAGCAATTAACACCATGAGTCTGTCCAATATTAGAAATGGTACAAAACGTAGAAAACTAAATTACCTGCATACCAAATTAAAGATTTACATTTTTATGTAAATAATATTAAACTAATAAAAACTAATGACTTACAAATTCCTTTGTTATATGTTATTATTTTATTTTGAGATAAGGTACCGCATCGGCGCATTTAGAATCCGACCATCTAATGGGCTACTGAACATGAGAGAAGTTTAGTCAGTGTTTGTAAATATGAATATTATCTAGGCATTGCATTTCTTAGTAAAATCCTAACTACCAAAACGTCGTTCGGCACTGAGCAACCTATTGTACATGATGATATCTTCACTAAGGAAATTAAACAATAAAATAAATAAAAAATATTAAATTAAAGTTATCGGAATGATCCAAATAATATTCATCAATATCTAAATTATCAAATAAGGCATTAACCTGACATTTAAATGAACCCAAATAATAATCATCAAAACCAAAAACAAAAACCTACCTGCAATTTTTATTTAATGATTACCAATTAAAATAATTACCGTTATAAATAAAATAACAACGAACAAAATAACAACGAATAAAATAAAATAAAATAACAACAGTAACAGAGTAAATTGGTTTTTATCTTATTTATAATATCAAACAACCGCGATAGCCTTTGATTTCATAATAATCATCATTACCATACATAATAATAAAAAAGAATAAGGTATAAGTTATGTAAGTAAAATTTAACTTTAAGAAACGCCATCTAGTAGATTGTATTCCAAGTACCACCAACATTTTTTTTAACAAAAATAATTAAATAATAAAAAGTTAAACACTATTTAAGTGATGTAAAAAAAAATACCTTAAAAATCACCATTTAGTAAATTGTCTTCAAACTATCTTCATTTTTGAAACCAATAGATAGCTGGCAATGATCATACATCACAAGGCCGGTGTAGGTAGACAAAAGTCACAACACTTTACCCTACATTCCAGATGATATATGACCTTATCATCAGATCTGCGCATTTCGAGCAAATCGTGGGGTGAACGATCACCTCCGAGTCTAACCTACATTCGTGACTATGGCTGAGGGGACATCCTTGTCGTTTTGATAAATCGCAACCGGCCGTGAAATACAGCTACCTTGTCACATATTTGTTTCGCTAAAAGATAAGGAGTGGACGTGTGCGTATTTTATGTATAAGGAAGATTTATTTTCTCTGGAAGCTGAATAATGGTGTATTGTTTCTCACCCTATTACTAGTTATTTATTTATGGCCCTTTATTGTGACCTCTATTGTGTTTTATGTTTTTGGTGAGGTTTTAGAAAGGAATTTTATTATAGTCTCTACCTTGCTCTTTAACCTTTTAAGGACCATGGATCATATGTGTCCCATAATCTTATTTTATAAATTATCGAATACGAATAACTTATAAGTTATATTTTTTTATGCTATTAAGACATCAAAACCTTAATATTAGCATTGATTTTAAATGAATGATACTAGCAAAAAGAATTAAAGTATTGTTTAAAAACACACCATTTTCTTTTGAATCGCAATTTAATAATGAATTCTGAGGATTTTATATATATTTATGGCGACTTAGATTTCAGTTTAAATAAAAAGATTGGACGTACTTAATGCTAATATAATATGTATGTGTATATGTATCTTATTGGTATCTTTTACACGTATATTCCACTTCCACTTATTTTAAAGCTAACTATTTGTAATTATTTTTTGTTTCTTTTTTTTACATTTGTATAAGTTTTTATATTTAGAGGAATTTCATTGAATAAATGAGGGATTAGCCAATTCAATATTCTTTTTCAATAAAGGTTGCGAAAAGGAGGGTAGAGTAGCCGTTCATTTTGTTTCTTTCTAGTTCTATGTTTATGTTGGACAAAAATTCGTAATTCTTCAGTCTCGAAATATTGAACTATCATTTTATAAATAAATAATAAATTAGCTGGTAATATGTCACAATAATTGAAAATCCTATTTTGTCCTTTTTGAATTTACATCTAATATTATTTGGAACTATCATTTTTAAAATACGGTGTTGTAGAGATATCATTCGCGATATGTAAGATTTAAAAGTGTTGCTGTATGTTGTAATTCCGTAGGCAATAATAGATTCTACCAGGGCAAAATACACACTTCTCAGCTGGTTGTATTTGAGAATGTATTTTAAGTGGTAGATTTTTATAATTATTTGTCTTTTGCATACACTATTAATGTTGACTTCCCAGTTGAATTCCGTAGGCAATAATAGATTCGACCAGGGCAAAATACACACTTCTCAGATGGTTGTATTTGAGAATGTATTTTAAGTGGTAGATTTTTTATAATTATTTGTCTTTTGCATACACTATTAATGTTCACTTCCCAGTTGAATTTCTTATTAATCAGTTATCCGTTACGTTTCAGCATCAACCCTTTTTATATGCTCACATTGACAGTTCGGTTGTGGATTATGTAGACAGATATGCGTATGGAATTTAATTGCAAAGCTACTTCCTCGTTCTCTTGCCTGCGATGACCTGATTTACATGACTTTAATTTTATTCGGCATTGATTATCAGCCAGTTTTTATTTGCCCGTTTTCCTGTATCTTATTGAAATCGTGTTGCAAGTTTTGAGAAGCCGTATTAATGTCCGTGTTACACGCAAATAAAGAGGTGTCATCGGCGTAGGTATACATTGAGCAGTCGGAAGTAGAGCACTGATCCCGTTCGTGTACATTGGCCCCAAATACTTTTCTGAGCAGTGCCTGGTCGTGCTATCTCCTACTAAACTTGTTATTTATTTTAACTACCATATGTCTGTTGCTTAGGTAGTTTGTTAGCAGTCTCAATACATTTCCCCTTAATCCAGCTTCTTCATAGACTTTCTACTTCATAGACTATCAAGCTTATTGGCTGGTAGGCCCAGGGCTCATACAAATAGTAGCATTTTCCTTTACGCTTAGACCGAAAATGTAAAATATGTTACCTGCACTAGTGGCTGGTTCGAGAATTTAAACAGAGTGGCTGGATCTAGAATTTACATCAAATTTTGAAGACGCATATGAACTTCTACTTTATCAGGAAGTCCACGTAGACAGCTTTGTAAATCACATTAACTGCCATCACATGTAACCCAAAGACTTAAAGCGGTGTCATTTTTAAAGTGTTTTAAAATAAACGCTAAATTGGCGACTTAAAGGTGGTGCAAATCTTATAAGGATATTTTGCTTACAAGCACGAGGAGTTAGAAATCAGAATCCACTACTTGTATAAAACCTGGGTCCACCCACCAAAAGGATTGAGATTGGCATATATTTAATTTAGTTAGGTATATTTAAAAACTAAATCTCATTTCTAATATCCTACTGGTATTTGAATTTTATACATTTCAAATATTAGTTGTTTGACGTGAAACATCTGTTAACAAATATTATAATTATTATTATCTCATTATTACTATTATTACTAATTATCACTTTCCCGACCATTTAAGGGTTAGGAAAATACTATGAATGCGCATTTTTTTTTTTGAGATGAAATCGGAAATATTAATTTTGACCCCCCCCCCCCCCCCCGAGACGATTAGGACCATTTTCAGGCTGAATTCTGACTCTGTGTGTTTGTGTGTGTATTTCTCCACGATATCGCCCAAACGCTTCCATCCGGTCAAGCTGAAATTTGGCATGCAGGCATCGTTTGGTCATGGCAAGAGTTGAAAAGATTGTGGTTGGAGTCGGTCTACCAGGGCGGGCGCTAGTTATACTTCAGTCTCGAAATATTGGACTCAAAGACTTGACATTCGGTACACAGGTGGCTTGTTGGGCCGAAATAATATTATGAAATTTTGGTTGAAATATCTAGTAGGTATACAAGCACAAAACTAATATTTAAAATCCGTCATACATCCATTAAATTTTAATACCCTTAAAAGCAACCTTAAAATTGATTTTTTTTACCATAATCTAATGACATTTTTAAAACTTATTTGTAGATCAAATAATTATAATAATATAATAGAAAAAAAACCGACTTAATTTTTTTAGAAGTGCAGCAGCCATGTCATGGTGGTACTTAGAACGGGCTATCATAATTGAATACGTATACAACATTTTGTGTTTGTGCTGTTGACCGTTGAGGAGTCCACTTGTCGGGAGCTAACCCTGGGTGCAACAGCCATTCATGGTGAAATTTAAAACTGGCGATTATAACTGAATGAGTATACAAAATTGCTGCTGTGTTCGTGTCCATGCTGTTGACCGTTGTGGAGTCCCCTCGTCGGGAGCCAACCCAGTGTGTAGAATCATGTCATGCTTTCCATTAAAAAAAAATGCATTGTCATCGGAATTGAACCAACATCTAAATTTTAAACTTCATGTGATAATATTTGAGAAGTTTCCTCAATTCCTCATGGATCCCATCATCAAAACAGGATTTAGATAAAAATGGGACCCATCTGTAAGTATATCTTTTCAAATAAAAATTTTAAATTCCAAATCAGAGTACTGAGGTAACAAACATTTAAAAAACAAAGATACAGCCGAATTGATAACCTCCTCCTATTTTTGAAGTCGGTTAATAAATAATTTATAATAAAGTAGTTTAAATAATAATAGATAGTAAGAAAATAGGTAATTTCTATTTTTTTCTTATAATATTATTATAAGCTATGATTTGGAGGAAATCGTATGGGTTTTGGTGGTTAAGCAAGGAGTTGATGTATTGCGGGCGGATTTGAATGATTTGAGACGTCGTTACAAGCGGACACAATCTTTGCTTCGCGAAACCAAACGAACTGGAATTCAACAATTTAGCTGCAGATTTCGTTGGTCTGCGACAATTGATCGACGTAAATGCGCTGATGGTTGTTTACAGTGCCGAAAACCTCCGTGGTGAGTTTGGACAAACAAAAGGCAGCCAACAAATCCTCGTTTATTTTGCGAGTGGGGAGAGACAATAAAACGAATCTGGTCGAGTCTATTTTGTCCTTATACGATGACAAGCGTTGATCTCTTACTTGAGTAGTAAAAAAATTTAGCACTTAAGCATTAAGTTTGCACCTAATTTCGGTATTGATTTTGATATTCATCAAAGTACGACAATCTGATCGTGTCGCGCACGGAGTTATAAAAACTACCCTCTTTGTCGGGACTCTCTTTAGGGTAAATAAATATCTAGGACAAAAAGGTGCGTGTTGACATTCATCGTTTAACAGTTTAGTATTTTTCGTTCTTCCTCTTCGCGGCCGTCAGGAATAGATCCGGTAGGCCTAGTATTTTAACGAAAAGAAATATTTGGAATAATAATTTAGGAAAATAAATTATACAAAGTGTTTAATTATTACACTCCACAAAATATTAACGATAGTTTAATAACTGATTTTGGTTCTTACGAATTTATTCTAAGTTATAAAACTACGCACTTGTAATCGGCAAAAAACCGGTATAAGTATTAATTATTAAACCCTGATGTTTTCATTCCACCATAACTTCTAAAGTGTGTTAGATTTAGAAGTGTCTTAGTGAACCGATTTAGTTAGAATCGTTATGTCATTCCGAGTGTCATAGGCTACCTAAATGTCAAAAAACATTTGTCTACATTTTCAAATGTCAATAAATTAACAGAATATATCGTCTTTAGTTTCAAATAAAAGGTGTTATTGGGAACATTCCGGAAATATACATCTGTCTATATGGATAAATTAAAAATCACAAATATGTCATAATAAAACCAAAATAAAAATAGTTATAAATACGATAGTTCACTTTCTGTAACAGCAGTCGTGTTTTCATTCTTTTAATATATTTATTTGTTAATCAATGATTTCAATGATGTACACTGCAGGATTGCGTACCTAGTCTGACGGTATGGAGCCTTGAAATCCGCCAATTCCGAAGTCAGATTCCGAATTTCATATAGTATGGCCCAACCCCGCCCTCAGCTGAGAAACGAACCGCGCCGCCCGAGGCGGTTGCAATGGAACTCGACCGGGTTCATCCGCCAGCCGGAAGGCGGGCGCTCCGCGAAATTGATATTCAAATAAAACCAATTCTTGGGTACTTGCCGGGAAAGCCTTGGGGTTATTTTAAATTCACAGAATGACCTCATGAAAAAAATTCCCAAACATCACGAACACATTACATACCGTAAAACCATACAACT
Organism: Micropterix aruncella; assembly: GCA_944548615.1. NCBI lineage: Eukaryota > Metazoa > Arthropoda > Insecta > Lepidoptera > Micropterigidae > Micropterix > Micropterix aruncella. Next base: position 13,022,140 of record OX155956.1, read on the forward strand.
ATGGTCCAGGTTTTCCGGTTTTTTTATTTCAAGACTAAATATAAGAAAAACTGTCTGTGTTATAAAACCCAGTAGGTACAGATTAAAAGTTACCCAAGTAGATAACTAAGTGCGTAACACTATTGATATTGGTCAGGCAATGATAATTTTCAATAAAATTAAAATTAAATTTTCGACCATTGTTGTCTTTGCTGTTTACAACTATGGTCCAACCCATAAAACTGCACAAAATCGTAAGAAAATATCAATTTGGAATGAAGTAAAGTACTGCTAGCGTAAGAATAACCCATCAAGGGTGTAATAAGGTTAAAAAAATAAATAAAATAGTAGAATCACTAAAATGTATTAAATTAAACAAAAGTCAACAAAAATTACGCAAATTCCTATAAGAAATTTAAATAGGCCTTATTTCATTGGTTTTCTTTACTGCTGGCACATGGTACCTATAGAGCTCTGTTAGAGCTTAGCTTTTTTGGCTCTTTTATTTTAAATCGTATGTCTTGGATTGTGTAGAAAATTATGTCATCGTTATAGGGAAACCGTATCGCCACATTTCCATTGCATGTTGTTGAATACATTCTCTTTATCATTCGACGAAATGCACTGGCGACTAGTTTCTCTTACTAAATTGCACGTCATTGCTTTAAATTTCAATATTATTGAGCTTCATGGTTCTTGAAATACATATAAGATTTATTTGGAGCATCTCTATGCTTAACGTCTTATTTTGTATTTCAGCGAGGCAAAGATCCATATGGCGGTCAGTAAATGATTATACGACCTACCTTATCTACCTTACCTCGCGACATTTTACAATTTTTTTTTTCTGGATCAAAAAAAGGATATCAAATATGGTACAAAAATTCGTTAGGACTATTGTTTGAAACAAAGTACGAAAAATGAGATAATGTCCTATATACAAAAAAGTACGAGAATTTAAGACCTTAACAATACTGCAATAAAATCGTCAAACTTACCTTCAAACGGTAAAACTCCGAGGCGATTCGATTAATTTTTCCTACTTTTAAGCAAATAAAATTTGAGAGCTCCGACAGACACGTAAAATCCTGTTCAAGTGTTTTGACATGGAACTCTGAAATGGGTGCCGCTATTTATCAGATATTGCCATAAAACAATTCGCCCATTTATAATACAGCAATTAATATGTGTGAAACGCATAAGATTGCGCTAATCACAAAAAAAAACTATCTTTTTAATATTGAAGGTCTCCTTGGACCATACTTGTACACCAGAACCGTAGTTGCATGGTTTTACGGTACAAAAAAGAAGATTTAAATTACATTCTATAGCCCGCCAACTTTTTACTATGTTTATTTGGATCACCTTCAGATCTATATTTCGACCCTGGAGTTAAGGAGCAATATTTCCGACCCACATTTCGCAGGTTGCCGCGACTTGAAAAAGAATACAAATCGTTTCCAACCACTACTACTTGTAGTTTTGACGAGAAATTCAGGAAGCGTAGCGAATGGTAGAATATCTAATAATAATGACAACGCCGACAGTCACGCCACGTCGCGTGTGTTTATCAAATCCGCTTATAACATCTACCCTCCCCCTTCCCCCCACAACACAATGGGCTTTATTCTCTAACCATTTTGCGTCTGCTATTTTTGCGTATATTGCGCAAGTAAATATATTAAAAGAAATAAAAACACGACTGCCGTTATAGAAATAGAACTACTGTATTTAAAATATTTTTATGAAATTTCTCGCTCCACTCGTGAGAGAAAAGTGTACAACGACTTTCTCGCGAGTGTGATGGACTTGGGATGGCATCATCGAATCTAGACTAGGGTCTGGGGTAGCAAAACATTAGCAGAACATCCAAGGATGATTAGGAAGAAGCGGTGTTTCTAGTTTCTCTTTTTCTAACTCCTAGCTTTATCCATACTTGGCTCTACAGCTCTTACTAAAATTATAGTCCGCTACATGACGTCCAGGATATCAACCACATATATCTGATACTTTGTACTGGGTTGAAGAAATGAAAAATAGCAACACCGACAGATTATTATTTATTTGAAGTGGATATCTGTATAATTTCTTTTCTTAATTTTTCTAGATATATCATTAAATAATGAAATAAACACTAAAACACGCTTTTATAAATGCACGTAAAAACCAAAAAATCCGGTTTCATCATCAGACCTTGAAACTTAATCGTGGTCAAAGTTCATTCCAAGACTTTTCTAACACGTCCAAACACAGCTACGATACGATGTTCCATCATGAAGTTCCAGTTCATATCTTCCGACTCTATCATCAGATCAGTTCGACAGTACCATATTATTGTATTGTCATCAGAACTACATACAGCTGCCAATTTTCATGACGCTACGATCCTTGGAAGATGGTTAAATTAGTTATCTTAGATTCCATTACATAGTTACAGACAGGTCGACCTAATAAAAGCGTGTTAAAAAATTGGTTGTAACACCGCAAGACTTTTCCGGCAAGTAGACAAGCCCCCTCCCCCACCAACACCCCTCCCTCTCCCCTTGCGCTTCAATTCATAGTATATTTGTAGTATGTTCCGTGGTATTAAAATAGTATAGTTTCAAAAATTATGTAGTATTGTCTTAAATATGGCGACTTTAAATATTACTTGTATCGCTTGTATACAAGATATTCCAACCACAACATGATTTCGGTCCAACGAGGCATCAGTGTACCAAATTTAAGATCTGTAAATTCAATATTTCTGTTTGAAGTATGTCTAGCGCGCCCCCTGGTTGACAGATTTCAACTACAATCTTTTCAACTCTTGTCATGACCAAATGATGTGTATACCATGACCTGTATACCAAATTTCAGCTCAATCGGATTAAGCGTTTGGAGGCTATCGTTGATGCACACACAAACACATACACACACAGAGACAGACAGACACACAGACAGACTTTAGTCTGGAAATAGACTTAATCATCTCGGGGGTTGGTGTCAAAATGTATAAACCAATCTTCATCTCGAAAAAAACGCGATCTCGAAAAACGCGATCTCGAAAATCTTTGTGCGTTCTCAATACTTTACCTCCTTGGCAGTTGGTAGGCCGGTAAAGTAAAAACATGTAAAATCTCCGATTCTCTTTTTCTTTTGTTGGTACTATGACACGTACTTTAAATGTCACCATTCGGCAGCAGTACCGTTGACAGCAGTGGTTCAGGAATACCGAATTAAATAAATTCGTTTACAGCACATCTGTGTATTCGCAGTCATGCGCGTATAAGCAGTCGTACGCGTATACGCAAGAGTGATTAAAGAATAGCACTCAATGTTTGTATATTTTATGAGTAATATAAGAGGGCGCCTCGAGGCTTTGTTGGAGAAATAGCGTGGATTTGGGCTGTTAGACAGAATCACACCTGTTTTAGGTGGGCAACTTCCCAGAACAATATTATATCACGCCGATTTTATCTTTCACCTTCAAGTCGATTTATCATATAAATTAGGTCTTTAGAAATGGATAAATGTTTGAAACATTTCTGGTTTGGAAATAGTAATTTGGAAATCGGTGTTTTTACGTAACGTTTTACTTATAAATAGGATAGAAACGAATTTACCGCTTGAAAATTGTAGCTCCCGATGTTTCGGTGACGTTGCAGCCGACGTTGTCCAGGGTAGACTGGTGCTACAAATGACGTCGGGTCTGGTGCTGCAAATGACCGCGATAGTCTAATATTTTATAACCTTTTACTTGATTACAATTATAGTGGTTGCATCGTTTTAAAGGCTTCACAATAACAACTCAATCTCGATTGGTGGTTTACTATAAGGCCTTATCGCCTCATCACCATCGTGAAGAATATTTCTTATTATGTTGTTTTTAATATTTATTATACTTTTTTTAATGATTTGCATATGAGTCGAGTTTAACTCGGAGAGGTAAAGAAAATCTGGTAACTATATAGTTTGGTAATTAATGTTTTTTCTATTACCTAGCCAATTAATTAAATGTATTAGGTATAATATATGTTGCCATTCTATTAAAAAAAGTAATACCACAAAATATATATGAAAAATAAATAATTTATTAATGAAACATTGGTCCCTATTATCAATGTAGTTAGGCATTTTAATTTTATTTATTTATTTATTTTATTAAATAAGAAAAAACACAGTGTGACATACAGGATTTCAAAATTCTATACATTTTAAAATATAAAACCGGTTATGGATTTCTTGTTAATTTATATATTTTATTTGAAGTAAATTTTATTAACTTTGGGCCTATTTATTAAAACAAAACATAATAAATTTGAATTGAGAATTGATGTTCACAGGGATGACTATGGAGATGGTGGCAGGGTGTGTGTGTGTAAGAGTATGTGTGTGGGTGTGAGTATGCGTAAGTTTGTTTGTTTGTTTGTTTATACTCTTTATTGTGAAAATGTCACAATGGGCCGGGTTTATTGTCATATGACAATCTCTTACAACCAACACTACTATGACGTGTTATATGTATGTGTGCCTGTAACATGTCTGTAAATGTGTGTCTTGTTATTACATTCGATCGACAGAATGAAATTGCAATTCCATTAATTTGATCCCAATGGAAAATGGTGACCCAGCCGGGAATCGAACCCGGGACCTTACAATGTAAGATCAGGCGACCTAACCACTATGCCACCGGGCCGTGTAAGTCTATATGTGTGTGTTTATGTATGTACACTTGTATTTATATACATGTTTAAGTGTATATTTATAATATGTTTTATTATGTAGAAATAAAAAGTACATCGTAATGTGTCCATAAAAAATAAAGTACAGTAACATGATCAAATCTCTATAATAAATAAAATAGAAAATTAATATCGTATTTCCAACATGATTGATTAACAGTATTTTAGATACTGATTGCTGGTATGCACTAATTGATATATTGAATATATCAACATTTGATATATTTGTAGACATTTGTAGTTGATATTACAAATATTAGAACTATTACTAGGCAACAACCTAGTTGTTTATTACAAATATTACAGCAGCAAGTACGAGTAATACTTGTAATACTTCCATTTCTGGATACAATGGTATTGAAACGAGGAAGTCGGAACAAGTCATTATTTCTTGCAGTTCTTGATAAAACATTAATTTTAATTTCTCCCACGAGATCGCTACAATTAATAATACCAGTATCTTTAATATGAGTTTTAATAGGAGTTTAGTAATGTCTCTGTTATAAAACTCTCATAAATATGAATTAATTAATGCTTTAAAGATGCTTATAAGATGCTTTAAAGATGCTTTAAAGATGCTTTAAAGATGCTTTAAAGATGCTTATAAAAATAATTAATGCTTAAATGACTGCCTCTTCGGAGTTGATCGGTATGATGTTTCGTTTGTTTATTCCATTGCTCAAAGTGGGCAGTAACTTCCTCTCTTGTGGGCGCTGAGGGCTTTCGGGGGGCGGTAGAAGGCTCTCAGAAAAATAGGGGGCGGTAAGGTGGTCTAGGGCGGCGAGGGCAAAATTAAAATTGGCCGAAAGTTTTGTTTTCCGAATACATATTTCGGCAGTTCTATGGTTTTCGTTGCGCCGCAATTTGACGACGGATATTTATATATTCTATAAGTCGAGGCCGTAGAATCCCCGTATTTTAAAATAAAATTAAATACCTTATGTACTATATCTATATTAATAATTTATATATGTAATAAATGAAAAGTACATTGTAAAGTATCAATAAAAATAAAGTACAGTAGCATGATCAAATCTCTACAGTAAATATAATAGAAAATTAATATCCTATAGCCAACTCTGATTGGTTAACAATATTTTAGATACTGATTGCTTGTATACACTAATTGATATATTGAATATATCAACATTTCCTAGTTGTTTCCCTTCATATTTCCTAGTTGTTTCCCGCCGCCCCAAATTCAAATTTATTTTCAATTTATGATTGTATGTATGTGTTTCGAATTTAATGATCCATTTGTTTTCACGCCATTTGATTTTTCTTTGACATCGTTTTGTTCACAATATGGAAAAATTAAAATATCGCGTTATTTACTAATACTAGTTCCACCGTGGGCACTAGCGCTGCAGAAACAGCTCTAAGGATTAATGATGAATAAGGGGAAGCTACTGTTAAAAACACGGCATGTTTTTGGTTCCAACGTTTTCGTTCTGGAAATTTTGACCGAACGAACTCCATGGGCGGCCAGAAACCCAAGCTGACAATGAAGAATTAAAAGTGATCGTGGAAGCGAATCCATCGCAAACCACATCAGAGTTAGCGGCAGGCTTCAGTGTAATTAATAAAATAATATTATTTCACTTGAAATAAGTTGGAAAAGTGAAAAAGCTCGAAAAATGGGTACCGCATGAACTGAGTGAAGCACACCAACAAACACGCGTCGAGTGCTGCGTTACATTACTCAACCGTCACAATAACGAGGGAATTGAAATAGTATCGTTACTTGTGATGAAAAATGGATCCTATACAATAATTGGAAATGCTCATCTCAATGATTGAAACTAGGAGAACCGGCCAAATCCTGTCCCAATCGAAAGTTAACTCAGAAAAAGGTACTGTGGTGAACCAGTGCTGGTGTCATATACTACAGCTTCTTAAAATCTAGCCAGACGATTAAGGCAGATCTGTGTTTTCAACAGTTGCAAACCATGATAGAAAAGCTAGCCGTTAAACAACTGAGACTGGTCAATTCCTCTAGCCCACTGCTACTTCAGGAAAACGCTAGACCACACACTGCACAGACGACGGTAGCTAAATTAGAGGAGCTGCGATTTTTATGTCTTCGACATCCACCGTACTCCCTGGACCTTGCTCCAACATATTACCAGTTTTTTCGGAATTTGGATAATTTCTTGCAAGGAAGAAAAAAACAATTCCGATGAGGCAGTCCAAGCCGCCTTTGAAGACTATTGATTCTCCCTCGTATTTTTTTCAGCAAATGAATCTATGATATCTACCTTTTGAGCTAGGAATGGTAGGATGCAACACTCTTGAAACGCGTCGATATATTTCGCTAATTATATTTGCATATAAATTAATTCAAGGAACTATTTATTTGCCAGAGATACTATGTAAGTTTGAATTGTACGTAGCGGTAAATTACACAGCGAGGAGATCGCATCTATTGTTTAATGTGCCATACCATCGTACAAATATTTTTGTAGACAGGCCAGTGGGGAGTGTTATAGCTCTTCTTAATTCCTTACCCACAGAAATGGACATCTTTTGTATATCCCTTTGGCAGCTAAAAAGGCAGCTCCCTGCTATCTCATGTTTATCGTAATCTGTTTTTTACTTAGTTTTATATTTTTATGTTTTTTTCTTGTTCAATGTTAGCATTGATTTAGTTATGTAAATCATTTATTATGGACATACACTCTAGATTTAATATTCAAGGGCGAATTGGATTCGTCTGTAAGGCTCTTGAATAATATTTAAAACTAATAAATAAATAAATAAAATCCTATAAAATGGCGAAAGTGCATAGATAACAATGGTACTTTGATTGCTTATTTAAATTATTATTTTTTTTTCGTCTTACTTTTTTCATATAAAACGCCAATTTCATGTTAGGACCTAATATTTACACGTAGTATCTGCACCGTGTTAAAATAATGCGTTCGTTTTGTTTCAGTGCAAGGCCATCGAACTTTTCAGCCAAGATAATGATCGTGTTCATATGGACCTTGGGCGCTGCTTTGGCTACTCCTATGGCCCTGGCCCTTCGAGTTGAAATTGTAGAAGAAAGTGATAAAGGTAATCAGTTTTTTTATATATCATGGGGGTTTTGGGATGTTTGTTTTACTTGTTAAAGGGCGACTTATACCAAGCTCGGTTAGGATAGATAACCGTGTTTGAAAAGTCTAACCACAGCTAAATACTCAAACTGCTTGCACCATGCTCTGTTAAGCTAACGGCAGTTAAACTCCCTAACTAAGCCTTGGTGCCCGGTTAGCGCCACTAACCAGCAGTTAAAGAGCTGTCAAACGCTAGCTGTTAATTTTCGAGGTTAGAATTGATGGCGTCGCCTGCGCCGCTGTTTTTTCGCTTTTTTTGGTTACCGCACTCGTAAAACGTTTTCCTATATGTCTGATGTTAATCAGGGAAGACACGAAAGCGACACATGAACAAAACCGTGGGCAGTTTGACAGCTGATGAGCTGAGAACCTCCCGTCTGCCATTTTGAACTGTGCTGTGATTGGCTGAGGCGAGCAAACTCGATTTCAGTTGTGTCTATGGTCATGTTCTAACACTTAAAAATGGTTTTTGCGGACTCTGGACGGCGTTATTTAACCGGGACGTCCAAATAGTTGGTGCAAGCCGTCATAATTTAACCGGCTGTTAAATTGTTTATCGTGGTTAGCTAACCACGGTTAGCAGAATTTAACAGGCCGGTTGGTGCAAGTCACCCTAAGATAGAAAAAAGGGGTCTTAGTCATTCCTCTCTCCTGAATCGTCTGACCATATACACGTGATTCGAGCGACAGTGAAAGTCGTTAGTAATGAAAATTTTTGTTTGAGCTGATTGATCGTTTATTCACGCTTGTGCATATTCGGGCCGCGATACAATTGCAACTCGTAAAGCGCCCGTGTACTCTTGATTTTGCGGGGGAATTGCAACTGACTCGCTGAGCGCCGAGCTCAGGCGTATACAGAAGAGAGTGGGACGTGTGGCTGAAATGCCGTATGTGGTTTTGTTTAGCAACTGCATAGAATCGTATTATCGCTACATTGCTGCTGCAATAGTCTATAATATTATGTACCTACTAACAGATGACATGCAGTTTTTATAATACATACAGAGAGCTCCAGTTATGCGACTACAAAACAAAATATTTGAATGAAGGGTTAACCCGTCGGACGCCAACATTGCCTATAGGCATATTGCGTCGTTTGACAGATCCGCACGTAATCGTTTCAGCCGCCCTCCATATATATTATCAAAATATAAAATATACATGAGTAACAAGATTAATTGCTAGGTAACAAGAGGAAATTCATGAAAAACGATATTTTAAGTATTTATTTACAATATCGACCAAAACATTGCTGAGCAGATTTTTACGCGAGAAGGTTGGCGTTTGACCGGTTAATCCACGAGCCTGCCACAAGAAACATGTCATTTTTTGACAAAAAACACTTACCATTTGTATTCCTGAATGCCTCAGGACTATATACATCAGTTGCTTTAGGCGGAATCTGGCGTCGAAATCAACTGAAAACTAATCAAATATTTTTTTGGTAATTGGTAATATCTACTTACTTATGCAATCATAATAACAATATTAAATAATTTAAAAAATAAATAAAGCAATAAACAAACATCTCAGTTTACAGTTTTTTGCTGGATTTGGTATGCTGTAAGCATTTTAGTAAATGTGTATCATTACTTCACTTAGATACATATTTTATTCGTGTTATTCGTGTTCAGAAAAATTCGCCACAATGCCTCTCATTAAAAATATTCACATGAATACGCGATCCACTCTCCTTCTACCTTTGTGTAAATATCGTATATACTTTTTAATAAGGTGTACTTGAAATTTTGTAACGTTTAGCTGGTACTGTAAAGTTGTACACCTACATAATTAGAATACGTATGGATATTAAAAAAGTAGATTAATTTATTTCCTCCAAATTTTTATTGCGTTTCCACTCATAAACGTTTCTGTACTAAAATGTCTCAAGGGTGTCAAAAATAAATGGATTGCGAAATTTTAACTAAAAAGTAAAGCATGTATCTTAAAGCAAAATAAATAAAGCCATTTAATCAAATAAACATTTTTCATAGTCAAATCGGTTAAAGTAGTAAATGGATTCAAAATCGATCAAAGAGAATATAAAATTATATACTAGTGTATAGGATTTAACAAGGGCAATGTCAAAATCGATTGCTTGAAAGGCTATGGTTCTGCTTGCTTCAACATTAGAATGTTTCACGGACCAATGTCTAAAATTTCGGGAAATAGGGTTTGAAGTATTAAACACACGTAATTATTTTTATTATTATTATTTTGTTTATTATTTATTTGGTAATTTACAATTATCTACTGTACATGAACATATACAATTACAATGTCATAGCCGAGAATCCAGTAGTAAAAAACTGATAACATGCTATGCCAGAAACTGTTGCCAGCCTGTTCTAAGGCGGGCATTTAAATTGTTGTAAATAAGTTATAAACCAATATAAAAATCTAAGTAATAAAGAATATAGAAAACTTGGGGGAGTTTATACACTAAGCCACCTACTATTATTAATTCGTACGAGCTGGAAAATTGAATATAGAATTCATAATATTAAAGTGAAATTGATAATATAAAATTGTTAACCTTAACATAATTAAAAAAAAGATGCATAATTAGCTAGTATTTATATAATCATAATTGCTTTAAAAAATTAAATAGTCACTTATAATACATATTTAAACTCGATTGCCTTTCTTCATAAAATAATGTCGGAAAATAGTTCATGCGAATGAGACAGAGTAGTGCGTTACAACGGAATGTAAAATCATGATTGTGTGTGTATGAATGAATATATAGTGTATTAGATTGTTCGACCCTTTGTGATGATTTGGCAACCTCTACGGCGACATGCAGGTGGCACTAGTAGTACTGACGGCGAAAGTAATAACAATTTATTTGTCCATTTATAATAAAATGTATAATGTATGATTTTTTAAAAGGACTGTTTAATTATATAAACCCAATAATTTGACCATTGATAACAATAATAACATTCAAATATCAGTGTCTTCTATCGCATTTCGTTATAAACTGATAAATCAGAGGAATAATAAGGTAAAATAACAGATATCGCGATATTTACGGCTTCAAAAGATTTCTCTCGATGTTTAGCTTTTAAAAGCATAGCGGAATTTAGATAACTGACTAACTTTTCCATCAATAATAACCGACCTTAAACAACCGGGTTTCCAAATATCCTGAACACTGCTCTCTTTCGTATATCATGGTAAATTTGCCTAATTAAAAATAAACTTGTTTTCGAATCCATACTTTTTGGGCATCGTAAGGAATGGTTATTTGTTTAAAAAAGCTGCCATACGGTTAGTGTTTCGATATAATCCTCGATTATAGGGTAATTACAATGATATAATATTAGAAATAAATTGATTAGTAGCCGGCAATTAGAAGGGTTATCGCATAACCTGTTATTTAAGTCACCGGCAGTGAATGAGTGACCCATTTTGCGATTGCTCTCACGACGAGCAATCGCAGTCCGCTGTTAGCAGGAAGCCTAACTGCATAACCGTCTTTCTCATTGGCAACGCCGAGTTTTACGAAACCGGTGAACACGTCCTATAGGTTGTCAGAGATGACGAATTTTTTTTAAATTTATAGCTATCTGATTTTGTTACATTTTAGGCATATGTATTTTGCAATAAAACACCAGTATTTACTATAAAGTTTTGTATTTTGCCTTAAATATTATATTATAACATTTAAACTTGCACCTTTTTACCTATTTTCTATATACCAATTTCCGTTTATTGCTCTTTTTGCTATTCGTAAGTATGTAACTATTATTTACATTTTTAGTATTGTTATTTAACAAATTACTATTAGACTATTATTTACATGTTTAGTATTGAAAGCATGTTTGATCTATCTCTTTCTGTAATAAGTTTTAAAACGATTTTCAATTTGACTAAAATGTATTGACTATTTCTATTATTAGGTAGGCACATATTAATTGTACCTTGACTATTTTTATTTGCAATATATCACTAAGACATTTTATTTTACTTTTTGACAACCGTCACATTTTTTTTTGTTATTTTTGACATTACATTTATTAATGTTATACTAAAAAAATCTTATTTTTATCGGTATTTTAAAGAATTAATTGCTCTGTGTTTTTTATCTGGTATACTAAATGGTGAGACTCGATTTAATTCTACAATAATACCTTCTTTATTCGTATGAGTAACCTTTTATGTTTTGATTATTAATAGAAGAATTTGATCATTAACGAAGAATTCAGTCATATCACGTCGAAATGTAAATGTAATACAACTGTCTATACAACTATGACTGTATTAGTTTTTAGGACAATAAATTATTTGATTTGATTTGATTTGATTGGGTGTCACTAGTGAAAGTAGATCTATTCTTTTCACGTATTTTTCACGTCTCTCTTCTAAATTTATCTTAGTGCTTAAATACGGTGGTAAGTTAAGGAACACATTAGACACTGAGCCTGAAATTAGTAGGGGACATACGAGTGGCTCTTCCTCCACTCTTTCATCGTTGCGGCGTATTTGTTTTGATCGTATATCCTCTTCTGAACTGAAGCGATAACAGCTCTCAAACGAACTAGAGCTCGGTGTCCAATTAGGGCGTGGGATCGCCCTTGTCCATTATTTACACACATTGTTTTTCTTCGGAAATGAAAATGTTGTTACGGGAAGTTCTTCATTTTTCGACGCCGAGTCGTAATTGGATTTGTACCCTGGGACGCAGAATCGCCTCGGAATCTAAAAAAACGGTTGTGTCACCCCAAGACTTTCCCGGCTAGCAGACAAGTCTACCCCCCCCCCCCCCCCACCGAGGGGAAGGGTAGGCTTCTCTGCTAGGGGAGAGCCGTGCCCTAAACACCAACCTACCCCCGACCAACTCAGTAGCCTCCTCGAGTGAGCGACTACTCCGGGAAGGACTCTCGCGTCCCAGGCCTCATGGCTGGTGGATCAGTTCCCCTGGGGGATTGCCCTTCGGCGCTACTGGACGGTTTGCGCACCATGCGGTGACAAACAATCGATTGTGCACTCTGACTAATTACTGACGGAGTGTGGACACTATGGAAATATACTGTCTACTAAGCAGCGGGGGTGGAAGTTGACCTGTTGTCATGCCACCCTTGAAACGACCTATTGGCCACCCAACCACGAGTGGCATGACGGGTAAAGGACGTCCACGTCCGCGATAAATTCATATTGAATTACCGCTGTAATCAACAGGTAGAGGCCGCGCAAGCGACTTCGTAACCGTAGCCAGTTGGGAGGTCGGAGGTATCTTGATGGTTAATTACATACGGAGATATCCTGCCAAAACTGGTAGTCAGGGAGCGAGGCTGCCCGCTGTGTCACCTTCCCGGTGCTTCGCTGTAAGGCGTTGGCATCTGACGGGTATGTTGGCTTTGCTGGACGGTAGGTTTGCATTTTCCCTTAGTCTTCTATGCTTGTTCGCCCGTTGTAGTCGACACCTATTGTGTGTGTACCTATTGCCATCGGTACGGCAATAAATTGTCACAGAAATCGCAACAAAATAATCCTTCTTTCAGTTGTCTAAGGCAGTGGTTCTCAAACTTTTTTGGTGACGGAACGCTTTTGGGAAACGAAATAATTATTTGACGAAGCCCTAAAATAAACAAAAATTAGTTTATTTTGCATTATTTATTAATAATCACATTACAATCAGTTACATAACATATAATTAAAGAGAAAAAAATATCTACTAATCAAGAATCGGGTCGGCACTCGAGTCCAAGGACTCAGATAGGTAGCGTCCGTCTGTGTTGAAGTGTCGACCAGATAGATAGGAGAGGTGTATTTATGATTTTTTTTCAGTATTCACGCGGAGCACCCACATAGGCTTTGCGGAGCCCTAGGGCTCCGCGGAACACACTTTGGGTAAAATTGGGTATGGCTGGTCTAAGGGAATGGCTGTAGGCCTGCTTTCGTGGGAAGACAAGTAGACCAGCGAAGAAAGTCTGAAGCGCCGCTACGATAGAAGATTGTCTCCGCTTGACGATGAGCGATTTCTCGTGATTGGCCAAACGGCATTTCACTTACTGTCGTCTATCCTAACCTTACTTCTGACGATTCAAGGACTATCGAACCGCTTCCAGAATCGCTAATCCGTAAAGTCTTCGGATCATGGTCGAAATCAGTGTCGTATCATATCGCCACTTTAAAATAACCGGGCAAGAAAAACAATAAGATCAATAAAAACTCACCAAACTCAGATTTTCGAAACTATATCACTGGAAATCCGTGACCTGAGCAATATGAAGTGTTGCCGATACCAAACTCCATACGAATGTTCGACCTTATCCTTTTTAAGCACCTTTTCTGCCTTTCTGGATGTTCTAGCTTCTAAATGAATCCGTCTGATTTATTTTAAATACCAAAATTTTCATAACCTGAGTATAAATATTGCATTTCTTTTTGTTGCTAAGAAGATGATGAAACAATATATTTTTTAATCGATTTTACTACACGAAAACTGTCGCGATTGTTTGACATTAAGTCAGAAATCAAAAACTATGGCAGTTGTTTAATATTACAAATAAAATAAAAATGAATTTACCTCGTGAAGTTTGTACCCTCGGACGTTTCGGCGATGTTGCAACCGCTATAGTGCAGGGTAGACTTGAACAACGGCGTTGTAGACCTGGACCCTCTGTTGACTACCCTGGACAACGACGGTTGCAACATCGCCGAAACGGCGGATGCTACAAATTTTACGTGGTAAATTTGGTTTTATCTTATTTACAATAAATAAATCAGTCTACCTTGGGAGATGGCGCGCATGGCGGTTGCAACATCGCTGAAACTTTGGTTGCTACAAACTCCACGCGGTATATTCCTTTTATCTATTTTTTAATTGACTACACGAAATTTACAGAAAATCATTTGATGCATTATAAATCTTCAGGAATCTGTTATTTATTAAAGAATTTTCTGTGCGGTAATAATGGAGTTTTCTAGTTCCCCTCAAATGTCACCCGATTGACACGTGATCGCTCTAATGCAGTGTTTTACAACCAGTGGGTCGAGTTTCAAGGGACTACTGGGGAGTCGTCGGCTATTTAAAAATAAAAATCGAAAATATTACAAAATCTTTATTACATAATATGCTACAGTTTTGGAAGAGAAACATATTTATTATATGTTTTTTGTTATTTTTTTTACAGCGCTTTATGTTTCTCTAAGATGATAACATATAAGTACAACTTCGAAAGTTTAAAACAGATAAGTTAATGTGGTTTTCCTTTATATTTTCTTTATATTTTATTAATACTTACAGCTGGGGAAGACTCTAAGGAGGGTCGAGAGAACTAAGTTACAGTCTAAGGGGTATCGCTTAGGTTTAATTTTTTCGCTAAAAATGGAGTCATTATCTAAAAAAGGTTGAAAAACACTGCGCTAATATATCGTATTACTGTACTACCGTGACCGCTACGTGAACACGCCTATAGCTGTCAAATGCCGGAAATGGGAAGGACTTTATATTATTTTCACTTAGAGTAGGTTGGTATTAAACCACTAGTTAATTATCGCGCGACTTATTCGTCGCAGCTCAGGTTGACAGGGAAAGTGGACTGTCCGATTGAATATGCGCCAACCTTGCAGTTTATCTTGGATTTTCTTGAGCGGTGTTGAAAAATGTTCCTGGCGCCGGAATGTCGTTTTCCAATGAAATACAGCTTTGATGTTGCCCGTTTATTGAGCCACTGACCGGTTACATACAGTTTTCCGATTACTTTAATACTAGTTCAATTTTTCACTAGGAACTATGTTACAATATTTCGGCTTATCGCCCGCCCTGCACGAGCCTCGAGCGCTCGTCGGGAACTCAAAATTCTAACTGACTCCCTATTATTCCCCGTCGAAAATGGTCACACCCGCTCGCTTAATTTTGAAACATATGGAATCCATTCGCGACAGGGTGGGTCAACATATTTTCCTTATTTATACATTAATATTATTTAATTAAACATTTAGAGCTTATTACATAAAGCCGCATCCCTAAAGTTTAAACAACAACATATTAAAGATAAAATGTAATGTAACGCTAAGAAAGTAATACACCTAAATTAGCTTATTCTCTAGTAATACAGTAATTTCCAATTATATTTATAGTCTAGTTTATTGCATTAACCTAAGGGTAAGTCGTGTTACATATATAGCATCCAAAGCCGAGCAGAAAATATTATATAATTTTAGTATTATACTAAGTGAGTTTTTATTGCCATCCACCTCGTATATTATTGAAATGCTCAACTCAACGACCCCAACTCAACGACCGGCCGAGTTTTTTGCGGGTCGGAATGTAGGACTACTTTCAGTTTTCATAGAAATACATAATAACTCAAATCATTTAGCGACAATTTCGTGAGAATTGGCCGCCGCCTGCTATTCGTTTGGTTTATTTATTGGTACTTAAAGGCCGAGAGAGATCGCATTTCTGCTCTTTTAAGGAGACCCCTCGTCTTAATATTATTTCAACTAACATGGGAAGGCAATAATTTATCCATTTTCCCCCCAATGGCATAGGCCATTAATTATACATAAATTATCCTAAATTACATTGACCGGTGGTCAAGTTATCCTGCTCTAGTCTCTACATTTAATTTCTTTAGCTTATATATAGACCTACGATAGATTTTATCGTCCACCTGTACGTCGACTATCCGCACCGCGCCCAGCTTATCGGGATAAGTTTTCACCATCCTCGCTCTTGGCCATCTACCTCTCTCGAGAGAGAGGTGGAGCAATAATACCACATCTCCGATTTCAAGCGGTTTTTGCTCTGTTTTCTGTTTCGGTCGTCCTACAAGCGTGGGTAATACCTCTTTAGACCACCGGCGCCAGAATAAATCGGCCAAGGCCTGCGTCCGTACCCACATCTTACGATTGCATAGCTCAGGGGTGTCAAATTTTCCTATCGATGTAGAATCACCTGGATGTCCTAAGAGAAAATGATTGGGTGTTAGAGGTTCCGGATCCCTGATATCCATCGGGATATGGACCAGAGGTCTCTGATTCATGATCGATTCCACCTCAGCTAATAGTGTTAGCAATACCTCTTCCGGCGGTGCCCTCTCTTTCAGGACGGCATATAAGGCCCTTTTAGTGCATTTGCTAACCGACTCCCAACATCCTCCCATCTGAGGCGACGCCGGAAGTATGAATACCCAATTAATCTGATCGAGACTTAGCCTCTCTCGTATTCGCACATCATCGATTTCGGCGATCACCCGTTTTAATTCTACGCTCGCAGATCAGTTACTGCCATTGTCTGACATAATCAAATTAGGTTTTCCGCGCCTCGCGATAAACCGTCTGATCGCTTGTATAGTAGAATTGGTAGATAAATCAAAAGCTAGTTCAATGTGTGTCGCCCGTGTAGTTAAACACGTAAACAATACGCCATAACGTTTTTCGATTTTACGACGTACTGTTACTTGTACGGGCCCCCAATAGTCCATTCCAACGGAATAGAAACATCTGGTGTTTGGCCGTAGTCGCGCTTCCGGAATTTGACCCATTATTGCTGACACCGGTTTGGCCCGTTTCATTGTGCATGGCAAACAACGGTAAATCAACTTTTTAACTGTCTGTCGGGGACAAATGACCCAAAAATTTTGCCGCAGTCTGGTAAGACGGTTTCTACCCCCGAGTGTGCCATCTCTTCGTGTACCTATACTTATTACCAAGAGTTGAGTGAACCTATCTCGTCCGTCTAAAATCATCGGGCGTTTTGTGTTGTGTGGAACTCCGGGCGCGTTTTCAATTCTGCCTGCTATTTTAAGTATACCTACCTCGTCTAGATATGCATTCAAACCCAATAAGCGGCTATCTTTACTCAAGTTCTTCCTTTCTCTGATTCGCTCTATCTCCTTTCCGAAACACCTAGTTTGGGACTCCTTTACAAGCATACCTTCCGCTTCGGCTATACCTCGGCCGTTCGGGACGTTCGGTCGTGTTTCTCTTACAGAGTCGCGTAAATTTTATAACGTATGCGCATGCGCGTACCAATCGTCGATATTGTGAGAATATATTTACCTTAACAACGCTCTCGCTATTAACCTTTATCGAAAATACCGCGACGGGCCTATATTCGAGATCGCATTTTTCTTCGACACTCGGTTCAGTAGGTATTTGTGAGGGCCACATCTCGCGAGACTTCTTTCTCGCAGATTCTTGTTCTAATGACAGGGTATCTTCTAGCAGAGTCTGGAGATGTGAATCATCTACACTGTTATCGCTAGCACAAAAACTGTGAAAAGTGTTGCCAGATCCCTCTCTTGGTACTCGGCCGACGGGTACCCATCCGAGTCTGGTTTTTGATAAAGCTAAATCGTCATTAACTCGTTTTAAACCACGCGAAACGATTAACTCCCAGTTGTCGGAACCGATTAACAAGCTGGGGCGCACATCTGATATCGTAATTAAGTTGTTATCGTATGTATGTATGTCGCGCCATACCTCGAATAGGTCGCGGTTATGTTTTTTAATTTAGGTAAATTCAACTTTTTAATACTATGTGCCTGCATGCTAAATCTCTTTTGACCCATCTCACCCGTTATTTGGAAGGATACTGTTTCAGCTTCCTGGGGTTCCGTTTTTAAACCAGACACGCCGCATATTTCAATGTGGGTGGTCGCGCCTCGGATTCCCAGTTGAGTAGCCACATCACTATCTAACAATGAGACAGTAGACCCATTGTCAAACAGCGCATACAAAACCTTTTTTCCCTTCGGGCCAATGACCGTAACGGGAAGCAGTTGTAATAAGACCCTATGGCCTGAGACGGCGTGCGCCACCAGTGGCTGGCAGGCGCCGCTATTATCGCCGTCCCTCGTTTCCACGGTCGCGGTTTCACTTTCACTTGTTAGCAAAAAATGGAACCTATGTTTGGGATATTTTTTGTACGCGGCACAGTTTTTACGGCTATGCGACTGCCCCAAACATTTGAAACAGCGTTTCATCGATTTAATTACGTTCCACCGCTCTTCGACAGAATTTTTCTTGAATTTCTCGCATTTTCCAAGAAAGTGTTGTTCAGAACACAGAGGACATTTTGGCAAATGCCGCTCTGTTACATTCAAGACCGTATTTTTATGGCGCAGCGTTTTATTTTTTCTGTCGTGAGAAATCGTCTGGCTCTTCCTACATATTCCTATCGTGTTCATTCCCGCATCTTGGCTACTTATAGCCAGATCCTCGAGCCAACTCGCAAATCGAATAATAACTGGTTCGTCAGAGTTACCCCTTTGTTTATCACCTAGCCATAAGGTGAGCAGGTTATTTGGCAACTTATCCACCAGCGACTTCAATAATTCAGGGTTCCAGAGATGTTCAACCCTGTTAACCGATTTTACAGTTGCAATTAATTTTTTTACGCTACACGCAAATTGTAGCAATGCGTCGGTCTCTATAGTTTCGGCGAGCGCCTTCGTGTTACGCAACTCCATTAATGTGCGTTGTATTACAGCATTTGGATCACCGAAAAGAGTTTCTAACGTTTTCATAATTTCCGGTACATTTAACGGAGACAGTAACAATCCGGAAATACTATCCCTTGCTCGGCCTCTTACCGCAGTTTGTAGTCTAAGTAAATTTTGATAGTCATCCAATCTCAGGACTTCTGTAGATTGGTAAAATATCGCTTTAAAAGCTAAAAACTGAATCGGGTCTCCTGAGAAATGCGGTAATTCCCTGTTATAATACGGCTTTGAGGACGCTATAGACAGAACACGACATACCTTAGTTATTAGTTTCTCGCTGGCCGTGTCGTTGGAGTCGTCATGGCTGCTGGGTTCAGCGGCCGCGGTGACGTCAGCTGCCGCCGCTCTCGTTCCTGCTTCCGCGTTCGTCGCCGCCGTAAACCGCGCCACCGCCTCTCGCATCGTCTTCTGTTTGTCCGTGGTTTCCGCTGTGGCCTGCTTCGCCGCTTCTTCCATCGCATCGCGAAGTCCCGTCCTGGATGGCTCTCGTTCAGGAGTAGGTGTTTCTTGCCGCTCTGCCCATCTCGATATACGTCCAGCTGTCTCTCCATAATCTTCAAAACTTCTCCTGTTTTCCCATGCTGCGCTTCCTTCGGAGTCGTAAGTCTCAGATACTACGTCGAGGACTCTGATGGCGTGTTGTCGGTCTGCGTCCAGCATCTGTAGTTCCGCTTCCAACTCTGCCTGTTGCACTTGAAAGGCCGCTTTTCTTTTCGCCGTCGCGATGTCTTCGTTAGCTCGGAGTTGTTCCTCTTGTGCTGTTGCGGCTGTCTCCAATTTCTTTTTCTCCGCCTCCAGTTTTGCTCGTTCTCTTGTAATTTTCCGTAGTTCCTCGGAGGCCTCTTTTACTTCCTGAAGTCTTTCGCTCCTTCTGCTGCTGACTGATTCCGCTCGCCTGGAAGAATTCGATCTTCCACTCTTCGATTGCATTTTTCACCTGTTTATGTCGTCGATTTTTATATTATTTTTCTTTTTAAAACTCGGTATCCATTCACCACTCGCTTTTTTTCCATAGGTACTTTAAGTTTCTATCGATTTTTAATTTCTCCGTGTCTTAGCGCCCCGCATTGTGTTTTCTCGAAAAAAAATCATTTAATTATGTCATCGAATAATTAGGCTCAAGGCGAACCAGAAGCCCCTGTAGTATTTGAATGCTTCCAATTCAGTATACCTTTCCTGGAGGGCTATTCTTTAAAAAAATGGCATGCTAAATTTATCTATTTCCCGCTTAAATCAAATGAACCACAGACAAATTTAGCACGTTTTTTTTTTCAAGAAACGCCTGACTACGATAAATAAGTAATTTTATTTCCCTGGCAGAGGGAAAGAATTGTGAATCTGTGTCTGTGATTCTGTGTGTATTCCCCCACGACAGCGCCCAAACGCTTCATCCGATTGAGCTGAAATTTGGCATACAAGACAGGCATCATTTAGTCATGGCAAGAGTTGATCATTGTGATAGAAATCGGTCCATCGGGGACGCGCTAGTTAGTTAACGTGTCCGGGCCAGGCTAGGACACGTCTCTCTAAAAATATGGGTGTCTTATTGTTCGTCTCTCGTAGATCCTGGTGTGTGATGGGGGTTGACATCTTCATACTGCAGCGTTCCCCGGTCATATGTTGGATTTGCTGTGGTAGCCCCAGGGGACGAGATTGGCTCGGCATATTGTCCCAGTGTCCTTTGGCTCGGTCGTAAAAGGAATGGCCGGTGAGTTTAGACTCCTCGTTTCCAGGGACGCCCGATTGTTTATGATCGCAGAGCAGACAATCGAAAATGTGCAAAATCTTTGGGGAGGCTCCTTCTGTAGACTTATTCAAAAAAAAAAATAAGGATAATAAATTTTATACTGTATCTTTTGTGAATCTTGAGGTAAAAAGCACATAGGCAAGTATTAATTAATCATGCGGAGTACGCATAAGATATTATACTCTAATTAGTAATCATGTGAAAATATTAATGATTCTCAATGTATTATTAGAGTATTTTGTGTGTACCATTTATACTAAATAAAATAAATTAAATAAAATGCCAAACGAAGCATTCAGTATATTACACTCCCACAGAACGTGTGATCAGCCCTTGCAAGATCTACGATTTTTCCGAGCCGGGGCAAAAAGTTGACATTGGTATCGTATTATTTTTCCGTATCATTCTATCTCCGTATTGATTATAATAGTATGATTTCTGCGATGTAATCAACCTATATAAAAAATGCGACAGAGGGAACTAATATTAAATGTTATTTTTGTTATCGTTGGTTAAATTATTGAGTTTTTATAATTAATCGTGTTATCATAGATGACCAAATAAATTGTTATCAATATGCCCGTCAATGCTATCAGCGCCACCTGCATTTCACAGTCTCGGAAGGGTTGCCAAATCGTTCTATTGAGTTGCGCAATCTAATACTATCAATGGTGCATATGCTATATAAAATCCTTTGAAATCTCAAAATGTTCATTCTGTACGATTACAATACCTTCTCTATTACTACATCGATACGGGAAAGTAAGAACGATTCACCGGCGAATTTATTTCTTTACTCAGAACACGGAATCGAAATGGGAATTCCATTTGTAAGTAGTGCCGCAATTCGTGATCAAAAATATGATAAAACCGTTTCCACTCAAAAAATTGAAAGTCTAACTTTTGTATTTTCTTCTATTCTACAGATAACCCGTTACTCATATTGCAGAAACCATTCTGCAGCAACCTACATCTCAGCGACAGAGCTATGCTCAGTTACAGAGTTGTATTGTTTTTCATGCAGGTAAGTTAATATTGCTCGCGTTATACAGAAAGAGACCAATCCACAAAATTACAAAAAGTACATTTTCAATATCAATTTTCATATACAATGTAATTTTGGTCAAAATAAAACCAGTAGAATGAATACTTCTTTTTACTAATTTTAGGAATAACTAATTTTGAGTAAGGGTACCAGTATGTTAATTGGTTCCCTTTTTAGCGACCTAGTGCCTAAAAGTTCGGCAACTAATCACATACTTTTTTTGGAAATACCAGGTTACATAATATATGCTTTCCTATTTCCTAACATGGCATTTAGATATATTACATAAAAATCTGAAAACTACGTTCAAGTAATAATTTAAAGTTATGGTCCTTTGTTCAGTTTTAGCTTTTTGTGGGTTGGTTTCTTTCTGTATAATGTCAGCCATGTTATATTATTGTTTTATTATTACAGCAGCCTCTGGCCCGCGCGTTCCGCCTGGCTCGTTCGCGGGGCAGGGCTGGCTCGTTCATTAACAGGCTTTCGGCCATTAATAGCAAATTTTGTTTTAAAACTTTTCTACAAGTCTGTTTTAAAATTAAATAAATATGCGCAGGAACGAAAGGAGAAAAAGTAAGAAAGAGATCTAGCCCGTTGAGTATGATACGACCAAATCTGGTTATGAAACAATTATCCGTTGAGTATGATACGACCAGATCTGGATCCGCGTTTTTTTCACTTCTTTGACGTTCTCATATTTAATTCATAATTATCTAATTGTTTTACAAAATGATATTTCAATATTCTATATTCGAAATTTCAATGCAATCATTGTGCAGTTGTTCTTTTTATGATTGGTGTAGTAGTTTCGTAGTTATAGTACTTTAAGTCGATGTCGCCGAAAATCCTGCAAAAGAGACAGATGCATCCATGAAAATACCCATTTACTCCAAGGGAAGGGAAGGAAAATGCTTGTTTATGTTATGGTATTAGGTTTACGTGTTCCTTGACTGTTTTTTTATTTTATTTATTTATTTTCAACTTCGTATTTGTACATCTAGAACAGTAGTGCCAGCAAGACTTGCAATAATTCATATATGTAACAGTTACAAAATTTATGGATTTTTTATAAAATCTAAGTGTTATAGGTAATACATTAAGGCACCCGCTCATAAATTTTTAATCGAAGAAGAAGGAAAAAGAGGTAGAAATATATACAATTTGGGATTAATTATAATAATCCAATAAATATGATTTACACGTAACAATAAATAATAAAAACAAAAACATAATAATAAAAAAATACAAATAATCCAAATAATAATATGATATGCATAATCCAGAATAGTCTAAAAATAGAATACTAACAAACTTTAACTACTTATACTCATAAATATAGCCAGGAAAAAATCGTATAAAACAATATCTGTTTAAAATATTGTTAGCTTCCTTTAAAACGTATAAATATTTGCTAAGTTTTCTAATCCTTTGGAAGCACGTTAAAATATTTTAATCCCAAATATTCGGGACTATCCGGATACCCACAAATTTAGTGGTATAGCCATGTCATTTTTGCGTATTGTATTATCATGACGTATTAACCCTAGACAGCTAACCTCCTTTAATTCAAGCAAGCTATGCTTAGATTATCACAAGGTAGGTAACAGTGATCGTCCTAATGCACTTATTAATGAGCCTAGCACTAAACTCGGTTATGCTGGGGGCTGTCCTGACATTATTCGCTAAAGCATTCCAAAATCGCGCACGCGGAAGAACTAGGAGAAAAGTTTCTGCTGTAACCAGGGATGGATAAAAACTGTTTGCCCTCTGATCTGAGAGGACGGCCGTGCTAGTATAAGAGATAGACATACTTTTAGTAACTATCGCTAGAAAGGCTAATCTAGTATTCATATGGTGCAGATCATTGTTATGATGGGTATAGTGACAGTCTGCCCGCAGGAAGTTAGGTCCATCAGTATGTACAGATGTTCCACGGTTACATTTTTTAACTTTCATACCCCTTATGGTAACTGCCCACCTTATTGTCTGACGACCGGCTTTTATAACATCACGCGGCAGTACTTAGTCGGTCACCCATCTAATTACTGTCCAAGCACAACGCTGCTTAACTTCGATGTTCTGCTTAACTTGCTTAACGTGCTTAACTGCTCTGCTTAACGTGCTTAACTTCGTTCAACACACCATAAAGGAACACGAGTAACAACAACCAGACAGCACTTAATCCAAAAAAAAGAGAACAAGTTTTGCACAAAAACACTTTTCTTACATTGCTCCTCGACTGTTCAACAAAATGAATAGTGTTTTTCCTGCAGGACTGAAATCTAGGAATAGTCACGGCGTAAAGAAAAACCTAACTAAGTCACTTTTGACTAAGGGTCGACAAGAAACGGAGACATTAATAACATATATATTAAAATAGTGCACGATTTGTGAGATATATGTATATATATATATATATATGTATATATATATATATATATATATATATATATATATATATATATATATATATATATATATATATATATATATATATATATATATATATATATATATATATATATATATATATATATATATATATATATATATAACTTCCATCCAACGTTCCATCCAACTCTACTGATATATATATATATATATATATATATATATATATATATATATATATATATATATATATATATATATATATATATATATATATATATATATATATATAAATTATTTTCAATAATATATAAAATTAGTTTCATGAAAAGTTACTTATCTGGGGCCTGGTGGACCAGAAACATTTTAACGAAAGTTAATGTCCTCTTTATATACTTTGGGCAGCAGCACCTGTTTCCGCAATTGATAACTTAGTGAGATTCGTAGTTATTGCAGCCGAATTAATGTGTGCCCTTGGATGTAATAGTATGGAGGATGGTTTCTGTAATAGAAATGGATGTTAGTAACTGATTTTTGAAAAAATTTCTTTGACTGAGAATATTTCGACACTAGTCGTATTCATCTCTATGACATTTCTGATAGAACAATTTTTTTCAAATTTGAATTTAAAAAAAACTGAACATAAAGAAATGGGTTAATAATATTTTGCAAGGTCGTATTAAATACACTATAACCGACAGTGAAAAACATTATTATCAAATGATTTTTAAATGAAAATTATTAATAAGCTTTTTATGAATATGTCTGAACAAATATAATTACTGAATTAATTTTGCCTATTCAGACCGGGACCCTTGCAAGCGCCTAAAATATTTATAAAAGCCAATTCCCAAGATTTAACGTCTCTTTCTTTAGCGTTATCGCCAAGGCACTTGATAATTTTTACTTTAAAACAATTATCAAAAGTTAAATTGTGTGCCTTGGCATGCAATGCTATTGGAAGTTTGGAATTGGAAGTTGGAAGAATTAATGATTATTAATAATAATAATTAATAATAATTAATAACAATTACTTTGCAAGACATGCAATGCATTTTATATTGGGGAAACAACTACACCTCTTAATATTAGGTTGAATAATCACAGGGCCAGCGTAGGCAATGAAAGTCAACTTCCAGTAGCATTGCATGCCAAGGCACAGATGCGGAGGTAGAAATCCAACTATTAATCCAAAATAACCATATTAAAATACCATAATATTCTAATGCTACAAACTTTAAATAAAATGTGTTATCTTTAACTTTGTAGCTCGAGTTTTTACTCAGTGGCGTAACTAAGCCGGTGCAGCCTTTGCGGCACACCGGGGCCCACGGTAGTTTGGGGGTCCAAAATGGAACTTCCGTTACGATCGACGTTCCATCCAACTCTACTGATGATGATGTCCTCCTCATGGTGATCCGACGACGGCGACCTCTTGGTTGGTAGGACTTCTTCGAAGATGCGCGCGGAAGTGACTCGTGAATTCCAATTGTTTCTAAAGGTCCGATTACAACGACTACAATAGAGTTCACCGCAGTTGTTGTAAGTGTATGTATAAGTGAGCTTCGGACGAGTTTTGTGCTGTTGGCGGTTCGAGTCGAGTTTTTAAGCCGGGCTCCCTCAAACTCTTTAACTTTTGTGGTCACTGTGGAGCGCCACTCGCTGCGTTTGTGAACAGTCCTCTCCCAGCTCTCAGGTGGAATACCACTGGCGGTTAGGTGCCTTTTCAGGACATCTTTATAGCGTAGATGCTGTCCGCCGACTTAGCGTTCGTCTTTTGAGATTTGGGCATAAAACACGGCTGTCGAGAGGCGGTCGTCTTCCTCGCGGAGGCTGAGCCATTACCTGGGTCTTGGAAGTGCTGATTGCCAAACCGAATTTATTGCAGAATTCGTAAAGATGGTTAAGGTACGACTGGAGTGCGCTAGGACTGTCAGCCATGAAGCGGGCGTCGTCAGCATACAGAGCGCTGAAGATTCTCAGTTGACGGGATTTGGTCTTTGGGCGGAACCTTGACAGGTCAAAGACTCCTTTGTAACTGCATACTGTTACGGAGATCGGGTCGACACAGTTTTGGGCAGCATGAGAAATAACGGCTCCAAAATGACAGTAGGTCGAGACCATTGCTATTGCAGCTGCCTATGCCACTGGGCCCAAGTACATTTTTCCAGGCTGAGTTATCCGCACCAACCCGAGCGTTAAAGTCTCCGAGGAGCAAGATCTTATCTGCGGGTGGTATAGCTTCAACGGTGGTTCGGAGATCGTTATAGAACTTGCCTTTATCTTTGTCGGAAGCCATGAGTGCCGGTGCGTATGCACTGATTAGGGTGGCATATTTGTTGTCTGCCAGCAGAAGGCGCTGGGTCATCAGTCGGTCACTCACTCCTTTGGGTAACTCAATCAGCGATTTCGCGATTTTGGTTTTGATAGCAAAACCGACACCGTTCCCTCTCTTCTCGGTTGTTGGTCGACCAATCCAATATAAGGTGTAGCCGCTACCTTTTTCGAAGAGTTCACCCTCCTCCAATAGATGTTTTTCAGAGATTGCTGCTATATCGACTTTATACCGTGAGATCTCCTTAGCTTTGACAGCGGTTTTAGATGGGCAGATGTTGGTTGGTTAGGTTCTGGGCAGATGTTGTGTTCGCTATCAACTAAAGTACGCACATTCTAAGCGGCAATGCACAGTTCGTTGGTTGTTTGTTTCAAATGTGTTATCTTGTTGTTAGCAACGCGTAAGATTTTATGGTCATACAACCGCGGTTGCTATATGAGTAGGTTTTGGTGTGAACTTTGATTAGGCCACCTTTTCTAGGCCCCTCCCTGGATTAAGGAAGGCAGTGCGTCCCTAAATAGGGCTGCCTTGCCATCAGGCGTGCTGTCGAGCTCGTCCTCTCAACATCGTGAGTCAGAAGAGCGACTGCTCTCGCCTGACCGCCTACGTGTAGCTTCCAGCTAGAGCCGATATCCCATCGAGACACGACCCCACCACCAGTGCACTATCGCCGCAGGGCTTGGGTACAAGTCTGGTCCGTTGTTCAAAAACTAGAGGTCATCTGCGCGTGAATAGTTTACAGTGAATAAGCGGTTGCGCTGGGGTAGATTCACTCTCTCGTTCTTGCAATCCGTGCGCCAATGGAGCTGAGATCCGCCACGATTGTAGGAAAGAGGGATGCAGTTTCTGGCCTGTTTTGAGCCAAAGTTGAATAGATGTACTCTATGGGTCATGTGTCCGGTGAGGAGACCGATAGTGGTTCTAAGGTTCTTCTTGCTCAAGTAGGGCCTTGGTTTTCTTTAAAAGTGGTTGGTTAATCGTCTTTGGCTGTTTCCAGGATGCCCGATGTTCCTGCTTCAAGCAGTCCCTGATGATTTTCTTACCTATAGCGAAGGGGACTTCAACAACTGGCTCCATCGGACATTCCAGTGTGCCTAGTCTGTCGGTCGGCCCTTTTACCAGTCTGTCGGCCTCTTCGTTGCCGGGTATGCCTTGATGGCCCGGTGTCCATATTAAGGTATTTTTCTTGGCTTTTCCCAATTTCTTGACTTCTCTACCAACATTTTTTTAGTAGTCGATCCTGGGTAAGAGTGAATGGGCTTTTGTATCGGAGGTTTAACTCAGGATGATTGGGCCCTCCTTTACCTTGAAGGCTTTTCGGTATGTTTTTCGTCTCAAGTTTTTCACCCTGGACCACCAGACTATTGCAGCATGAGTTAGTTTAGGCAGCAGTACTGCCCTGTAGATCCATAAGGGGTTCCTAGATTTAAACCCTTAGGTCTATCCATGGCTCTTTTACACGTCCTCAGGTCCACATCTTGTAGAAAATTAATCTTCCCCTCTCTCTCCCCGTATTACAAAAAAAAAATGATTTAGCCAACAGCGTCATCTTTACCTTTCGGAAGCAAATCATTTCATGCAAAATTTTCGAAGCCCTCGAAAATTTGTTTGTAGTAGGTGTGTGAAAGCATACTAATATATAACGGTGGCTTATTTAATTGTTTGGCTGGTTGGTTCAAAGAACAAAAAATGCCTTTGGAAGGACGCCACTCGTCGCTTCGGCGCGTCGCTTGTGACCGCCTAACGACGTGGCGCGGGCGCCGAAAAGACTTCCCTGCGCCACGTTCTTTCAGTATGTATTGGCACGTAAGTTACCATGGGCACAGTATACCAAACAGTAGGTTTACTCTCGAGCTACAGGGCATTGCAGGAAGAGGGAGCGAGGAATGTGGGCAGAGGGGTACGTTTCGACGAACGCCTTTGGTTATCGTTACGGGCAGGTTAAGGCTGGCGTCCTCTTTCGAACTTTTGCATATCCGCATGGGCCGAGTAGCGGGACGAGACGAGCTCTTGCGACTCGTGACGTATTCTCTTCGATTTTAATTTTGTTCTAAGATAAGCTACTGTCTGGTATACTGTGCCATGGGATCACCTCGAAAACGCGTCCTGTCCGCGCCACGTCGCCTCTGTCTGACATGTCAGAAATGGTCATAAACCATTTTGCCCTATTATCAAGCATGGTGATATATCGAGCATAATCTTGTCGAAACCGTGTCCTTGTCTTTAATAACGATCTTACTGACTGAATTTTTTCAAATAAAAACGAAGTTACAAAAAAAACCCAAAAATTCCCATCAAAAGTTGCTTAGTTATTCGACTGATTCATCCACTACAAGGATGTCGCTAATTAAAAATTCACTCTATATATTCACTACACGACGTATCTGTATTATATATCTACATATATATCCATACCTATACCATAGTCAAACTGCTTTTTCCTAATTATTCCCAATTCTCTGCGTTTTTCAGCGACTTCATATTTATTTACGCAATATTCGAATTGAATTTGTAATTTTCAATTTAAATGTGCTAATTTATTAAATCTGTTACTATAGCAGAAAACGACTATCGCCGATTGTTTTTTCAACTATATAAATTTGTATAATATTCTAAATTATTGTATACGTCGTATCTTTTCAGAAATGATTAAATAAATAAAATAAATATTACCATTAGGACCGGTGTGCTCATCAAACCCTTATTTATATTATCAGCTTCCGGGTGAACACCAACGACCCCATTGTAAACTGGTCACTTCAATTAAAACTTTCTGCCGTGAAGGTTGAAGTTTTCCAATTTCTTTCCATTGCTTTCAATTTGTTGCTTTAAAGACCGATTCTACTTGGCACGAATGAGCATCTTGACTCTTTCGACTTTATTTGTAAGGCGATAAAATTGTCCATTTGAGTAACAACTAACAATATGATAAAAAATATGTTTATACAGATGTGGATAACATCTCGTGAATAATTTTGTTAAAATCGTGATAATTTCGTCTATGCAGGATGCCTCGGTTTATATACGTTATAACTGGTTATTAAGAAAAAAAGAGAAAAAGGATTTGCCTTTAACTGATTTTACAAGAATAAGCGCCACCGTGCTTTATATGTAAAACGCGAAAATCAAATTAAACAAAGGTATTGATGCATTATAGGAACCTGTTCAATATTGTGGATTTTTTAACGTCAACCAACAATATTCACCACGCTGATTTCGAAACTGCAATAATCTTTATTCGGTCTCAATAAATAAGCAAGATATAGGCATTCAAAGAATCCCATACACTTCGGTAGCTTAAGTTTTGTATTAATACATAAACAACTATAAGACGGTAGGTTGTTAGTTTTTTTTAAACGATCCTAAAAACTAAGTAAAAAAGTTTTTTGTATGTAAATTAGATTTTTTTCTTAAAATATTACTCGTCCGAGGCTTTTTTCTATCACATTTAGCATTACAATGACCGAATCTAGTAGTTTTTTTTTTTGGACAAAAGGTTTCTATAATGCATATATTCCTAAACAAACCACAAAAACTATATATTTTATAAACACATTGTTAAACTCTAATTTAGGATACCAGAAGCAAATATATTGAATGAAATAAAAAAGCTCGACTGCCGTTACAGAAAGTGAATTATGGTAATTATAATTAGTTTTATTACAGTTTTTTATGAAATATTTGTGGTTTTATGAATTATTATTATCCATAAAGATACATGTGTAATTCCGAAATGTACCCAATCAGATCTTTCATTTGACACTAAACACGATGTATTTATATTAATTTATTGACTTTTGGACATTTAGATTTAGACGACTACTTACTTAATATTTGGACAGTTAAGGTACTTTATGATACTCGGGATATCTTAATTATTCTAAAAATATCACACACATCTAAATCGGTTCAAGCGTTAGAAGTTATAGTGGAATAAAGAAACGGAAATAATTCATAGATGAACCCTGAATACATCACACTCTTTTTTTTGTCGAACAGTCGTGTAATATAATAATAGTTCGTACAAGGACTTTTACTACTCACTACCTTCACTAATGCAAATGGAGTCAAGTTTAAGGAATAGAAAGGCAGGTATTCAAGGAAAAGAAAATACACAGAATTATTTTTTGTCTAAATCGACAATCATCATCATCCTCTAAAACCCTTTAAAAAAAATTCAATATTCTTGAATAATTATCTTTTGTAGCTTTATATACATATTTTATTTTAGATCAATATGTATCTATTCCATACTACCTATTAAATTGCCCTTTTAATTATCTCTGTTTTAATTTATTACTGACCTTGATTTATGTTTATGGTGGTGTTTATGGTGGTAAAGTATGACTATATCAAAGAGTACCAAAGTAGACTACAGTGGCTTACGTCCAGGGATACAAGACAGATTAGAATTCTGTGTTTGATCTACATAATGCTCCTTGCGAATAGTCTGCCGCTTTATCTCGCCGAAAGATTCAGCGATCTATCTGCGCATATTCCCAACTATCCTTAATATTTGCACAGTTAAGGTATCCTACGACACTTGGGATGTCAACGATTCTAACAATATCACACACGTCTAAATCAGTACAAGCGTTTAGAAGCTACGATGGAATAAAAAACGGAAAACATACAGAGATGAACCCTGAACACATTACACTCCTTTTTTGATGGGCAGTCGTGTAAAAAAAATAGATGTCTGCTCGTTTGGCCCAGGGTTGGATTGCAAACACCAAAAAAAAAGTAAATCTTATGGTCTCCTTCCTCGGCGTAATTTCTACGATCTGTCCTGCGCAGACGAAGCAAAGCATTTAAAATCCAACAGAAATTACGATTGACGATAAAATAGCAATGAAATTAAAATTCGTTCCGACGTCTCGATAGCATCCGGCACTCTGGCCCTCTCGAGATCCCTAGAGGTAGGAATTTAATGTAATTTTTAATTATGCAAAGTGTCGGCGATTAAACTGTAACAAAGAGGTCAATCCATAAGAATCACAGCAATCGAATGTCAACCCATAATCAAAAGTTGAAACAACACTCACCTGGTTACATGAAATTTACTGTACCATCATATCAGCCAACTTTGCCCGCAATTTTCACGTTTTGTAGATTTACTAAAAAAAATCCACGAGACATGATTCAAATTATTCAAATTCAAAATATATATTGCAAAATGATGTAAATATATATTGCAAAATAGTCCTTATTATCATTAAAATTAAGTTGAATTTAACAATAAACAGTTTTAATAGTTTTTCCTGAGTAAAATAGTTTATTATTACACTGGGCAAACTATTACCTGAACTATCGACCATCATTGCCCATCGCTTGATTTCATTACTGAAGTCACACTTATGAAAGAGACTTTAAGGAATAGTTTATTAAAACATGGCAAAAATACCACAGAATACAATACAAAGAAATAATAAGTCACAAAATCATCTGCTATAAACATGAGCAGTCTCTATAATTGTGTGGGTAAAGTTACATACACTTGTCGAAATTATTCATAGAAACAAATATATGTAACATGTTAGTGTTGTCACTAATGTATGATGGATAATTAGTAATCGAATAAATAAAAAAAACAATATTTCATTAGTAATTTACACCATGTTACACATATATTTTTTAGGAATACCTGCAGTATAGGAACCTCTCTCCAAAACTCTCCACATTAATAGATTGTCTCATGCTAAATCTGGAAGAAAATTATGTCGGTTGCTATATATAGCTAATAAGCGAGATATAGGCATTCAAAGTGTAAATTTTATATGTAAACAAACAGGCCAAAATAAAAAATACATACACATAGACTCCATCATTTTAATGCTCAATCTGAAAGAAGATAGATTCTGTCTCAATAAATAAGCGAGATATAGGCATTCAAAGTTTGAATATACAATGTCAGCAAACCGCCGCCATTTTGTTTTTACATCCCTTCTGGGAACCATTCGATAAGTGTCGTGACTATAGTCGAGCATATCGTAATATCGATAACAATTAGCGATAATACATTTTGCAATTTTTAGATTTGTAAAAAAACGATCGGAAAAATACATATCTTCGCGATATTTAAAATAGGGGACTATTTTCGAGGTTTTTTCAATGACTGCGTATTGATGACAAAAGGTATCCTGAAAGTTCGTTTGTGTCAGGTTACCTTTTGTCATCAATACGCAAAGTCATTTCGTAAAAACTTTGAAAACTGTCTAATTGTTTGAAATTATCGCTAACACATGTTAATATTATAAGCGCCGCAGCCAAATTTCTTTTTCAAATTTCGTGCGAAATTCGAAAAAAAATTTTGGCCTGCGGTTTGATATTGAAAAAAAAGCGGTTTTAGTTTGATATTGAAAAAAATGGTTTTTTTCAAGTAACCTTTGGTCATCAATACCCATTAATTTTGTAAAAACCCCGAAAAAAATCGAATTATCGCTAACACGTCATGTTAAGAGCCCTATCACATATTTTTTCCAGAAAGGCAAGAAAAGTGGATTTTTGGCGTTCTAATTCCAAGAAATGAAGAGATTTCTACAAACTTTAATTACTGAATTACCTGGACCATTTCTTGATGTTGACCATAGCGGCCTTTAATTTTAGATATAACGAATATTATTTACTTATTCAGCCCATTTTCCGAAAGTCGTTATTCATAAAACGCTCGGAAGGCAAACTTTGAGCTCCTTAATACAGTAATATCACTACAACGAAAACCGTATACTATTTTTTTTTATGTCCGTCATGTATTCTTGATGTACACTACGGCTTTATTTTTTCGTTTTTTGACCACATATCCAAGGTATACATTACTTACAATTACACAAAATTAAAAAAAAATCTTCCTGTATCATTCTAATTTTCTCAGAAATAAAATAAGATTCTTATATAATACTTATACTATATTAAAGTTCACTCTTTTAGCAATACGACATAATATAAATTATTGTCATTAGAAAGGAGAAAACACTACAAAAAACAATTAGAAATTGTGTATATATTTGCTTGCGCAAGAGAAGAGCGCTCAGTGCCGCGGTTTTCTCCCAGGGTTGAATAGTTATTTATTTATTTATTTATTTATTTATCCTATCTTTTATAGTTACATCCAAAAAAAAATGCGTTCATTTTTTCAACTCATTTTAAAAGAATACCTACGCTATTTTGTAATAAGGCTCTTAACATAGATAGCGCCGCAGGCGACTTTTTTTTTCGAATTCCGCGCGAAATTCGAAAAAAAACTTTTCGTTTGCGGTGATATTTCCATATTTAAGAATTTTCTATTGTTTCAGGACACCTTTTGTTATCAAGACACAAAGTCATTAAAAAAACCTCTAAAATAGTCCCTTTTTTTTAATGTCGCAGACATGTTTTTCACGACCATGTCATAATTTGTGTAATATCGCAAATCGTTATCGATATTAGAGCACTCGCGATATGTCGACTATATTCACGACACTTCCTCCGAAACAAAATAGCTGTTGTTGACATACTAAATGAAAACCTTGGATATCTATATCGCGCTTATTTATTGAGACCGACAAAAGATTATTGCAGATTCGGAATCTGCGTGGCAATATAGTCGGGTGACGTTTAAAAATCAGCAATCCAGGAGAGGTTCCTATACTGCAGTCAAACAATTTTTTATTTTAATTTATACACAGTTTTAAACTATTTATAATTGTCGGATTTCTCGAATGATTAGGAATGAACTACTTATGAGTTTAAAACCCTTGCATTCTTTTTTAGGTGGGCAAAGATGCCAATGTAATATCAGAAAATATACAGGTAACTTTGCCCAGCAAATTTTTAAGAATATTATTAGTTAAACAGATGTAAATAGGCTTTCGTTTGACTGAAATAATATTGTAAAATAATATAAATATGAAATAATATTGTAAAATAATATAAATAATATTGTAAAATAATAGAATAATATAAAAACTAGGTAAAGTTGAAATATTCTGGAGCAAGAAATTAGCCTACCTTTTCTATTCCATATTGAATGAAGTTAGAAACGAGACGAACGTTAGGTGTTGCCAACTGATAAAAAAAGTTTGTTTTTTTATGAAATTAGGTTGAAATATATATGACCGTTACATAGAGTAATCCTAAAGAACATGATTTTGCCGAGTCGTTTAAAGTTACTTTCACTGGGCAATGATGGCTGATATGACGGTACTACATATTTTATAGAAGAAAAGGCCGCTAAGGAGCCAATCAAACCGGATCGAAACGTCTAAATCGTTTTAGTTCTGCCCGATCGCAAAAGTAGAAAGTGACACGTTGCCGCGTCGCCTCCATACTCCATTTTGCTATTTGAACAAAATAGCGGGAAGTCGCCGCCAGTATAGCCAACACGCAAAAAACAATATATTTTTAACAGAGGCAGTAAATATAATACTTTATGCTATAAAATAACGATAACAATATTGTACTGTGTGCATTGTTTTATTCTTTATTTAGAATTTACTAATTACTTTGCGATTTTATTATATTTTTAGGGTTGCAATCCTGTAAACAAATGTTTACTTGTGAATTGTGAATAAGCCATAAGCCTTTCAAGAACCATAAGCTTTGCAGTAGGATATGGAAATATCAAATACATAAAACTGTTAAAGCGCAGTGTAAATAACATATATGACAAGTTTTGTGAAAATTGGTTCAATAGATGTTGTATAAATTGATGGGACATATGTGTCCCTGTGGACTATAAGAGATGTAAATAAATTGTGTATATTAATAAGTATGATTTTATTAATTTTATAAAAGTCAGTAGGTACGTACTAAAAATTAATTTCAATTTCACAAATTTGCGATAAATTATTTATTTGTTTTAAATTATCGTTCTTTAGTCATTTGAGTCCGTTTGTCAAATGCAATGTTTTAAAAAAACTGAGATATATTTTTAAGCAATAATTATTTGATTTTGATGTCTTAATAAAATGGAGAAATGTAATTTATAAATTATGCTTATTCGATAATTTATAAAATATATTTTGAAGTTGTGGGACACAATGTCCCATGGTTCTTCAACGGTTAATAAAACAAACTATTTACACCAAACAACAAATGGAATATTCCACAAAAAGTACCAACCCATATAAAAAGATACCAAATGCGCGGAAAAAGTGATTGTTATTACAGTGTAAATGTACGATATCACTGATCACGCCGCGTGCTTAAATTTGCTTCATCTGCTTAAAAATACTCGTCTACGTTCCGCTTATTTTATGATTTAACCTCTGGAATGCTAATACCACCCATTAGTGGCGGCCGATCACCGTATTTATGCAATTACGTAATTATGTGCGAAAAAAGTCGCCTTCGTTGAATAAACCACCATTATACATTGGTACGCGTGCACTAACACCCCCTACAAAGAAAATTTCGATGGTTGAAAACATGCCATCGTGAGTTTCATTCCCATGACTAGCTTTATAAGGGTTAACACAACGATGTGTGATCTCACTCACACAACTTAATAACCATATTATTTTTATAGTGTTCTTAGCATTTGGCATTCGCTTCGCTCGTTCTTGTCATCACTCATGTGGGTGTTTCGCGTAGCTCACGTGTGTGTTTACAAATTATATCTACCTTTTCTCCACACAGGTGTTTTCGCCGTGAAAATTCGCGGCTAATTTGCCGTGTCTATGCGCGATCGTCATTGGGCTAGGGATCACTATGGAAGCTCGTCCACGGACAATGCGAAAAAACGGCACGGCGCCGCCGCTGTATGCACCGTGTTTCTCCTTCGGCGAGCCGCGTTTATCTACAGGGAAATCTATATCAGTGTTGTATGGCGGCATATGAGAGCTTGTCCATGCCACCGGACGTGTTCACGGCGGACAATTATTTTACCTTGAATGTTGTTTACAATAGGTATGTACCTAACGCGTCGTACGGCAAAAAAACCGTGCAGTGAACAAAAGCTCACGTTTTTTCTACGACGCGGCTATCGCGCCATACATTGTAAAGAAACGTGCCGTGGACAAGATTCCTTAGTGTAGCTACCACCTTTATTAAATATTTAGCATATTTGTTTTTTTGAGGAGAGGTGTCCCGTGGTGCCGGATGGGATCATAAAACAAAATATAGAGTACGCGCTCTGCAGTCTGTGTATATATTGTCATGACAATGTTGCCACATTAAAAGAATTCCTTTATTTACTCCTCAACGCGATCCTTTATTTTCACTGAAAAATTC
This sequence comes from Micropterix aruncella, assembly GCA_944548615.1. Lineage (NCBI taxonomy): Eukaryota > Metazoa > Arthropoda > Insecta > Lepidoptera > Micropterigidae > Micropterix > Micropterix aruncella. The sequence continues at coordinate 13,059,130 of OX155956.1, forward strand.
CTGTGCACGTGCCATGAATTATAATTAATTTATAAAATGTTGTCATTCGCAGTATTTGACTCCGCTCGCCATCATAAGCCTTGTGTACGCGCGCGTCGCCCTCAAATTGTGGGGGAGCCGCGCGCCAGGAAACGCGCAGCATTCAAGAGATGCCAACCTTATGAAAAATAAAAAAAAGGTGAGCGAATTTCATTTTTTCCCCTTCCGATACGGTAGGTTATTCGCCTGGCCTGTATTCGCCGGGCGAGAATATTTCGTCGTTTGGAACTAAAATATAAGCCCGTTTTTAATTGGCTGTTTAGCTATGCATAAGACCCAGATTTTGATTTAAGTTTATTGGACGATCCCACAACAAAACTCTACTTAAGTGTAAAATTCTACTGGATTAGTTTTAATTAACCGGCGTCCTTCAAGGGGGTTAACCAGTACATGATTTATTTTATTTGTGAGTGATTTATTTTATTTTTAAATATTATGAAAAGCCATGATCCCGATGCACTATCTAGCGGTTGGTAAAATGTCGCTGATATTGTTAATTTACTACTTATTACCTACCGCTAGATGGCGCAGCGCGCTCAAACGCTTATCAAACCTTTATTTAACAGTCAACTTCTTGAAATTTTTTAAATTAAAAAAAAAACAAAAACAAGTTTTTTTCCAAACAAAAAATATATATTTTTTTGGTTTTTAAAAAAAATATATATCAAAAGTTGCTTACCACGTTGTACTGATCCGCCCACAGAAAAAATGCCCGTGCAGTAATAACCACCTGTATACATACATACATATATTCATATAATATACATACATATATAAATACAAACATACATACATACAATACGTAGATAACTTTATTTCATGTTTTACCTACTTTTTTTAGAAGACTGTTAGTACTTCACGTTAGATCTTTCTCTTTCTAAATGAATGACATTCGAATTTTCGAATGTCATTCATTTCGAAAATTCGATTTCAAATCGAATTTTCGAAATGTCATTCCGCATTTAAGAGACGATTGATTGTGATTTTTTTCATTGTTTTTGCTTAAATTTGTCTTTAATGAAGACATTTTATTTTGGTTTGCAAAAGGATACGCTTTGTTTTTGAGATGTGGATGAAGGGTGATCGTTCGCTAGCGATAAAGGGATATCATTAAACCTACAGTGTACCGTCGAAAGTGGTACTCATCCAAAAATACATCTCGTTTAAACAATAAGCATTTCCCAGTCCAGTCCGGGAAAACCTTCCAGCTATGTAAGTGGCTTTTATTATTTTTATTTTTTCATCAAAGTGTCATCCTTTAAACGAATTCTTTAAAAAAAGATTTTATATTAATAGACGTATTTTATATTAATAGACATACATTATATTAATGGACACATTATATTATTAATTATAATAATGTATACATATCATATTAATGTAGCGTGTATAATACAGCGATACTTGTAAAGTCGGCAAGGACGTTTTAACATTATACCCCATACATTATCGAACATGGTGACACGTCTTGTCAGAACCGTACCCTTGTTTGGCTATTATTTTAGTCAGAAATATCTTTATTTAAGGAGCTCACGTCTTTGTTTTTTTCGTAACTAACACAGTATAGTAATGAGTACTTCGCTTAATTCCATATAACATTACAGGTCATCAAGATGCTATCACTGGTAGTAGTGATGTTCGCAGTTTGCTGGTTGCCGTTGCAGTTATACAATGTCCTACAGGATACTTTCCCGGAAATTAACCAGTAAGTTATGATCTGACTTGTCCCATAAAACTAGTGAGGCGCCGAATAGCGATTGAACCGGATACCGAATATCCGGTTAATATTGATCCGAATATCCGGACGAATATTCGGTTCAACCGAATAGTTTATTTATTTGAAACAATTACTATCAACAAGTAAATATATTAAAAAGAATTTATCCGAGTGCTAATCGCGCTTTATGTATTAGGAATACATCGAAAAACCCTTCGTCGGTATAGGGTTGTTTATGATAATGTACCCTTTAGGTCGCGGTTTCAAAATCACACTGCCTGTTCACCTCATTTGAGTCGTCTTATATTCCCTCAAAAAAGGGATGATTTCCCCGACTCCGTGCCTTTATCGGCCGTTGGTCAAAGCATTTCGCTTGACCAAACCATTGGATGTCTCCGTTAGCTAGCCTTAGAGGGTGTGGCTTAGGTGTTTTCCAATATCAATGACAAATGTCGCTACGGGTTTAAAAAATGTGATTTTTTAAACAATTTTTTACAGCATACTAATTAGGCTTATTTTTAGTCTTCTAATATACAAATTACATTTCTTAATTAGGTAAAGTTACATTATTTTTACATTTATTTGAATGGTATATATATTTCAAAAGTTATGGTAGCATTCTACTTTTCTAATTACATTTTTTTATTACTTATCCTATTTTAATGAATAAACATCTTATTCTGACGGAATTTACATGAAAACCTTATTTACATACTTATTTTCTAAAGATTTTGCCTGTGGTAGTTCTAAGTATACATTGGTGGTTTGGGACATGTCACTAGGGCATTCAGGTAAAATTACGGCGCCAAACGGATTGCTTCGTCTGGAGATTAGGATATTTCGTTCGGTTGTCCGTCCATTTGTTGTGCTATCAGTGCTTTGGTAAATATGGTTTATGGCTTAAGTGTCATTTGTTAAGCGGGTTATTTTTCGGAAATAAGTAATTTTTATTTAAATAATGAAGTTTTTTTCTTTGTTTGCGCTTTTAGTGGGGTATATTTTCGATTTCGGGTGAAGGATTATCTTAGCTGTTATTATGATTGGGGCAAGGATTTCGACATTCACTTTCTGTTCTTTGTTATCTTTTATTTTTAATGTTTGTTTCTACAAACTTTCCTTTGCCTGGAGTGAGAAAAATACCTAAATTGTACGGGCGGTGTCGGTATAAAAACTAGTATTCATTTTTCCCGCAATAGTGTTTCTAAAAATAAAATATTGAACCAGACCTAAGAATAAATTTAACGTATTTTCCGAAAAAAACGAATACCTATTTAAAAGTAAACAGCTTCATACTTCACACTAATAGTAGTCAACTAATATAATTACAAAGTACATAATTAATAATAATAAAATATTTATTATAATTTTTAAAAACTCGTTATTTTAAATAAATAGGGCGAGCGTACTATTTATCGCCTTGCGGCAATGTCTATCATCTAAATTCTAACATATAGCTTAAGTTTATAATATATTTATTACGTTGGCTACACAAAATAACAATAAAAAATAAAGTGATAAAAAAGAAACAAACAGAAAACTAGAAAGAAAAAGATAATAAAGAAGGAAAACAAATTACTAAAATTAAATAAATCGCAGAGGAAAGGAGGGAGACAAAGAAAGGAAGCGAAAAGGAGGGTTGGTTAAATTATGGTTTTAGGATTATATGCTCCTTAAGATTATTACATTATTGTTAAAAATTGAGGCTTCAATTATATTGTATGCTTCTCTCTAAGTGGACATTCAAATCTGATTTATTTTTCGAATTTATATGCCAGAATAGTGAAAACAAATTAGTGAGTCACGAAAGGGAATTTTTAAAAATATCGGTCCAGGGAAGAAATAGTTTGGGAAAGGCTGCCCTATCTAACCCTATCGCTTAGCTACCTCAATGGTTGTTTGTACCTATAAGACCGCATCAGATCTGCATAAGTAATCAAAAAGCACTTGGTCATTTATTCCGAGATTTGAAGTGCTGCAAATGTGAAACTACAATGTGATGTTTTCCAGGTTTGCATAGTGCTGAGCCTTAAGTTTTTTCTTCTCTATTCTAACAAGAATAGTATAGAAATAACTGTTTCACTAACCGAAGCGATCCGTCCTCGTCCTTAAATAAATCTATAGGAATTCATTTTAAATGCCAGCATGAATCCTCGCTTCTATTTGAGTATGCTAATAAAGAAAAATACTTCCGAATGAAATCGGCTAGAACTCTATCGTCTTCGTCCAGCTGTTTTTATTATTTGAGTAAAGATTTCCACTGCTCCTCCTTCGTAAAAATAAAACACATTTTCAGAGGGTGCTTTGCTTTGAAATACTTCTATAATAATATTGCTGTTTCAATTACACTTAAAAAATATATTTTTTCAAATCCTTGCAAAAGTATTAGACCCGCCGTACATTTCAATATATATTAACACTTTTCAATACTCCATGACTTTGAATACCTATGACTTTTGAACAGTGATTGCTATCGGGTATATGTTTTTTAGCAAATATATCAAAAAACAGAATTTTCACAAATGTGCTGTTCCATATCAGTCTTGAAAATTAAGATTTAGCGATTTATTAAATAGACCCATAAACTATTTTTTTCATTTTAATTCATTTTGTAATGGTGCGTAAAAATAATGAAAACTATCTTTGCTCCAGGTACAAATATATAAATATCATCTTCTTCTGCTGCGATTGGTTGGCTATGAGCAACTCTTGCTGCAACCCCTTTATCTATGGAATCTATAACGTAAGTACCTACTCAATCTAAAATAAGTAGTAAATTGCACATATGTGTACAGGGGTACGCCTAGTTAGATGTGTGACGTGTCTCGGGTTGCGTTGGATTCGGATGAATAAATTTTCCGCTTTATTTTAATTTAAAATTCTTATTTTTCCTTGTGTAATCTTAGTAAGATTGTAAAATGAATAAATATTTTTGTTTTAAAATAACAGACAATAGAACCGTTTAATATATCTTTTTATTTTTTTATTTTTACATACTTTTATAGCGGCTCCCTTAGTTTTGTTTCCGTTTTGTCCTTAGGAAAAGTTTAAGAGAGAATTCAAGCTACGCTGGACCAAGAGTAGGAAATGGAAGCAGCAGTTGACGATGGATAGTGGAGAGCTCGTAAGTCATCTAATGTTTTTATTTATATTAAAATTATAAGTAACAAAATTACCGCATGAAAATTCTGAAATCTCCCCCGTTTCAGTCGAAAGGTAATTCGTAATTGTATAATAAAAGGGTGGGTCAACCTATATATATGTATATAGGGTGACCTTCATGACAATAAACAAGAAAATAAAATAGTAATATTTTACTTGCTGAAATTCTCCTGAAAAAATATATTAGGTGTAGTAAAAAGAAATCCATTATTTTTTCAATGAATCGTTGTATAAGCCCGTTGTATATCGTTGTATATCTCACGTTGTATAAGCCCGATCGGTTTACGCTAGAGGGCGTTAGGAAGATGAGATTAAATTCTAAAAAAAACTACAGTTTTATGACTACTTGACTCAATTTTGTTTGAGTGCGCGTCAAAGATAAACACCAACAAAATGAAAATACGCCAAATTTTCCATTTTTTCTTCGATAAAGACTGCTGATGTCCTGATACTGCTGTAACAGTCAATTATACGCAATTCCGTTCCGGTAATTTCGATATCAAAGATGCACTACGCTCTGGAAGGCTGATTGTCGAAAATGTCTATAAAATCATTAAAATCGTCCAGTCCGACCATCATGTAAGCACTGCATCGATTGCACAGGAGCTAAACATTGCATAAAAATCAATTTTGAACAAATTGGATTAGGCTTGGTACATAAAGAAGCTCGATGTATGGGTGCAACACGAGTTAATGCAAAATAACCTCATGGGGCGAATTTCCATCTGCGAATCACTGCTGAATCGGAACAAAGTTGACCCATTTTTAAAGCGGATGGTCTTTGGTGATGAAAAGTGGTCCAAGGAATTACCACCTGTTCCTGTCCATGGCAAACTATTTTGCTGGTGAAAAATGCGCCTCAATCGAGGCTTGTGGAAATCGACTGTCTCAGTTTTTGCCAATAGGAACGATGGCTTCTATGAGAGAGGCATAATGGAATTACCTTCTAAATGGCAACATGTTATCGAACAAAACGGCGCTTATTTGGCCTAAATCGGATAATTCTATATATGCTGAATAATGCCTTCAATTTTATGTAAAAATAATGGATTTCCTTTAACTACACCTAATATTTTTGATATTAGGGGATATTTTCCCAGGAGATTATTGACGGAAATTTCAGTTGCAAATTATCAACAACTTTTTTTGGTTTCATTAAGATTTGTTATCGAGGAAAAGCATTATTAATGTTGAACTTGCACTAGACATGTTTGGTAGTCAAGCATAAATTTACATTGCAGTTTTTCCTTGTATGTGCAGTTTACTCTCAAGTTTTTACAGTATACTCTCGAATGTCATTAGTATGTTTCTTGTTGTACTCATGCGATAGAGCCCTACTGATTGTGCAGCGATAGTGAGCGACGGGGGTTATGTCTTCGCTGGTTTATGTCACTGCCGCGCCCTTTAAACGTGAAATAGTAGATAGCATTATTTTTAAATTGGTTTTATCTTTTTCGTTACATATAGTTCATCAAAATAATTGTTTTATGTTTATTGCAAAGATTTATATCGGAGGTTTACATAACCCCTGAAGAATTATTTGAAAAAATCTTAGATTCTAGACCTACACAAACAACAAACAACTAATATCGTAATATATAACTTTATAAGTACTAAAAAATCGATGACTATTGCGATTGTTTGCTATTAAAAATATGATAAAAACGAATTTACCGCTTGAAGTTTGTAGCATCTGACGATTCGGCGATGTTCCAACCGCTGTTGTCCAGCGAAGGTACATCGTCTACCCTGGACAACGACGATTGCAAAATCGTCGAAACCTTCATACGGTAAATTCGTTTTTATCCTTGTTATATCTACTGTTTGAATCGGCCTATATGTCACAATGTTGATATTTTACCTTTTTTAACAGGATAAATCTCAGGCGCGCTACTCAAACTCATTCCGCTGCAACGAGCGTCACCGACCGCACGCAGCATCCAGTTTTCCGATGACGTCATTCGCGGTGCACTTCTGCAGCAGCGCCCCGACCATAGAGGCCATAAAGAAGAGGACCAGACTGAGAAGCCAGCACAGGGGGTCAGAGGTCAACCACAGCACTTCGCTGACCGGAGACCGCTGCGGCTCGTCCACCGATCTGTACCAGAGCAGGATCACGCGTGACAAATCTTCCTGCGAAGAAGACGACGAGAAGGCGGACGGGGGGTGCGCGTGCACGCGCAAGAAGAAACAGGGCTGCGTCGTCAAGACTGCGAACGTCACAGTGACTCCGTGTCTGGATACGACCAAGGAAAAAAAGACGTACGGAAAGTTCAGCGCAGACAACTCTCTGTGCACGCCTTACGAGCACCACAGGATAGCTAACTTGAGCATATGTACAGACGGCAAGAACCGTTCTGGCGGTCAGTTCAGGGGCGTCCTCGTACAGAAGGGTTCTTCGAGTCGCTTCGGGATGCTGCGGCGCAACGACACCAATGTAGATTTAGATAATTTAGACACGGAGATTTATATATATCCTGATAACGCCGGGCACAAAATTAAGAGCGCTTCCACTAGCTGGAGCGAGGATAGTCAGCACTTATAGGCACGATTAATGGTAGCCGCGACGGCTTTCGCTTATCTAGCTGAAGAGTAATAGCAAGGTCGGAACAGCTACCTCGTAACGAGAATATGGCGTATTTTAATGGCCATATTAGCAGCCTTTATACACATGAAGGGTTATGAATAATAACAAAGATTTTTGGTAATACTCTTTTTTTTAAATTAGTTACTTAAATGACATTTCAGCAAGGGTTTGAGTGAAAAAAAATAAATTCAGTTTGTAAACCAAATATATTTGAGTTTCTAACAAAAATATATTTTACTTAAATTACATCTCACAAAAAAAATTAAACTATAAACCAATTGGAGTTTTAGTTCAGAAAGAATCGCAATCAGGCCCATTAGCTTGGTAAAGCTTATTTAGGCGTTGTTCCTCTAAATAAGCTTTAAAAGAAATATTTTATAAAGCTACCTACAATGGAATTAATATTTTTTTCTCGAAATGTTTATGTCAGCTTTTATACCTGAACTTTTATTAATGTCCGATAAAATAAAATAAAATAAAATACACTTTTATATAAACAGTACAATAACAGTGGTTGCCAAAATACTTTTGGAGCGGTAGTGTACCTACCTATACAAACATATTGGAGCTCGAACAAAATATTGTTATAAATTAAGGAAGTCGAAGACAAATTCGACGTTTTGTTTTATAGTTTGTTTGTATTATATGATATCTACAAAATCTGTTGTTGTCGTAAAATCATTGTCAATATTTAAATGTTTGAAAAATTAAGTATTTTAAAACACATATTTTTAAATCAAGACTGATTATGCCCCACTGATGTTACCCAAACATTCTGCCCTATGATGTATCGGGCACTTTACTGTTCGCTAATCGTTAACCGCTGGAATGCTTCAACCACCTATCGGTGTTTTTTTCCGTTAACTTGCAGGCGGCCGATCGCCGTATTTATGGAATTATGTAATTATATGCGAGTCGTCTTCATTGACTAAGCCACCATTATGCATTAGTATGCTTGAACTAACACCCCCTACAAAGAAATTATCCACGGTTGAAAACATGCCGTCGTGATTTTCATTCCAATGGCTATCTTTCTAAAGGTTGAACATAGCGAATGTCGCTGTCGCTTTGACCAAAATGCTGCGAGGTAACTCCAATTGGTAATAATTCCGCCGGGATTTTAGATAAAGCGGGAAAGAGACGGCGCTTTGCACGTCCGTTGAAGGAAATGAAAAGACAGAAGTCGTTTCTAACTGTCAAACTCGAGGAGATCGTGTTGCTGTCAGCTGATACGAAAACTCGTGAAAATTGGTTGGAATCGTTTTAAAAGTATTTCATTACATTACCAAAATTCACCAAGTGCGAATGTTTCGAAAGCGATAACCGAATTTTATTGAGACATCGATGCGATGACTTTTTATATGTTCATGCCTCAGGCCCGTTTTTTCAACGTCCACGGCACGTTTTTTCAACGTACGGTGTGTTAGCCGCACCGTAGAAGAAAACGTGACCTCTTGTCCACTGCACGGTTTTTTCGCCCTACGACGCGTTAGGTACATATATTTTGTAAATAACTTCAGGGAGTTAATGGGTCCTTGCTAAGTTGGCCACGAAGACCTATTCTGTTCAAGGTTGGTCACACTCACGGGTCAACACCTATCCGACGGCCTCCACGCATGAAGTGCGAGCCTGGGTAGGACTCTGGCCTTATGGTCAGATTCCCTTGGGAATCAATCTTCTGGCGCTCCTGGACGGTCTGCGCACCGTGCGGCGTAAGCCAATCGACTGTGCACTCTGACTAACATATTAAGATGTCAACCACAACGGGCGAACCCGTCACCGCAGGACGTTTTAACGATTCATCGTTCTATCGACCGTGCAGTGAGAGTAGAAGACTTTGGACATTACAAATCCGACGTCTAGCTACGCCACAACCCGCAAGAGACCAACGCCTTTACCGCGAGATAGCCAGTAATGTTACCTGGCGGGCCGACACTCGCGCCCTTGCTTGCAATTGTGACCAGATTTCTCCGGTCTCTCGATTGGTTCCGAGTTCGAGGTCGCTTGCGCGGTCCTATCCCTTACGAAGCGGTGAAACGTGTACACCGAATCTATCGCGGACCAAGGCGTCCTTTGCCCGACTCTGAATCGGGATCGGATGGCCAATGGTCATTTCAAGAGCAGTCGCCGTAAGGTAGGCAACCACCCCCGCTCTATAGGAAACAATACAGTTCCCAGACTCCCCCGACTGTTAGTCGGAGAGCACAATCGATTGGCTTGCGCCGCTCGGTGCGCAGACCGTCCAGGAGCGCCAGAGGTTTGATTCCCAGGGGAGACTGGTTGACCCAGTGTCCTACCCAGGTTCGCACCCCATGCGTGGAGGCCATCGGATGGGTGTTGACCCGTGAGTGTGACCGACCCTGAACACATGGGTCATCGTGGCCACCTCATCATGGGCCCGTTAGCTCCCTCCACTCTGACTAACAGTCGGGGGAGTCTGGAAGCAGTTCTGTTTCCTATAGAGCGGGGGTGGTTGCGGACCTTACGGCGACTGGTCTTGAAACGACCATCGGCTATCCGATCCTGGGTGAACAGCCGGGCAAAGGACGCTGTGGCCCGCGATAGATTCGGTAAACACCGTTTCACCGCTTCGTAAGGGAGAGGACCGCGCAAGCGACCTCGAACTCGTAACCAATCGAGAGACCGGAGTAATCTGGTCACAATTGGAAGTAAGGGCGTGAGTGTAAGCCCGCCGGGTAACACTCCTGGCTATCTCGCGGTTAAGGCGTTGGCCTCTTACGGGCTTGTGGCGTAGCTAGATGGTGGACTGTTTTGTCCTCAAGTCTTCTGCGCTGACTCCAGGGAGATAGAACGATCAATCGTTAAAACTTCCTGAGGTGACGGGCTCTCCCGCTGTAGTCGACAACCCAAGTTGTAAATAACTTCAAGGTGACGCAATAATTGCCCGCCTTGAAAACATTTTATGGACATGCTCTCATATATTGCCATACAACACTGATACAAGTTTCGCCATAAATAAACACGTCTCGCCGAGGAGGAAATACGATACATACGGCGGCGGCGCCGTGCGTTTTCCATGGACAAGGTTCAAGGTCCAAGTGTCCATAGACAAGGTTCCATAGTGATTAACACATCACTGACGACACATCGAATTAGCCGTGGATTTTCACGGCGTAAAAAACGTGCGTGGACAAGAGGGCATAAGACGTAAACAGCGGCGGCTCCGTGCCGTGTTTCCGCAGTATCCGTGAACATCCGGGCGAAGGACGCCGTGGTCCGCGATAGATTCGGTATACACCGTTTCACCGCTTCGTAGGGGAGAGGACCGCGCAAGCGACCTCGAACTCGTAACCGATTGAGAGACCGGAGTAATCTGGTCGCAATTGGAAGTAAGGGCGTGAGTGTAAGCCCGCTGGGTAACACACTTAGTTATCTCGCGGTTGAGGCATTGGCGTCTTATGGGCATGTGGCGGAGCTTGACGGTGGTCTGTTTTGTCCAAGTCTTCTGCGTTCACTTCACGGGAGATAAAACGACTAATCGTTAAACTTCCTGAAGTGACGGGTTCTCCCGTTGTAGTTGATAACTCTATTTGTCCGTGGGAGCTAATGGGGCGGCTGCAGTCTGACCATGAAGACATGAAGTTCAGGGTCGGTCATACTCACGAGTCAACACCCATCCGGCGGCCTCCACGTAGAAGTGCGAGCCAGGGTAGGACTCTGGCCTTCGGGTCAGTTCCCATAGGAGTCAACCTTCGGGCGCTCCTGTACGGTCTGCGCACCGTGCGGCGTAAGCCAATCGATTGTGCATTCTGACTAACAGTTTGGGGAGTCTGGAACAGTACTGTCTCCTATAGAGTTTTTGACCTTACGGCGACTGCAACGACTTGAAACGACCATCGGCGAAAATCCGGACAAAGGATGCCGTGGTCCGCGATAGATTCGGTTTACACCGTTTCACCGCTACGTAAGGGAGAGCACCGCGTAAGCGAACTCGAACTCGTAACCAGTCGGGAGACTGGAGTAAGCTGGTCGCAACTGGTAGTAAGGGCGCGAGTATCGGCCCGGTCGAACCTGTTTATCTCGCGGTAATGCGTTGGTCTCTTACGGGCGTGTGCCGAATCTAGACGGTGGACTGTTTAGTCTTCTGCGCTCACCTCACGGGAGTCAAGGCGATCAATATCGTTAAAACTTCCCGAGGTGACCCTTGTAGCCCTGGGTTCGCCCTTGTAGTTGACAGCTCTAGTTGTCCGTGGACAGGGTTCCATAGCGATTTATACCTCACTGATGACACGGCGAATTAGCCGTGAATTTTCACGACGAAAAAAACGTGCGCGGACAAGAGGGCTCATTCAATGCACTACGCTCCCAAAGCCTGACGATTCTCACCTTGGCAAACCGCCGCCTTAACCAACCTTATAGTTTTATTAAGTAGTGATACTGAATCTACTGAACGCAGGCTCGCTTTAACAATGCTGATTTTGTGCTTGCTATATAGCACTAGCAGTTCTCTTCGCCAAATTGGCCTAACATCATACGGATTTCGGTACATAGATGATAACGAAGCGCGTTAGCGAATAACTACAACAATAGACGGTAATCATGCGGCTGATCCTATTTATTATATTTGTATAAATGTTTTACTGTGTTATTAATTAACAACTGTACAAATTTTATCTATATATTGTGTGATGAAAACATTTTAAAATTTAATTAATTTATTAATGTATATATGTTAAATGATTTTGAAAAATATTTCTGTAATAAAAACATAATAATATCATAGAAAACTTTGATCTATCATTAATACTATACCTTACTTTGATAATAATAACAACAAGAAATTTCCTTGTCCTATTTCTTGACATCGCTAAGGCTTTCAGGCTATTTTAGTAACGTTTTGTTAAAAAGACTTGGCGAATTCGATATGATATGGCTTCCACGAGGGATCCTGTCGGGTTTTTGCCCGACGCGTTTCCAGGTTCCCCGCTACCGGTTTTGCCCGCATTTCTTCGGCCTACTGACTGATTACAGGTTCGAGGTCGATTGCGCGGTCCTCTCCCTTATGTTAGCGGTGATTCGGTGGCCACCGAAATTAACGCGGACCACGGCGTCCATTGCCCGCCTACCACTCGATATCGAGCGGTTGCCGTAAGGTTAACAACCACCTCTGCTCTATAGGAAACAAAGCGTGTCCAGGCGCCCTCGCTTATTAGTCGGAATGCACAGTCGATTGGCTGACGCTCACGGAGCAAAAAACGTGAAACGATTCCCGAGGGAACTGGTCCGCAGGAACAGAGTCCTACCCGGCCTCGCACTTCTACGTGGAGGCTATCGGATGGGTGCTGACCTGTGAGTTTGGCCGACCCTATCACATCGATCATAATGACCCTACTGCTCTGAGCCCATTAGCTGTCAGATATTTGGAGATGTCGACTACAACAGGCGAACCCCGTAGCCCCGTTGTCACCGGTTCTCCTCGTTGTTACCGAAGTTAAGCAGCGGCGGGCGCGGTCAATACTGGGATGGGTGACCGCCTGAGTGTTTGACTGCGTAAAGCTACAAATGCACACCTAGAAAATGGTGCCAATAGGCAACAAGGCGGGTTCCACAAAAAGGCATATGCCTTGTGGGTAAAAAAAAAAAACAAAAAAAAAAACATCATCTCAGATAATGATCGTCCTGTCTCCCGTGAGGCGAGCGTAGAAGACTTTCGAACGATACAAATCTACCGTCCAGAAAATCCATGATCCCGCCAGAGGCTAGCGCCTTGCGGGGAGACACTTGGAAGGTAACTCCGTCTGGAATTAACCTCCAGGATACTTCCGTCCGCCTTTACATACAGTTAATCAGCCGTAGTTATTTTTTATGATATGAGCACGTTATTAAAGTCAGTGGGGAAAACTGAGTCATTTTCGCTAGTTAAAATCTTCCATGAGACGCGACGTCACCAAACAACGCAATACCAGTGACTGACCAACTTCGGCGTTTGGCCAAGGTCAGCGCCGCTGACGCGTGTAGTGGCGATGCGAGCTGACTGAGGGGACAACGAAGTCAGGACTGATGCGACAGCGCCCGTACTGACTTGAAATCAATTTACATGGTGGCAGTACCGGGTCAGCACTGATTTGTTTTGAGCTTGAAGTCAGTAACTGACTAAATATAAATCATCCTTTATTTCCATGCTTTGCGTTCTATCCTTCATACCTCTGTAAGCAGTCCCTACAACTACAGCTGTAATGGTGGCCATACACGTACAGATTTACCTGACAGGTATACATGTACAGGTATATCTGTCAGTTATACCGAAGCTTTCTATAGATCACACACGTAAAGATAAACCTGTTAATAGTGTCAGTTTCACCCATGGCATCGTCGCGGAACGACGACGACGCATTAGCTCTGGCAAGTCTCTCGCTTGTTATTAACCCGTCGAACGCCAACAGTGCCTATAGGCACTTTGCGTCATTTGACAGATCCGCGCGTAACCGTTTCGGCCGCCCCCATATATATTATATAAATATATAATATACACGACTAACAAGAATAATTACTAGGTAACAAGAGGAAATTCATGAAAAAACGATATTGTCAGGATGTATTTACACAATCAACCAAAAATTTGCGGCAAAGTTTTTTGCGCGCGAAGGCTGGCTTTCGAGCGGGTAAAAGCTGTTTTTCTACTAGGGTCATGGTATTTTTTACTTTTTACTTGCCACATGGAACGATTATATGTCTCTATAAACTCTTCTAAAATTTCGTTGCCCTGCGACTCGCCATTGTGTTTCACGACAAGTAAATAAATACCACTCGTTCGCAAGACCGTTTCCGCTCGCAGCCATTATTCTTTGCTCGCGGCGACGGAACAACTGACGCCTGCCGCGAAAAACACACACACGCTCAGGTTTACCTGTACAAGAGGATGTCACAGGTGTACCGTCAGGTAAAAAATATCAAATTCTATTTGTATTCATGTGACTTGTAAAGCTGGGATAAATGTACAGTTTTATCACTTACACGTTCCGGTTTACCTGAACGGGTAACCGGCGCAGGTAAACCTTGCAACGAGACCGTTCTATTTATTAAAGTATTATTTAAGCAATTTATATTATATTGATGTTATTAAGCAATACAGCGATTTGGTAGTCAATAAGAGGTATTTACTTATTATTGAATGACAATGTAGCTATAGAAGCAAGGGGGCGCCAGACTACCAAGTACTGGAACGGTTCGCTGGTTAAGCAAGCAGAACCTGCACCGGAAACAGGCTTCTGCGCGGCGAATTTTATTGGGAGACAGGATAACACCACCTGAGAGGCCGGCTGCTCATTTAAAGAAGGATGTCGGAGGAGGTCGTGGGGGAAACTCTCAGAGAGCGCGGATCTGCGCGCTATTGAAAAGAATACGGTGTCCCTGCGTGGAATGGGGTTCGCCTTTAGGAGACGTCCGGTCTAGGGAAGAAAAAGTTTAAAAAATCTGGTGAATTTCTACGTTTCTATTATCGTAATATGCCTATATTTTTTTTTTATTCCTGGCTTATAATTTCATTCCTCATTCGACCAGCCAATGAGCTGGCTCGAGCGGGCGGACGCCGACAGCAGCCAGCGAAATTTATTGGGTCGCGATCAGCGCCCTCTTTATGCGAAAGTCGGCTACTACGGTGGAACCTTGGTTCGTACCGCGGCCGATAGATGGCGCGTTGGATGCGCGAAGAAAAGGGTGCCGGGGAATGCGTAAACGAAATTTCGGCAAAAGGAATAAATTAATTAATATTAATAAAAGAAAAAAATATGAAATGAAATATATAACAAAAAAAAATAAAAAAAATAAAGGAAAAACGAAATAATGAATAAATGGGGAAATACAAGAAAATTTAAAAAAAAATAACGAAGATAACGAAGGAGGAAAATGATATGAAGCCGATGGCGGAAACTACTAATTAAAAGAAAATATATTGCAATGGGTATGGGAGAGAGAGGTCCCATAGGAAAAAAAAGGAAGAGGAAAATTAGCAAACTAATTAAAAGGAAGAAAAGAAAATATTTTTTTGCAAAAGTATCAAACTAATTTTTTTTTGGGGTGCTACTTCTTCGGTAGCGAAAGGAACAGAACAAAAAAATAAAAGCTACTGAATAGTGCCAAAGAAGAAAAAAAAGAAAGATAACTAAATATTTTCACTTTATATATTCCCTCTTCACCCCTTTTCTTTCAACGAAAATGGAAATTACAACTCGAGATTGGTGTGGTTTAGAAAAAATGTGCTTTATTCACGAAAAAAGAAAAAAGAAGAATAATCAATAATATTCAATTTTATAAAATTACATTTTTTTGTTGTATTCTCGCTACATCAAATGCTTTCCTTAAATTTATTGAAACGACAATATATCGGTATAAACTCGCCACGGAAGACGTCGCGGAGGCTTGAAGAACCCCAAAAAGAAAAACGCCCCTTCACCCCAGCGGGTTATAAATATTATTTTAATTTTCGCTCCTTTATGGCGAACATAAACATTAAATATTTTTTTAATAAAAGAATGTATTGAAACTTTCTTGATCTTCTAAAAAAATCGAACGCTTAATATCACTAGAATGTGTCGCTACCGCACCGTATCTACCGCAACCAACCTTACCGGATACCGTGAGATTTTTTTTAGAAAATTAATGCGAGTAAGATGAAACCGAATTTTAGGAATACCTATTTCGATGTATGAGGGTATCACGCACCATTATAATAAATAGGGTACCTATTAAGTATTTTTATATACGGTAGGTCACACCTTTTTCGGAAGCCCCTAAAGGGCCCCGCAGACAGACGCGGTCTGCGGTGGCGGGCGCGGTGGCGGTCCAGGTCGCGGTCACTCGGATCACACACTGACGCGGGCGCGGTCGCGGCCTACTGCGGCTTCTAGATGGATCAGTGTTCGTTTAACCTCCGTCCGACATGAGCAACATCCGGCAACGTCAGCGAGATGAGGATGCGTTGCTTCTTCTTGCACTATGTGCGGACAACGACAAAAGGTAAACGACAAACTACCAATAACTATTGATTAAGTAATTGCAACGATATATTTAATAATATTAATATATTTTTTATAATAATATTTTTATTAACTACTTGCAGAAAAAAATGAAAGCTATGGTGTCACAAAATCAATAAAAAACGAGCAACGTGTGGAGAATTCGCAACCTTGTATCCACAACTGCGATTAGATGAAGCGAGATTTTTTATATACTTTAGAATGTCGTTTGAATGTTTCGACTTCATTTTGGATAAAATAAAAAATGACATTAAAAAACAACATACCAACTGGAGGAGGTCTATAGAACCAGTGGAGCGATTAGCATGTTACAATACAGTGTCCAAATAAAACAGGCTCAACTTATTTTTCGTACTTAAAAAAAATATATTTTGTCTTGCTCGCAATTGTAGGACCAGACTATAAATTTATTAGCATTGACGTTGGAGGCTGTGGAAAAAATAGCGACGGAGGAATTTTTGTTGTTTTTATATTCTTCTGTTGTTTTTATATTCTTCATGACTTACATCGTACAATATAGGCCACTTTCGTACATTTTCAATTAAAATTCAATTAAAACTTCCGTCGTTAGAGAATCCTCTGCACTCGCCATAGCTGCGCACGTGAGCAAACACAATGAAAATACGACGCGGTCTGCGGTCAGTTGCGAAAAATCACAACTGACCGCGCCAGTGTGGCGCAAGACCGCGCCCGCGCCCGCGTCAGTGTGCGTGCCCCGGCGGGCGCGGTCGCGGTGGCGGTCGAACGCGAACAGACCGCAGATATGCCCGCACGTGTATGCGCTTCTTGATACATTCAGATAATATGCAACAGACCGCCACCGCGCCCGCCACCGCAGACCGCGTCTGTCTGCGGGGCCCTTTAGTCAAAGTTTCGTCTACCTCGCGTCCGATTTTGTATAACCGGTTTTTACATCAAATTTAATTATTTTAAAAAAAGTAAAAGAAAGAGGAAGAACCAAGAAACAAAAAAAATAAAAAAATTGATATTAGTTCCGACCGAATTGTATCGCGCTACCTATCTTACATAAAGAAATGTATGAAATGCTTTTCTAAAAAAAAAAAGAAATATATATATGGCCCTTCGGCCTGACTGAAAAGTATAAAAAGAATAAGACAATGTTCTACTATATTAAAAAAATCCGACCTCACGTTCCCAGATTCTATAATACTCTTTATGATATTCTAAGTATGTGAAAACTGACACGGAATTTGTGATATCCTAGCCATTATAAAAAAAAAGAACCAATATGAAAATAATAAAAAAGGACAGAAATGATGAGAAACCCAAAAAAAAGAAAAAAAACCAGTCCCCGGACCGTTGATGCGACTCTGTAACGACAGAAACCACACTATATTTTCTGGAGACATGAGCTAATCAGTATCTATATAATTAAATTCCTACCTTGGAAACTATTGAGCACTGACTCTAACACATTAAAGTTTTTTCTAGATCGGCAAAACTAGTGAACTCGACAGGGTCTCTTCTGTCTATGATGGCGGCCCGGGACGCGGCCGTCCCAGGCCGCCTTCAACCCAAAGTGATGGCCGCCCGGTATATTTTTATGTTCGGCTCGCAAACTATCGGATGTGAATTCTACCTACCTAACGACCTTCTAGAATATTCGAAAACGAATTAACGCGTAGAGCGCGTTTGAATTTTTATATAGAGAGCGTTTGGCACTCATTGTTTGATCTTTAAATTATTTTTGAACTTTTATATATTTATATTTAATACTATCAATTGTTTATAAGAGGAAATGATACATCGAAGATGGTTGCAACACTGGCTGTTGCAACCTGTCAGGTAATCCTGTCAGATAAACCTGTGCGTGTATGGCCACCATAACGTCTACTGCACCGACTAACTACAGCTATAACAACTGCGCGGCTTCCGCTAGTAAAATTGCGGAATGTGCCGTTATTTGCACTACGATAATAACCGCAATATATCGTAATGCAAACCATTACAAGAAGAAGAAAATGTACAAAAAATATGTTGCAGACCTGTGCAAGATATACGATCGTTAAAATATTTTTGACAATTCCGACCATTAACAGTGATTGAAATATTAAATGACCATGAATCAAAACGATTATGATAAAGGTTATAAATGAGCGGCCCGCGCTACCTTTTTGCGTCCAACGGCTGTATTTTTTTTATAATAATCTAATGTATTGGGCGACAGAGAAGAGAGGGAATCGCAGAGTGAGAAAGAGGGAAAAAAGGGAATAAAAATGGATTTACATATACAGTTACATATTTTATTACAATGGTATTTCTTTGAGACTGTCAAATTTGTCCAAATTACTGGTTTTCGATGGCGATAATGAACCTTATTTGAAACTTCCACATCGATGTACTATGTGACGAATTGGGGCGTGCCTGTTATGGCCTATATCGTCTTCAGTCCATCCTACTGCCGGTTTCTATGTGAGACCTTTGAGTAAAAGTAAAAGTATGAGTAAAACCGTCAGTTTCCTAAATTCAGTCATAAAAGCGGCAAATTCATTCATTATTTCGTAGTATGACGTAAATTATACTTTGCAGGGTAGTTCAAATAATTAAAGAGTAGAGATTGAAATATGGTTTTCAGCCGAAAATCTAGCCGTAAATTTATAATACCCAATAATACCTAAATATTCTTGACAAGTCTTTAACACATGAGAATGGTACCTAAACTTTTTCAGTCAACCATAATGTGGTTAATATCACAGTATTTCAGACAAAGTGGGCTCCAGGTACTAGGCTGGTATTACCCTTATACCAGCATCATGATATATGCTTAGTACCAGCATTAGGGAGCCAGTCTAGTACCAGCATCGTAATGTCAGTCTGCTACCAGAATTTTAGTATCTGGGTAACCTAGAGCCAGACCGGTTCCAGTATCCTGGTGGCAAACAGGTGCCAGCCTCCTAGACCCAAACTGTTGCCAGCATCCTGATAGCTGAAAGATACGAACATCCTGGAGCCAAACTGGAGCCAGCATTTCTGGTGGGGGATCGTTACCGGCATCCTGGTGCCACAATGGTGCCAGCATCCGTGCAGAGACTGGTACCGGCACCCTGGTACCAGCATCCTATTTTTAACCTGGTGCCAGCATCCTGGGGCAGGCCTGGCACTAGCATTCTGGTGCCAAACTGGTACCTGTCAGAAACTGCTACTGCGTACGCGCATCTCCTACTTACGTATGGGGAGTGGACCTCAGGGACCGTGCGGCTGACAGAGATCGGGTCCTGATATTGCAGAAAAGAGCCATGCGGAACCCGATTATCTCAAATAACCTGTATGAGGTATTTTTTTCCGGGACTACGCTATAAACAGACAGCCCCTCCCCTTAACATCTAGAAGTCGCAAAGTACGTTCGAATAGATATGGTGCCTTTTGAATGTTTTCACGATGTAGGTAGTAAAAATCTACACTGTAAACCATGCACGTCAGACGTCACGTCACGTCAAGGTCACGAGCTTTGTTTGGTGACTCGCTAGCGAAGTCAGAACGAACGACCGACAAGCTGGTCCAAAGATAAACAGGGTGAGTTTTAATTTACCTGCACCCTGGGTGATAGTAAATTTGATATAAAAGGGTTAAAAAAATCATGAACAAATACATATATTTTAAAAATCCGAAAAACTTTTTTTTTTAAAGTTTGATATGCATTGAGCGCGTTGCCTCATCCAGCGGTAGGCAAAATGTCTCTAGTATTATTTATTTGCGATATTTTCTATACCGCTAGCTAGATGACGCAGCGTGATTAATGCTTTTCAAACTTTTTCAAAGAGGAGAGTTTTTCGAATTTCCAAACACAGATTTTTTTATTATTTCGTATAAAAGTTGTTATAAAAGTTATTAGGAAATTATTGTTATAAAAGTTGTTTATTTGCTCGTACTGATATAACGTTGATTATTAAAGATTGCTTTATCCACTCCAAGGGTTCCGGTAGATAAAAAGTCAAAATCACTATATAACCATCGGGGAATTCCCTAACATGGTTGTTATTTAAGAGGCGGATAAAACGATTTTTTATTAGAAAAGAGTTTGTATTATATTGTGAAATTATTCGCTTCGTAATAATTTGTGTTGCTGTATATATATTCTGATAAAGTTTATTGTAATATTATGGTGTTTTATTTAATAATGATTGGATCTATATGTGGTTTGGTCGAACGGGGCACTAATAAAGTCCATTACGTCGGGATGTCCGGTTCGATCTCCGATTCAATTCCCATCCGGCAGCCTCCCCGAAGAGGGACACCTCGAAAGGGCCAGAGTGAGCTCTGCTATGCGGCTTATCCTGCAGTTCGTTGTGCACTAGCCGGTTTGCTAGTTACGCTGCTCCACCGGTGAATTGCCTGGGGAGTACTATTTTTCCTTGCATACATGATACCCTGGTATAAGCAGCATAATTATATTGCCGTGATACCAGAGTCTCTGAAATACGGCCGGCAAGATGCTAGCGATGAATAGTCGAATAATTATGAATAGCGATGCGATGAATGGCATTTAACAGTCAAATAGTATAAAAGAATAATTAATAGTAAACAAATTGCGAATTGCTCTTTTCTGTAGTGGAAGTATTCTAACCGAATTTGCCGCCATTCCCCAGAAACAAAAGCCATAACTTATTAAGGAATCGATATAGGCAATGTATACGATATCTATGTAAGGCAAAGTATACGAATTAGACAAAGTATACAGATGTTTTCTTAGGGCGGCCGAAGAGATAATTAATTACGAGGCATTAAGGGATAGTTGGTTTATATTAAACCAAATATCCAACTTGTTCGCCATAGCATCCATTCGCTTAGTTAAAGATTTTACATTTGCATCGCTGAAAATTAGAGAAGTATCATCTGTATAAAGGGTTATTTCATTATTATCTGATAACACGCAATCTGGTAGGTCATTTATGTACAAAAGAAAAACAAATGGACACACGATAGAGCTTTGTGGAAGTTCTCGCCTAATTACCTGGGAATCACTCACAATATTGTGGATTTTAGTTACACAGTCAAAACATATTACAAAGTGTACACAAATGTTCAGCTACACCGCCAGAGAGCCCTTTAGGATATTTGTTGATGATATTTGTTTGATATCGACCATAAATCAGTAGAGTTTTTATTTTTTAATGATTTTATAATAATTATTATCTCTTGTGGAGTCATTACTGCGACTTTAAAACTGTTTTAATTCCAATTACTGAAACAGTAAATTCCCAGGAGATGCTTTTATATTATCAAATGCCCTATATTCATTTACTAACTCGTTGGTCACTAAAAAGCCGTGCAACAGCAGTAGCACCAAAAATGATTCTTCCCTTTATATTTAGTTTAACACTTTTGTCAGATGATAAGCAGCAGCCACACTCTTTGCTAATGACATCCCAGGTAGCTTTGATTTTATTGTCCGATCTTTGAATAAGCGATTGGAGATATTGTTGTTTGGCATTCCAAAACACTATATTGTAGATATTTTTTATACATTTGTACATATTTCACAAACTCTGGGTCAAAATTTATTTTTCGGAGTTCATGTAATTCTAACATCCATGCTCTATATACATACTTTAAATCATTTAAGTCATTAAATGTTTTTCTATCTTTTCTATAACATTTATTACGGGTCATTATCCTTTCTAGAGCTGATAAAAACCATTTGGATCTCTTATAATTATAATATGGCGAGAAGTGGTTCACAAAACTACCTAGAAGTATCTACTCAAGTACTCAATAACAGTGATGTATGTTTTAACGTGAACTTCTCGGACATCTCTGCCATTGTTATAGTATTTGATATTAATCAATTGTCCGTCGTGGACCGAGAGGCTACAATTTACTAATTACAATAACCTCACAATCAGTCAATATATTGTCGATAATATGCTGCTCACTGAATTAATTCTCAAAGCAAAATATGTCATTTTAGTCATATTATAGATTTGTCATAAATTAATGACAGCATCGCTAAAACCACATTTTTAAAAGAAGTTTACATTGAAATCTACGCAGTATAATAAAAGTTTACCAGTATAATAAAAGTTTAGCTCTTATATAAGCTACTTTCTAATAAAAATATGTAGCATATAGTTGCCATTTTTTTTGGTAACGTACTATAATAGACTGCAAGAAGGACTTAAATATACTTTTATTTAATCTCAAACCCTTATTTATCCAGTTTGCTACCAAAATCTACCAAAAAAGACACTCATTTACCAATGACCCTCTAGAATTTCTTAAACACGTCCAAGTCCACCAACTGATTCCGATGAAGAGCAAGTAGGTGACAGATTGATCTAATAAATATATTTTAAAGATATGTTTTTTCAATAAAAAAATTTATATAAAAAAGGGTTTAATTTTATTCTAAAAAACGTTTTATTAGAAATATAACAAAAAAAAAATTGCCTAAGTTTTGAGATCAAATACTCCACGTGCGACGCTTACGACTCAGATCCAAGATTCCGTTAGGCTGAATAGCATGAGAGGATTACCTAGACCAGTGGTCCTCAAAGTCGGCGATAACACCCCCTTGTGGGCGCTGGCGGCCTGGAGGGGGCGGTAAGGGGCCCAGAAAAAAATGGGGGCTGTTGAAGTGGTTTAGGGGGGCTATGGCTGAAATGTAATTTTAGCTACTTAATATTTTAAAATTCACTGAAATTAAAACCTAGGTACCTACTACACAACATCGATTATTTAGTTCATATTTCTGCCGTGTTTGATTGTATACAAATTAAAAATATTTAACGTAGCTTTCGTAGGATAGCCCGTGAACGTAGATTTAGTGCTGTGGCAACGCTGCTTACTAAAAAGAGAAATCGTTTGCATGTTACCGAACGCGGCGACTTTCGGCTGTTTTTGAGTAAATTCGAACCTGATATCAACAAACTTGTTAAAAATCATCAGGTTCATCCTCCACATTAGGCTAGTTTTAAAATTAAAATTGATTATATTGGTTTTAATTTGAATAAAAGATACTCTTTAATTACGTTTTAAATGCGGTAAAGATACAGATAAAGTTGCGCTTTAAAGGTTCCCACTGGTTAAAAAGCCTCGTTTAGAATTAAAGTAATGAATGTCATTGTGGTTTTTAAGATGTTGTAAGGTAAAAAGAAATGGGGGGTGCTGAATAATAATTGTTTTTTAAAGTGGGCGGTAGACGAAATAAGTTTGAGAACCACTGATCTAGACTGACATGAATAAAATTCATGTCACCCTGAAATGTATAACGCGGCTATCGCAGAACGGAGATTGATTTAGCCATTGAGTGACAGGGTTATTCTGAGGGTTGTGACGTATAAAAATATGACATTATATATCATATTGTCGTATACGAGGTGACGTCACATCTCTATCACTTTCGATCTCGATTCGATTTGTATCACAATGTTCGAATCTCAGTTTAAAATCGGTGAAGAATGTGTAAAAGATACGATGCTACTGGCTAATTAAGTGCTTTCACTAATTTTAATTTTATTCTGTATTCTAAAATACCAATGAATGAAAGTTTGCCGGAAATATGAATTGCATTATCCAATTTCCTATAAAATACCGAACATCAACTTCAGCGGTCTTCGGTCTGTTAGAGAAATTTCTTCGGTCGATCGTCTAATCTTCTTATATATAAAAATGAATCGCCGTGCGTTAGTCTCGCAGGATCTCAGAAATGACTGGACCGATTTGAATTATTTTTCTTTTATTTCTTTTGGCTTGATTCAGGGGTGGTTTACAAAAAAAAATATTTAGTAAAAACTCAAAGAAACAACTGAAAATCGAAAAAATCGAAATTGGTCATTTTGGGAACATTGGCCACTTTCTAGATGGCTATCGCGGCGATCGTATTGTTTGACAGCTGCGCCATCCATAACTGTTATTCATTCCGTGCGATTGTGTGAAATAGGTAAGTAAGTGTAGGTATTGTGGACGCACTTCTGTGTGTATTCTCCGACGATAGCGCCGAAACGCTTCATCCGATTGAGCTGAAATTTGACATGCAGGCATTACTTGATCATGGCATGAGCTAAAAAGATTGTGGTTGAAATCCGTCCACCCAGGGCTGGCTCCCGACGAGGGAACTCCTAAATGGTCAACAGCAGACGCAAAATTTTGTATACGCATTCATGTATGATAGCAACTTCCAAGTTTTACCATGACATGGCTGATGTACCCTAGGTTGGCTCCCGACTAGGGAACTCCTCAGCGATCCACAGCAGACACAACATTCGAAAAGTCATAAAGTCGAAAAGCCGAAAAATCGAAGTCAAAAAGTCGAAAAAGTCAAAAATAGTCAAAAAAGTCGAAAAGTAAAAAAAAGTCGAAAAAGTCAAAAAAGTAAAAAAAACGAAAAAGTAAAAAAAGTCAAAAGTCAAAACAAAGGCAAAAAAGTCAAAAAAAGTCAAAAAAGACAAAAAAGTCGAAAAAATAAAATAATCCAAAAAAAGTCGAAAAGTAAGAAAAGTCCAAAAGTCGTGAAAGTCAAAAAAGTCAATAAAAGAAAAAGTCAAAAAAAGTCGAAAACGTCAAAAAAGTCAAAATAATCGAAAAAGTCGAAAACGTCAAAAAAGTCGAAAAAGGCGAAATAGTCGAAAAGTCCTGATTGGAAAATAGACCTGATGAAATAACACCATCACAGGCAATGACGGATACCAATTGTATCGTCGCCGATCAGTTGCGGACAGTGGGCGATCTGCAGTTATGAAGGTCAAATGGCAAGATGTAAATGTGGACAATCGTTGGATTGTGCCATATTGTCCAAGGCTTTTAAAGCGCAAATCAACGTGGAATACTGCAACTTCGTCAAGCCGATAAATTACATATGCAAATGCGTAAAATAAAGCAGCGATATGGCTGTTTTCGCTGTGACGAATTCAAACGAGGGAGTATCTCAGTATCAGACGTGTCGCTATGTCAGCAGCAACGAGATGACGCCGTTATTGTCCACTGATTTCTGTCGGTTAACCGAATCGAAGGAGGAACGCTGTTGGCGTGTTTTTCCGAACGTAGCGCAGAAGTTCAAAAACCATATGCCGAAAAACTAATATGTCGATGACCTCAACGCGACCATTCAAACTGTACTCAGGGACAGTTTGCCTTCAAATCGATAGATAAAATTATCCATAAGGATGAAGTAGTCAACTATCCCACAGGATTTTTGAATTCGCTAGGATTGCCACTTCATATTTGCAATAGAAATTAGGCTCAGTCATCGTCATGCTACGTAACATCAATCAAACTCGACCATCAACATCAATCAACGGATTTGTCATTCGATTTTAAACGGCTGCAATTCCCCGTGCGTCTGGCCTTCGCGATGATAAATCACGCGCGTTGGAAGTTTGCGGAATTAACTTCGAATTTCCGTATTTTGATTCGGCAATATTATAGATTTCGATGAATTAGATTTGGAAGGTTGATTAGGATTAATAAACGCTCATGAAGAGTTACAATCAAATCAATTTTAGGTGGTACGAAGTTCACCGGGTCATCTAGTTATTAATATAAATACAACTCAAACTCTAATTTATTATATATTACAATTTATAATACAATCATATATTATTATATAGTATAAACCACAATTTATATATTATTATATATTACAATAACTAATTTATTATATATATTCTATGGCTTCGAAGGGGGAGTGAATGGGTGGCAAGGTGAACGCTCACATGTGGCAAGACAGCTGTCCTAAACCTACCACAGCCGGTTCGTAAGTCCGGAATCCACTGCTCACCCCCCAGAAGTGTAAAAAATAGTATTATGATGGGCCCGACTCCGGTCGGTGAATTCCATGGCAGCTCCGTTTGTATTTATTGTATAAATACAAATCAAACTCTAATTTATTCACAGTACAAAAATACCCTTATAACTTTAAGGACCAGAGTGTAACAACTCGGGACTTAAGCAATTAATTGCTCGTGTAGTGAAGCAATAATATCAAAGTGCAACTCATTAATACATGTCCTATTGGAATTATACACATCCTATTATATATATATATATATATATATATATATATATATATATATATATATATATATATATATATATATATATATATATATATATATATATATATATATATATATATATATATATATATATATATATATATATATATATATATATATATATATATATATATATATATATATATATATATATATATATATATATATATATATATATATATATATATATATATATGGACGATTTTGTAAAATCAACTCGTTACTTAATCTAGTTAAATATGGTTTATTATGAAACTAGGATGTATTATAAGTCGTTATTTGAATCAACACAGTCAGTACCACAGCCAGAAAGTAACAACGAAATCGCATTCAAAAACATAAAACAATCAGAAAGACAACGGCCCAGGCGGAAAATCTTACCTGCCACCCACACACTGAGTACCTGCCTCTTGTTTGCTTATTTACTGTGCCTTTTTTTAACTCTAAACTGGTTTAGACAACCCCAACGTAAAATAAAAAATGCCGACGGTCCAGGTGCAAAATCTTACCTGATACCCGCACACTGATCATCTAACTGTATCATATATCTCCATATGTAAAAGTTTGCGATGTTTTCTATACATATGTTATGTAATTGTTTAAATAAAACTCCAGTGCGTGAGTAGGAGCGGCTGGGCCAGGACTCGCGCAGTTAATCGATGCGAGCGGCTATCCCGGCGACACGGGCGTTAGACCTTTATTAGTCAGGATGCGCAGCCGGCTAGGCCACCGGTGGCGCTTCTCGTCATTGGGGATTGATTGTTATGAAACCTATTATTTTAGGGCAGCCAGTGGCGCAGCCACAACCTGGCTGCCGACTGTCTGCCATGCCCCGCGGCTACATGGGCAGCCACTGGCACCAAAGAGTCGTGGCGGGGCATTGTATCAAGCCTGTACCGTACCGAGCCTATCAAACTGGGCAGCCTGGCGGCGCAGCCAATTCCGCTACCTAAAGGGTTGTAAGTAGTTGTCTAAATATCCAAATGTCAATAAAATAATATAAATATATCGTGTTTAGCGTCAATTAAAAGGTCTGATTTAGTACATTCCGGAAATATGAGTATATATGTATCTATATGTATATATACAAAAACTACAAATGTTTCATAAAAAACCGTAATAAAAATAATTATAAATACAATCATATTCTGTAACTGCAATCGTGTTTTTTATTCTTTTTAATATATTTACTTGTTTTCATCATTACTCTTTTCTATTTCGGGCCACTAAATAACATAGTTTTAACTCAAATAGAGTTGTTTGCTATCATGCATCTACAAAATTTAATAACATCAAAGAATAAATATTACTTACTAATTCTCTATAAATCACCCGAGGGGATAAAGCATAATTGTTCTCCAAATCCTTTTTATTTTTCATACTACCTAATAACTTTCCAGATACACGTAAGAACGTATTTTATTCCGATTAAAGTATAAAAATAAATATGGCCTGCCAAATCGTCCAAATAGCCTTTAGGCGGCTAGTCTATCCAGCTCCATTTTGGAGCGTTCCGAAATATATTAATTTAACTATGTTTTATGTAACTAGCATAGTTTTATGTAAGTTTTCAAAAATGAATTATGGAATTTTAGGTTGCTGGAATCTATTTTTAAAAACCTGAAAACATAAAGAAGAAGATGTCCACAAACCACATCCGAATTAATTGTGATGATATAAGTAACCCCCATTTTGGACACACATTCAATTTTCGCAAACCTCTTCTACCGCGTCCAATTACTTGAAAAGTCTTCACGGCCTATTCATCTCTAGTTCACAACCTCCATAAAAACCAATCTCCCCATCCCTCTTGTCGACATTTCACCATTCATCGACGTCATTTTATTTTTACTAAATCGTCCGCCATTCAACTCCCATGTGAGGCTAGCGATTTTCGCTTCGCAATCGGCCTACTCCAGGGATCGGCCAACTGCGGCTCCCGAGCCTCCGACCCCAGATCTGAGGGGAGGCAAACCGGGGTACCTGCCCGGGAGGCAATTTAGGGGGGTGCCAAATTCATGTGTTTGAAAAAAATATACCATTAAAGCGTTAGCATTCAGTCGTACTATCGATTGTTCATTTGATAGCGAATGGTTTAGTGCAGCTTGGGCCATAAGATTCATTTTGTTCTCGGATCGGCTCACTCACGATTCAGCACCTATTCAGAAGCCTCCACGTAAGGAAGGCTACCCCGGGTAAGACTGAAGGAGTCTGGAGACTACGGATACTGCCTCTTAATCAGCGGGGGTGGATATTGACCTGGGTCACGCCACTCTTGAAATGACCTTGGGCCACCCGACCCCGTGTGGCACTACGGGCAAGGGAAACCCAGGTCTACGATAAATTCAAATTAAATTACCGCTGTAATACAACAAGTAGAGGCCGCGTGAGCGACTTCAGACCCATAACCAGTCGGGAGGACGGATGTATCCTGAAGGTTAATTCCAGACGGAGATATCCTTTCAAGATTGGTAGTTAGGGGGCGAAGCTGCCCGCTGGGTACCTTTCCTGGTGCCTCGCCGTAAGGCGTTGGCCTCTAACGGTCTTGTTGGCCTTCTAAGTCTTCTACGCTCATCCCAAGACTGAAAGAATGATCGCATATCGTTATACCAGTCTGGAGTGACGGGTTTTCCCATGGTAGTCCGGAAAAGTTCGGAAAAAACACGAAATATCACAAGGGGGGAGGAAGGCGTTGTGAGATATCAAGTGTATTTATTTCTTTTGTTGAACGCGTGATTTTTAAACCGAAAAATGGCGCGTGACGTTGACTCGTCGTTGCCATTACAGTTAGATGTTTTTCACATGATTACGCCTTTCCTTTATTACTTTTATACCAGCTAAAAACAACCTGAAACCTTAATGTCTGTCTGGAGATATTAAATTAGAATACACCTGTGATATGGATATTGAGCAGTGAATACTTACGTTTCAAATTTTGAAGCGTTCGTCGCGTCCGCTGAAAATGTATTCAGACACACAAGCGAGAACCTCCACCCCGCACAACAGCTTGTGTGTCACTGAGGTGGGTGGCGCATGTGGCGCGTATTTAAACAACGTATTTGCTGTTTTGTTTTTTGGTAGTTAAGTTTTTAGAAACGAGGCGTCTATCTCAGTGCGGCATCTATCCCGGTTTTACCCTAATTGAAATAGTCAATAATTCAAATGCATACGTAGTAAAACGTATTCATCGTAATATTCAGGTTGTGAGTAAAATACTAAATAAATAATCAAAGTAAAGCAACGTCATTTAAAAACTAAAAGTACAAATTTAAGACCAAATAAAATAACCACACAATAATGATTTACTTTATTAACCCCTTGAGTATGATACGACCAAATCTGGTTCTGAAACAATTATCCGTTGAGTATGATACGACCAGATCTGGTTCCGCGTTTTTTTCACTTCTTTGACGTTCTCATATTTATTCTTAATTATCTAATTGTTTTACAAAATGATATTTCAATAGTCTAGGTATATTCGAAATTTCAATGCAATCATTGTGCACTTGTTCTTTTTATGATTGGTGTAGTAGTTTCGTAGTTATAGTACTTTAAGGTCGATGTCGCCGAAAATCCTGCAAAAGAGACAGATGCATCCATGAAAATACCCATTTACTCCAAGGGTTAAGTCATTTAAATGGGCACAATATTTGAAAGTCATGGCCCTCGAATTCACCCAGATCAAAGAAAGGGTTGCCTATCAGCATCTCCTTGATGTTTTTTTTTTAATTTTACGCCCTCCTGCTGTTTAACCGTGGTAACCGTTGTAACCGAGTAGATAGATTATAGATTCTAAAGCTAATTTAGCGTTTTTGGTCTTTCGCCAGACAATTGCAGTTTCTGCGAGGTTCTGTCTAGCATACATTAAACACTGGTATATGAACGCCGAATCCATAGCCATTATCTATGCTTTACTGAAATATTCTTTACATAAGAGGGGTGATTTATGAAAAAAATACATTGGTAATTTTGTATTTGGTCCATTTCATTTACATGGACCATAAACAAATGTTGCATGTAATTTTTTTTAAAATAGCCCCTCCCAAGGGGGGGTTCTTGAAATGTTGTCTATGATCCATTGGATTTACAAGGGTTATAGACAAATTTAGCATGCCATTTTCTTAAAAATAGCCCCCTAACGCAGGCGCGAGCGGTTAGCGATAATCGTTTCGTTTGTATACGAAAATTATAATTTTAAATTGAATTTATATTTTTATATGATGGGTTTCTTCGTTTTTTATTTCATAATATACGCCATTAACAATGATAAGTTGAATCATTTCTATTAAGAATAAAACGTTTTTAATATCATCTCAATTAGTTTTGTTTTGATTTGATCTGTTAATATTGGTGATGGAAGCCCAATTTCCTCTTCGCACCAGCATCTTTGACTACATAGCTACGCCACTGGCAGTATAGGCAACTTGTAGTTGCTGCATAAGGCAGTATAGGCAACTTGTAGTCGCTCCATAAAGCAAGCGCAACTAAAAGCAACTATATTTGCCGTGCTTTACTTGACTTCACGAGAGTGCGTTTTCCGCTCCCGCCAATCATTTTTTTTCTTGCTCATAACAATAAATATATTAAAAAGTATAAAAATACCACTGTCGTTACAGAAAGTGAACTATTGTATTTATAGCTATTTTTGTTGCGGTTTTGTATGAAATATTTGTGGTTTATGTATTTATTAATATAGATAAATATATATTTCTTTAGATCTTACTCAATAAGGCCTTTCATTTGACACTAAACACGATATATTTATGTTAATTTATTGACATTCGGACATATGGCCATTTAGACAGTACTTACTTGGTATTTGGACAGTTATGGTACCCTATGATACTCGAGATGACATAACGATTTTAACAATACCACACACTTCTCAATTGGTTTAAGCGTTTTGAAATTATGGTGGAATAAAGAAACGGAAAACATACATAAATGAAGCCTGAACACATTACACTCTTTTTTTGTTAGGCAATCGTGCAATAACAGGTAATAAATCTTGTATATTTTTTCTTGTTTTATTTTCACGACTCGCCAACCAGCGAGAGGGAGAGTATTGTGAACGCGCTAAATGTTTGCCTCCCTGAGACGATCAGGAAAATTTCCAGATTGAAGTCTGTCTGACTGTCTGTCTGTCTATGTGTCTGTCAGTGTGTGTGTATTCCTCCACGATAACGCTTGAACGTGTAATCCGAATGAGCTGTAATTTGGCATGGAGGCATGAATAATTAATCAATATCATTTATAATATAATTTGGTACATGAATGTCTTGTTAAGCCAAAATCACAATGAATTTTTGCCGGTCAGTTTGCGTAAAAGATTGAATCCAATGTGGTTAATGCGTTGGAAACTCACTATGCGCGCTCGTCGCCGATAATCCCTTTCAATCAGGTCAGCATCCTCACCTCTAATCAGGTTTACCTTGGGTCAATCAGGTCAACCATCACACACACTCAAACTCCTCCATAAATCCTTGGCTACTTTGGTGCGTCATGTCGGCAGGATTCATATCTTTGATAAACATTTTTGATGCATTTAGTTTCCACAGGATTTTGGACACTTGGAGGTATCGACAACAACGGGCGAAGGCATCACCTCAGGAAGTTTTAACGATAATGATCGTTCTGTCTCCAGTGAGGTGAGCGTAGAGGACTTAGGGATAATGCAAACCTATCGTCCAGCAAACGTCTTACGGCGAGGCACCGGGAAAGGTAATCCAGTGGGCAGCCTCGCCCCTGACTGCCAGTTTCGGCAGGATATTTCCGTCTTGAAATAACCATCAGGATACCTCCGTCCTCCCGACTGGTTACGGGACCGAATTCGTTTACGCAGCCTATACCTGTTGTAATAAAGCTGTAATTCAGTAAGAATTTATCGCGAATCTGGGCGTCCTTTGCCCGTCATACCACTCGGGATCGAGTGGCCGATGGGTCGTTTCAAGAATGGCATGATAACAGGTCAGCATCCACCGCCGCTGCTTAGGAGACAGTATATTTTCATAGTCTCCACACTCCTTCAGTAATTAGTCAGAGTGTAAAACCGATTGGGTGACGCCGCAGAGTACGCAAGCCATCTAGTAGCGCTGAAGGGCCGTCCCCAAGGGGAAACCGATCTACCAGCCGTGAGGCCTGGGACGCAAGAGTTTACTTCCGGGGCAGTCCCTCACTCGAGGAGGCAACTGAATAGGAGCTGAATCGTAAGTTGGGCTGACCCGAGAACACATTGGATCTCATGGTCCAAGCTGCATGAAACCATTTGCTGCCAGGATTCCAGGAAATGCGTAAAAAAATCCATAGAACCTATATTTGACAACTATAATTCTCAAAAACTTTCGCCTACGGCGGTACGTGGTGGCCTCTCGCCGCCCCCCGACCCAAACGGTGTGTACAGTTTTATATCTCTCAAGAAATTTTCTGATTGACGCAAAATTTTCTAAATGAATAATCGTCAATACTAACGATGGCATTGTTCAAACAAATTGACGGGGCTTGAAATGCAAATAATTGTTTAATTAAAAACGACCATTTGGCTCCTTTGTCCTAAAAGTGCCGACCCCTGCTTAGTCCAAGAAGCAACTATATGTTCTCCTAAGTCGCGATGTCTAGGTAAATGGTATTATTATAGTAAGGTAGTTGGTAGTATTTATTTCCTATGTCTGGATAGAAGTTATAATTATATATACTGTTATTAAGCATAGGTTAAGTGTATTTTATTACATATTACTTTAAATATTTTTTATTCTTCTCTTTTAATTATAATTTTTAGCCATTACAAATATTTTAGATTTAGATATTTTTTTTAGTCTACTTAACCTATTCTTTTTTATTTTTCCTATTTTTTTTAAACCATTTTTTTATTCTTTCAAACACGTATAATATTTAGCCTTGTTTTTACTGTTATATGTTTGCCCTAGAACAAATTATCGCTTAGTTGGGCGGCATGGGAACGATAATCACATATAAGCGTGACATCACTTGAAGTGAGTTTATTAATTTTTGAGTTATGTAAGTTTCATTCCTTGTTAAAGGGTAGATATTATCTTACTACGTTTCGTGTTACGCTTTTTGCAAACTCTGTACATTGCCGTAATTAATTTTTAAAAAACACTCGGGGACTGCCGCGGTAAAGCTATTGCATAGCATTTTTAACAACTTATGCAATAATAATTATTTATTTATTTTATTTATTTTATTTCTGATATCAGATAACTGCGCTCTATCGGAAAACGTTGAAATTATTCCGAATCATTTGCGGCTGCGGTAGCAAATGATTCGGATTAATTTAAACGTCTTCCAATAGAGCGCCGCGCACGAATTTTTTATTCAATAAAGCAAAAAAAACGGATTATTCGAAAAAAAACATTGATAAAAAGATAGATAATTAAATTATCTTTAAAATGGTGCAGGTTTCATAATAATACGCCAGATAGTATTTGCGTAGTAGTCGGTTTTGTGTTCGGTTAGACCTAATTTCACAAATTAATTACACTATGTAATATAAACAAAATCCAAAATATTCAAAAATGTTCTTGTTTAACATATATTTTTTTCGAATCGTAAGCAGTACTCCTTTAGACGTAATTATCAGTTCAAAATCATTAATTTTCGTTAAGAAATTTCTTCATTCGGTCGCCGCGCTGGCCCTAGGCCCGCGATAAAAGCTATGCAATAGCTTAATAATTAAATAATTATGACGTAATAACCGTATTTGAGCGAGTATCTGAGTTCAAAATGATGCTACTGGTGTTTTCTATAATCTCACTAAGACGTTGATTGCACTGATTATGAAACACTTTTGATGAAATACTATATGATCGAGTAGGCGGTAAAGCACTGAAATAAATTGTTTCGTGCTTTGAAGATTAAAATTAGATATTAACGGGGTGCAATCATCTGTATCTTTTAACACGACTGCCCAACAAAAAAGTAATGTAATGTGTTAGGGTTTCATCTATGTATGTTTTCCGTTTCTTCACCATAACTTCTAAACGCTTGAACCGATTTAGAAGTGTGTATTGTTAGAATCGTTAGGTCATCCCGAGTGTCATATCTTAACACGTCTGTCAACCTAAACTGTCCAAATATCATGTGTGCGATACTGACATGTGTGGTAAATTAAGAGAAATATATCGTCTTTAGTGTCAAATGAAATGTCTGTTTGAGTACATTCCGGAAATATACATATAGCAATACCTAAATATACATGTAGCAGTCCCTTTTGTAGCAATAGCCCTTGCACAGCCAGACATATACTAGCTGGCTGCAAGGTGGCCTTAGATCAAGGACGGTACACTTACCGCCATGACAAAGTCCTCGCTGTTATTCGCGAGGTAATTAGCCTCTCAGTGGCTCGTGCCAACAAGGATTTGACATTACCCTCCAAATTCCCAATACAGTTTGCGCATGATGGCTCTAAAGGTAAAAAACCTTTTAATACAAAACCTTTCTCAATAATCGAGAAAGCTTCAGATTGGATTCTGGAGGTCGATTCGGTCTCTAAGCAGTATAAATTCCCTGAAAGTCTCGGATGCACAGCCCTGCGTCCAGATATAACTCTTTACTCTCTATCTCGGAAGATGTTCCTTATCGTAGAATTAACTGTTCCATGGGAATCAAATATCCCAAAAGACGACGAGTACAAATTAAATAAATACCATGATCTCGCAAATGCCGTCACCCGGAACGGCTTCACTGTTCACCTTCACGCGGTTGAAGTTGGCGCTCGTGGCCTGCCAGCTAAACTCTTTCCTAGAAAAAATATCTAAAACCGCGATTTGCGCATCTCAAATTCTATGGTTTCGAATGGGGAGGTTGGTGACGGTGAATGGGTGGTAAGGTGACGCTCACATGTGGCAAGACAGCTGTCCTAAACCTATCACAGCCGGTCGTTAGTCCGGAATCCACTGCTCACCCCCCAGAAGTGTAAAAAATAGTATTATAATGGGCCCGTCTCCGGTCGGTGAATTCCATGGCAGCTCCGTTTGTATTTCATTTATACTATGATACTGAAATTGAAAAGCCAAACCAAAACAGCAGCTTGGCTACCTATTTTCCGGGACGATTTCAGGCCTAGTTACTGGCAAAAGGCACTTCACGCGAGGATTAACATTCCTTACAAATGGTTCTGCTAAAAATTATTCTCCATTCATTTGTATATTTTACTAATATAAAGTAAATTATTAGGTCGGAGGGAAAGTTCTGTCGCATTATATATATGATGTATTTTTTTCTAAATCAAAAAAACATGTTGCTAGTGAGTCATTGGTTATTTGGTTTTTTTTTACCTGCTATTTATACTAATATTATAAATAATTAATGTTTGAAAGTTTGTAAGTTTGTACGTAGGGGTACCTAATCTCCAAAACTAGTTATCCTATTTTTAAAATTCTTCCACTAATGGAAAGCTTTATTATCAACGAGAGCTATAGGCTATATTTTATTGTGGTAGATATTGGTTTTCAATAAGAAATTACAATATTTGTAAATCAAGTCGGAAAAATGAGCTTGTGAGTTGCTTGCGGAGTTGCAGCGTGCGCTGAAAAAATGGTTAGATATATGTAAAAATAATATATGATAAAAATATCAGCCTTAAATATTTCTATAAAAAAGTCGACAACAGCATATATTTAACTTTTATTTTTATTTATGTCTCAAAAAAGTAAGAAAAATAAGTAGGCAGTGTTTGTTGAAGACATCAGCAATAAAATAAGAATCCTTATAAAAATGAATTAATTTATTATCACGGGTGTTAAATATAGATAAAATTAGCCATTTACTATAAGTAGTATATTTATAGAGATATCATGAAATTAGTCACGCGGGCGAGGAACAAGACGCGTACATCTACGAGATAGGTAGCATGCATCTGAGGAGGGACGGCTTGCAGTATACAGTAGAAAGCCCTCCGTTGCGAGGTTCATCTTCAGTGGAGTCTTATGAGAACGCTTGAAACCACCTGAAAACCATATATCATAATTTATTATTATTATATAATATAATCCCATATATAAATGAATAAATGAATTTATTAATTGTGTCACCCCAGCCAGGAGTGCTCCTAAGAAGGTAAACCGAATATATCAGAGGGCACATTTTTATGGTTAAGGACACCTGCCTTTTTAAGGAAGGCAGGGAAATGTAAATCAATCGACCCTTATACTAGAACCATTATAGGAAAGTAGTAAAGCAGGGATCTAAGATTGCAAAGGCAGTAAATAGTGCTGATTGTCTTTGTGTCTAAGTTTCTCGCTTCTTTCATTTATAATATTTAATATATTCTGGATATTTCCGTCTTTTTTATTTGGCGTTTCTTTGGCTTCCTTGTAATGATGATCCACTTGTCTATTCATTTTCGCTAGTTTCCTTATTCATTGCCTCCATATTGCATTTCCTTATTCATTTTATCTATAAGCATTTCGGCTTTGTCTTGTGTCGATTGTTCCCATTCCTCTTAAGTATTGTATAGTATACGCTAGTATACGCTTGTATAGTGTACAGTATAGTATACGCTTATAGTCAAAATATATTACAGCCAAACGTATAAAGATATTCAACAGACAAACGGAAGTAGAAAGACCGATACACAATTCGAAATATACGCTTAATCGTGACATGAGATACGTTCACAACGTATCTCATGTCATGATTAGCGTCATGTCATGATTAGAGGGAGCCTTAAGGACCTAATTATACCACATTCCCCAGAAACGTTTTTTTTTTATTTTTGCGTATGTGTTAAAAGATTTCCTGCAGGCCAAAATCCAGTGATCTACAACAAGTCCCCGACCTGAGATAAACCTTTCTTGTGTGCTGTTGTGATTTGTTTTTTTTTCGGTTTGAGTAAAGTTTCCGTTTTTTGGTATAAAAAACGGTGGCGCCTATCAAAATTGAGTTTTTCTTGAATTTCGTTTAGTGTCGTGATTTTTTTTTTGTAACTTGTTTGGTTATAAATCAGGGTTATATAATATAATATGGACGTATGCAAAGAAGTTGTTGAATAATAAATGTCAACTTACCTAAATTCAATTTCAAGCCAAATGGAAGTAATGTGAAACAGACAGTGAGATTGCTAATATACGAATTTTCAGCAATTCGTATATTGCAATTCGCAATTCGTTTATCGCTTTGTTATACGCAATTCGTTACCGTCAAGCCTCAATATCGTTTACATTTAGGGTGTTTTATATATTGGCCACGGGGAAATCCCAGACAATAGCAGATGGAGAAAATTGTCTAAAGGAATTATTATATATGGGATTTTATTACAATAAAAATGGGATTTATTTTTGAAAAATCTGTTGTATTATCCCATTTTTTCCCCGGCGAGTAGCCAAGAACTTATGGAATGATTTTAAGCGTGATGTCCGTTCCAAGAAGAAAGTTGACCTGTTTGAAAGTTTAAGTATTGTCGGCGAGGAATCCGGGATGGCTCATCTACATTTTTATCGGATGCAATTTTGCATTTTTTTATACGATCATTTGGGCATTTACAACCGAATATAATCGCCCTAAAGCTATGAGATTTTCCAACCAAAATTTTGTAATGAAATTTCGGCCCAAACCAAATGATGCCTGCATACCAATTTTCAGCTTAATCAGACGAAGCGATTGGGCGCTATCGTGGAGAAATACACATGCACACACACAGACAGACTTCAACGTAAATAGTCTTAATCGTGTCAAGGGTGCTCAAAACGGACATTTCCGTATTCATCGCGAAAATAAAAAAGCCAGATCACAATACTTTACGTCCACGTTCACGATAACTCACGTTTCTTGTTGGTTGGTGGGCCGGGATAGTAAAATAAAAAACATGTATTTCCAGGAAATCTTATTTTCATTTTTTTTATGCCAATCGATTTAGTTTCCTATTGGATTTTAATCAGCCAAAGGAACATGACATGTTAAGTACCTAGAATGTGCCAAAATTTACTTTTTAATTTTTAGTTTAATTTAACTTCTTCTTAAAGTGCCATATTCTATCGGAGGTAGGCGGTCATTATGGCCACTTAGGCCCGTGATGTTGCGGTGTGGAGCAACTCGGTGGTGCTTGAGTTGAACCATGCAGCGAGGCCAAGTCTTTGGCGGCCTTTTATCTTTACTTGCAGGATTAATTGGAGAAGGTGATATTTGTTACCACGCATTATGTGCCCATGTACCTATTGTAATTTCCTTCTCTTTATGGTCTTCAGTAATTCCAATCCTTTATGCATTCTTTGCAGCACTGTCTAATTTGTGACTCTATCAGTCCAAGATATTTTTAGTATTCTCTTGTAAATCCAAACTTCGAAAGCTTTTAATCTTTTACACAAAGTCTGGCTTAGTGTCTACGTTTCTACTCCATACAGGAGTACTGAAAATATGTAACACCGCACCAGGCGGCATCTAGTGGAGAGTTTGAGACTATGGTTGCAGAAGAGTTGGCTCATTTTGATAAACGCAGCTCTAGCTTGTTCGATGCGACATCTGACTTCCACACTATGGTCTTCTTGATCATTCACAATACAGCCAAGGTATTTATATTGTCGAACCCTCTCCAGAGGTTGGTTCTTGATGTGACAACCACAACCATGAACTTGGTCTTCTTGATGATATTTAGACCATTTTGTGCACTTATCGACTCAACTCGATTAAGTAGACTTTGTTAACTAGAAACTATAATTAGAAGAAATAATTTGCGCACGGTAGATGCAGTTATAAAAAATTAAATTGATAAGTTAGTCCAAAGTCCACTGCATTTTTTCTCTTTAATGGTATAAAATTTACGGTTTTTAAGAGTCTCGCCGACCAATCGCCGTGTCGCTTTGCGCAAGTTGTGAAATTTGAAAGGCTTGCGGGAGAAATTTAAATTCGCGCCAAATTCAAATATAAACAACACTAATACGAAATAAAATCGGAAACTATCCATTACAATTTTAAAAACTTACACATCCTAAATAATAAAAAACTTACACATTTTTGGTTATCTCAGGGTCTAAATCGATTACATGCTTTTGTATGACAGAATAAATGAAAATTCTTAATATTATATAATTTCGTACAGGAAACAACCTTAATCACTAACAATACATCTCATACGAGTACAATCAACATACAGGTAAGCAGTATTTGTCATAATAAATCTAAAATAGAAACTCGATTAGTAAAAAAATTAAACATAGTATCTGTGAGGGACCACCCCTCACTAGACTCCAAATTGTTCGGTGTGAGGTGGTGGTATCAACTTAGGAGTTATCCGTATTGAAAGACGGTTTTGAATGAAGTAGAAGGTGTTTATTGATTGAAAGTTTGATATTGCCAGTTATAACGCTTCCCGAACAGTTTACGTTGACGCGAGTGTATAGATGCGCGACTGCGGTTACGAGGATATACGGATGAGGATTGTATGTGTGTACCTAGTATCTTGTACTGGGCACGGCTCGAGTCTGTGGGATTACAGACTGATGCTTCGAGACTTAGGGAGGATAAGGAAAGGCAACCAAGGAGCCGGATTCGTTGACACACCTCGTGAGAAGGGTACCAAATATGCCGTCGCAACCTTAGGGGAATGATATGTGACCGAGAAGCCGGGACACCGAAGTATGTCGTCGCTATCTGGAGACATGACCACTCGAGGAATAATACTTTGGTTGCTTTTTCGCCAGTTTATATAGGCCGATAAATGATGCAATCCAAAATATTCCGAGTAAAAGTATTGTTTTATCGTGCTGATTCACCGCTGCACGAGTCAAAATAGTAGCTGATTGTGTCAGTGGATTTCACTGGAAATCAATGCATTTGTTGATCGCATGTAATGGACTTAAGGTCCGTTACATATCTACTATATGTAAAGCTACGGACAGACATGCTCATTAAAGCACAAAAGCATGGTATTGTGAGGTTGGCCACCCCTCACTAGACTCCAATTGCTCGTGAGTGAAGGGTGGTTCTCATCAAAGGGGTTTTCTCCGTATTGAAAGTCGTTGATGCTGAAATTGAAGTGATTTATTCAGAAGGTATGTGATCGGTTGCCAGTTTGTAACGTCTTGATTGATAAGTCGCAGAATGTGTGTAGTGTGTGCTCGAAGTATATGTCGCAGTTGTGTAGTCGCGGAGCGAGACTTGTAGATCGGTATCGCGGATAATGTAGTGACTGCTTGATGATGATGATAACGTGTAAGCGCGTACTTGGAGCGGGCGACGGCCGCTTAGAGGATGATGATGTTGTGTAGTCGCGCTGATTACTGACCAGAGGATGATGAAGAGCGAGGTATAAACGCGATGACTGCCGAGTAGAGGATGATGATGATAATCGCGTGAACTATGCGTGGCCGAGGATCGCCAGAGGATGATGATGAGCGAGGTATAAGCGCGATGACTGCCGTGTAGAGGATGATGATATATCGATCGAATGTACTGATTTTTATATGGTATGTATGATGCAATATTCAATGCGTGTGGGGAAACTAAGTGTGTCAAATTGAATCGATCAGAAGAAATGACATTAGTCATCGGCTGAGTGTGCGTTAATTGTCGAAATTATATAGAATTCAATGCTAGTTGACGCGTGTTAAATTAAGTGTATTTGCGATTTCGATTCTAGAGAATTTACTTCTTTTGTTGACTGAATGTTGGACGAAGGCCTCAACAGTATTATTGAGCAATTGTCATTTAGTGGTATGTGAGTGAGAACATTGCTAGTCATGAGCATGCTCATTCAGAGTGTGCTCAAAAATCAACAGTTGTTTGATTTTTGAACATGCTACCTGAGGCGCGAGTGGAAGGGGGTTTGCTAATGAGCATGCTAGTGTCGATTTAATTTTAGCGAATAGCTCATCAAATTTCTGCGTAAGCACGAGTAAGATATTTTTTTAGCCATTGGCATCTTCGTCTCGCATGTCTACCAATAATCTCGCTCCGAAGGGTTTCTCTCTTATTTATCCAATTACGGATCCAAATCGTCCCTTTTTTGTTTTATTTCTCGCCAGTAGTACCAAACATTTGCATTATTATGTTGAGTTCTGCGTGGATAGGACGGTTCGAACTAGCTTTTGGCCTTGAGCATGCGTTTAAATGTGTTTAATTGTTTGATTACATCTGATTACATCGCAGAAATAAAACGGGGATATTAGAATGCCATCTATTAGACTATTTGAACATTAAAGCGCCTAATTAATATTAATTGAAACCTAAAAAACAAATTAAAATTGACATATTTATGTAAAATATTAATATAGATAGATAGATAGATAGAGTTTTTATTCGAAGTAGACTTACAGTACTTTCCGAACGTCTTATGTTTCTATACATTTATGCCTTGCTTGTACTTTAATGGCAATGGCTTTACCATTGATTACTACACTATATAATCAATGGCTTTACGTAATAATAATAATAATAATAATAACACTTTACAAATGGTTTTCATAGCTATGTTACACAACAACGACTTGACCAGACCAATGTATCGCTTAAAAAATCCAATTTTATAATAGCCTTTAGAGCACAAAGTATCTTTAACAATTTTTCTAAATTTAGTGTCTGGTAAAAGGGTTAGTTCCTCAGGCAAAGTGTTATAAAAGCAAACACCGTCTCCAATGAAAGATTTAATAACTTTTGCTAACCTAGAGCCCGTAATGGCTAGTTTATTTTTGAACCTGGTATTACTATTGTGAATGTCACCCAACCTACGGAACCTGTGCAAGTTTTTACGAACATACATTATGTTATCGAATAAATACTGACCATAAACCGTCAGAATATTGATCTTTTTAAATTTCTCTTTTAGCGATGCTCGGGAGTTTAAACAATACATGGATCGTATGGCTCTTTTCTGCAAAGTAAATATCGTTTGCATATCGGTTGCGCGGCCCCAGAGCAAGATCCCATACGACATTAAACTATGGAAGTAGCTGAAATAGAAGTAGCTGAAATTGAAATAATTAGAGCCATGATTTTAAGAATCATTGATTACTATTTTTTATTATTTTGAGATCAGATACCGTATAGGCATGTTTAGAACGCTATCTATTAGACTACTGAACATATGAGAAGATTAATCAGTGTTTGGATCTTTGAGTGCCATCCACACGTTACGCTTAATAATAAAAGCATAGCTGGCAAAAGGTAGTACAGCATCAGTGCTGTACTACCAGTGCATCAGTGCTGTAGTGCAAACTAATACCATACATCATGCTAATACATCATCGATGCTAATATTTTGCTTACCAGCATGGATAGGATGATTTCAATACCAAATTACAAACACTCGCTGAGGGAAATTGCTTTCGGTGACTATTTTTTTCCATTTCTATTTCAGACTCCGCCTATAAAGCTTTCCGGATTCCCATTATCGTGAATTATTCACACAAAAGGTTCCTTTACAAGCGATCGCGCGACGGTACTATGCAAATTAAACGGTTGCTATGTTGAAAATGTAAATGTGCCGGCAAGTTACTCCTTTTCATAGACCTTTTCCTGGTTATTTGATTGCTTT
Organism: Micropterix aruncella; assembly: GCA_944548615.1. NCBI lineage: Eukaryota > Metazoa > Arthropoda > Insecta > Lepidoptera > Micropterigidae > Micropterix > Micropterix aruncella. Next base: position 13,102,124 of record OX155956.1, read on the forward strand.
TTATTTTGGTATGCAGGGAAAGTATCCACGTGATCAAGAAATACCTCCACGACGATGCTATAGGAGATTTTTTACATTTTCCAATTAGTCGTATTTACAAAAAAGCAACTGTTGATATCTCTTAGTTACATATTTTCTGTGATTTTGTTATTAACTTTTTCTAAGTCAAATTATTAAAAATGCGGTTTGAGCCTGTGGTCTTACTGTCAAAAATAATTTTCTCCTTGCCATAGGATTAAAGAAGCTTTGTGTCTTTAGATACAAGAAATTTGGTTTAGGGAGGAGGGGGAGGTTTGGTTCGGTTTAGGGAGTAGTTTGAGGAGTTATCCCTAATATGCAGTGTGCCACTCGGGATTAACGTTATATCTTCCTCTCCTAGCTTTCACTCAGTTACATTTCAATCAATACCATAGCGGGCTTCTCCAAGCCTCAATTCGACTTATCGAACTACATTTTGTTGATAAAGGAAAACAGAAATACTCAAATGACTAAAATTTTCGGAACTAAGCATAATAATAATAATAAAACGCTTTATTCGTACGAAAAGGCGAGCTTATTGCCTGCAGGCAATATTTTATAGCTAACCTATAATATTGTATGAATATTATTTGCGAGTAGATGCTACATAACTTAACCTAAACTTGACACGACTTAAGGTATTATTTAATGCATTTTTCAATTTTAACTTAAAATTTAGTTGTAATTTCTAAAATTATAACGCTCTCAAATGTCAGAATCACTTAGGAGGAAATGAATGGGTTGAGTATATATAGGTGGACCAGATACCCGAAAAGCAGAATTTTACTGCAATGTAGAAATATGGATATATTGAATGTTTTAAATGATGCAGTAACCGCTGCACAAGTTGACTTTAATCATATTGAAGACATGTATTCTGCCGTCGTAAATGAAAACACAGTAACTTCATTTACTGTGTTTATATAAGTTTGGTTCTTTAAAATCACGAGTTGGAGTACTATAGGGCAAATTTTTCGGTTTGTCTGTCGATGGATAGTTACCGAGATACCTTAGATAAAAACACAGTATTTTTTAAAAACTCGGCTTCTTCATATACTAAGGTTTTAGGTAAAATTTTGTTAAAAGTTAATTTATTAATACACGAATTAATCACAGTATCTCAATTACTGTGTTTAAGGTGCTTGCAGTTTTTTATTTATTTAAAATATATATATAAATTTTTTTACATAGTTAGAACACAGTAATGGGTAAAATTTACCTATAACACAGTAACCACTCAGTTACGGTGTTATAGCTTAAAAATATAAAATTTATCAAATTATTTTCCTAATTTAAAACACAATATCTAGTTTAATTAATTAAACAATTAAAATTTAATAATTTTTTTATGCAGAATTGAAGTTCTAACCATTTTTTAACATTAAAGATTAAAACAAATAATCTATATTGATTACTTTGTTCATGAAAACAAATATTTAGCAACAGAACTTTGACCGCGTTTTTCTCAAAATGTCTTTTTTCAAGTTACTGTGTTTTCATTTACGACGGCAGTATTTCGATGAACTACACTTTTGGGCAGGTATACATCACGTTCAATTCAACGAGTTATTGCAAGAAGCGCCGCGCCATCTATTGCTAACGAATGTCGTCGATCAAAACTCGCACTTTGCATGACCAATATAAGGACAAGGAAACCCTAGAGGTAGAATATAGCGCGGGAGTGTGACGGTGGACTGCAAATGAATGTGTTCGCGGAATAGAAAGATATAGCTGCATATGAGACCCCCTCTATCCTTGTCTATTTCAATTTCAATTTCAATTTATTTCTGCTCCAGTAGGTAGGCTTTCCTACACTTGGATGCGTCTTTGTCTCTAAAATTTTAAATAATGTAATAATTAAAGAATATTAACTATCATTATATAGTTGTGGCAATATAAATTAATTTTAGTAAATTATAATTGGTTTGAAAACCATTGACAAATAGAAAATAATCTAATAATCAGAATTGCTGATCAAAAAAAGAGCTCAATGTCTGTAGTCATAATTATCAAGGCAATAATATGATGGTCAAGAAAATAGATGAGGGTATATTAAAATTATCTAAATTTAAGTTAATTGTCAAATCTAGCAATACAGCCGTCGTCGATAAAAATAAAAATAAAAATTACGTTCTTTGGCAAAGTTGATTATTATGAATTATCCGTTATTTTACATTAGGATGCTCTGGAATAAGAATTCAGCATTATCCAAATCTCTTAAGTCATATACAGGATTCTTGACTAGGCCATTAAATAAGACTTTTTTAAATTGGTTCTCTCCAAGACTTCTGATATGTGTTGGGACCTTGTTATAATAACACAGGCTTTGATGAAGGAAACTGTTGCGCACTTTACTAAGCCTGTGCCGATTTAGATGTAGATCAAATTTATTTCTTGTATTGTGTTGATGGAAATCGCTATTCGCCGGGACATCCGATATGTGCTTACGAGCGAACATAATATTTTGTTGGATATAGCACGAGTACATCGTCATGATTCCTGACTTGATGAAAAACGGCTTACACGAAGTTCTTGGAGAAGCTCTGTAAAGACTGCGTAAAGCCCTTTTCTGAAGGATAAGAATCCTCTTCGAATTTGCTGCCATTCCCCAAAACATTAGACCATATGTCATCAAAGAATGAAAATAAGCAAAATATACAGATTTAGCAGCCTCAAAGCCGCATAAATTTCTAATCTTTTTTATTGCGTAAACAGCCCTACACAGCTTTTTACTAAGCTCTTCTAAGTGATCGGACCATTGCAATTTTTGGTCGATCTGCAAACCTAGAAATTTAGTAGAAGAGACATTTTCCAATTCGTCTGTTCCAAAGAATAAGGCTATATTATTAGAGTCGGACGGCCGTAAAGAAAAACACACTGTTTTAGATTTTGAAACATTCAACGAGAGTTTATTAACTTGGAACCAGACAGCAAGTCTATTTATCGTTTTATTAATCCTTATTTCAAGCTCGTCTCTATTTTTATCGCATGTCTAGTTGCGCAAACGCATTTATTCATAGCATAGTAGGCTTATGGCGTCGAATTGTTGACACAGTGATAACGCGTTGCCATAGGATGGCGGTGTCGACAACAACGGGCGAACCCATCACCCCAGTCTGGTATAACGATATAGATCGTTCTTTCATCCGTGGGATGAGCGTAGAAGACTTGGGGACAAGACAATTAAAAGCATATTATATTACTTTTGGGTAAAATGTCATTCTCCCTATATCGATCCTGTTGAATCTGAACTTACCGGTTGCCCAAGAAAAATCCGGATCGGAAGCGAGATATCCAAGAGCGCGGGCGACCAATATAACGCCGAAACTCGAATTCTAAAGCCCTTTGACACAGAAATGCGTCCAAAGTATTTAGTTGTATGTTTTTGAGCGATAGAGTTGTATACACGAGGATTCCAAAAAAATACTCCAAAACAACGTTTAAACTAATCTTTAATTCATATATTTTCAAAAATTAAACAAACAAGCGACTTTTTTTTGGCAAGAAAACTTACAGATGCCATGCTTGTCCCTAGAATTGAGACAGGTACGTTTGCAGGGAGTACCTACCTACAGAGTTCTAAGCAAGGAACGTTTGCTTTCCTGCAACTGCAGATCTTTGAGTTACAACGTCCTTTACAGTAACGAACAAACTCTGAGTGTCTTAGGAACAGCCGCGAATACAGAAAAAACTCAAGGGGGGCGCTAACAGGCGAGTGGCCTAACTAGACAGTGGACTGTTTCGTCCCAATGTCTTCTACATACTGTATTCGATGCTTTTACGGAACGCATCTTTAGCGTCATGGAAATGTATGGACAGACGAATGAAATAGTCTCGCAGTAAAAACTGTAAAAAGTGAATTGTTACTCTTTCTTCAATATTAGTTCTGGTTGCACTAAATTTAAAGATGCCATCTCAGGCAATAAACTTTTATTGAAAGCTTTTATCGCATGCTAAATATATAATATTCAAAAAAGTAGATAGCTAGTCATTTTGTTCCGTAGCGAACAGAGCTATCCGTATCGCTCCATATTTCGATAGAGCGCTGAACGCAAGCATAGTCGAGCAACCAACAAATTAATTTGACGTCTGTCAATCAGCTGTCAAGTTTGTTGAACTCACTCATGAATGTTTTTAAAGATAATTTTTAAGTGGGTCCTTGAAAACAAGCAGTCGACGGTTGAATATACTCAATCAGTCGACCGACAACAACGCTAGAAAGTTCCACAATGGAAATTCTTATTTATTTATCCATTTTCGTATTCGTTGTTTGTAAAACGAATTCTAGTGAAAATACCGGCTGTGGATGTTCTCTAAATCGTCAACATTCTAATTCAAATAATCGCTACCGAGATATTCGTTCCTTTTACGATACGGTAACGAACACCCGACGATGTGATTCTAAAAAGAATACTAATACGGTGATGAAGGATGCAAATATAGAGTTTAAGGATATGGCGCTCGTGGAAGGCGGAGAATACCGAATCGGTACCGATAACCCCGTCATTAAAGTGGACAAGGAAAGCCCAGCGCGTCTTGTGACTCTACCACCATTTTACATTGACTTGCACGAGGTTTCTAATAAGAAATTCAGGTTTGTATGCACTTACAAGTAATGCCAAAACTCCTGATCTCTCGTCTCACGCAGACACACACAAGTACATTGCACACGCAAGAAAATATACAGCTATCGACTCTTGAAGACTGACAGTTTTTAGCTATTCAATAATGGACCTGTAGGCAAGGACGTATCCAGGGGGGGAGACACAGGGACGGGTCCCCCCGAAATTTTTTAGGTGAAAAAGAAAGGCAAGAAAAAATTGAGTATCATAGAGAATATACGACTTATGTACCTACTTATGTATGTCAGCCTGGAATTTAATGCCTGTCATATTTGGGATTTAAGTAACCCCCGAAAATCTGGCATATTTTCGTTTCATTGTATGGTCAAATTTAAGTTTGGTGGGTGCCGTGCGGGTTGTTTAATGAATGCCCCCCCCCCCCTCCGAAACTGAAGTCTGGATAAGTGCCTGCGTGTAGGCCTCCATACCGTCCCCGTACATCCTCCATTAATCGTATAATAATAAACCCGCCAATTGTGTTATCTATTGTCATGTAATGTGTTATATGTATATTAGCGGTATTTAAAGCAATGAAGCAATATATATTAGCGTTTTTCTGTTCGTGCTTTCATTCATTTATTCATTCATAATGCTATGACAGAGCAGTCGGCTGCCTTCCAGTCTCGCAACTCCTGTGCCACACTACTAGCCCTATATTCGCGCGCGTACTTACTAAAAAGCACATCTAAGGTAGGTTTCCATTGTTCCAGTAGCCGGCTTGCTAAGTGCAAGTGTAAATAACATGTCGAGTGAAAATGCCATTTACTGGCATGCACAGGTAAACTTGCATGCTAGTAAATTTTCGAATAGCGATTGCACCGTTGTCCGTATTGTATTAATCAGACCACTCCATCTGACAACATTAGAGGAACGCAGTCAGCGGGGAGATCTGGCAGAAACATACAAAATACTTCACGGTTATGATATTGTGCCCAACCTCGAGAACATGTATACCATGAACACCAACAAGCAACTGCGTAGATACCAAAGGGTATTAGAATAGAGCGCGGGAGTGCGAAGGTGGACTATGAGTGAATGCGTTACCGGAATAGAAAGAGAGAGCCGCATATGACACTCCCTCTATCCTTGTCTAGTTGCGCATGCGCATTTATCCATAGCATAGCAGATTTATGGGGTCGAAACGTTGCCATAGTGATATATTTACAAGTGTCCCGTGCATGCGTGATTAAACATGGATAGAGGGAGTCTCATATGCTGCTGTCTGGTTCTATTCCGCAGACGCATTTTAAGGCTGGTCGCACGGTCTTGTACTTATACGTCTCTGGTGGATACTCAAAGTTGAATAAGGCAATTGCAGCATCGAACCTCAAAGGAAACACTTTTTATCAAATCGTGTAGTGGATGCTTGGAATGCATTGCCAGAGGAAGTGACAAGTGTTGACTATCAACAGCTTTAAGAATCAACTGGACAGTTTCTTAGTGCAAAACAGTCACAAGTTTAAAAATAAGAGCATGTGATATACTTGCATCAATCAGCCTTACACTGCTAGTGTATAATATAATAATAATATATATATATATTTTTAAATATGTGTATTTATGAAGAAAAAAAATGAAATTAAATGAATAATCCAATGAAATATATTTACTTTACATAATGCATGCCGGCTAAGCTTGCAGCTTGCGCGCTACTGGCGCAACGGAAACCATTTTTGTTTTGATACTACTGCTTGAAGTTTGTCGTTTTCGACATTTCAGCGATGTTGCTATCGCCGTTATCCTGTATAAGCTAATAATTTCCCACATTTCATGAGAAAGGTGCTCCCTCACCGGGAGCATTAACCTGTTATGTAACATTTTAGATTCAATGTTGAGCATTACGTTACAATACTGCTTTCCTGACTGATGAGCATTCGCCTGTAATGTAACGTAGATTCACCTGTAGACATATTGTATCATTACAAGTTGCGCACTGTAATGCTCGGATTTCCTCCCTCACTGATGTAGTGCTTGAATTTGTAATGTTACATTACAGGCGAATGCTCCCGGAGAGGGAGCACCTTAGGGTTGAAATGTATAAAAATATGAAATGAAGACTATCGCGGTAGTTTGACATTATAATTAAGATAAAAACGAATTTACCGCTTAAAGTTTGTAGACTGGTAGCATTCTACCATGAACAAAGTCGGTTGCAACATCGTCGAAACGTCTGGTGCTACAATTTTCACGTGGCAAAATCGTTTTTATCTTACTCCTTAAAATATTTTTTTTTGCAGAGAATTTGTCTCAAAATCTGGCTACGTGACCGAGGCAGAGAATTTCGGCAACAGCTTTGTCTTTCAACTATTTCTCAACGAGAGTTTCAAAGAATCTTTGAAAGACTACAGAGTGGCGAATGCGCTGTGGTGGTATCGAGTAGACGGAGCAAACTGGCAGCATCCAGAAGGTCCAGGCAGCCATATTGAAGGTAAGTACAGGAGGTTGCTCGCTGATTACTTGAAAATAAAGTAATCAGCTAGAAACAGCACGGGTTTCAATCCAACCTGCTAAGTTGCCTCCAGGAATTGACCAAGGAATTCAACAATCATCAGCCTTTTGACATTGTTTATCTGGACTTTGAAAAAGCTTTTGACAGAGCTCCTATGCAACGTCTGTTACTCAAATTGGAAAATGTTGGTGCAAGGTTGCTTAAATGGATAGAAAATTTCCTGAAAGAAATACAATTCCAAGTGAGGGTGGATTCGATTTCCTATCCCTATGCAATTCCCTATCCGACACAAAACTTTCATTATCCTTTCCGCCGTTGATATTGTCAGCCATCAGGTTTTTTTGATGATGAATGTAAAATGACCACAACTCAATGTAAAATATCAACCTTTTGTGGTTTTACGGACTGCTACAGTTTTGACAGCAGTGTATTGACAGTTCGCAAAGCTGTGCTAACCCCAATCTAGGAGCATTATATTTAAAAAATGATTGCCAATGGCCACCTCTAACAAGTCAAATCGCAACCAGATCGTTTGTATAATATTAAGGCCTATGAACTCACAGAGCGGTTTTCACCCGCGCACGCTGCCGTTGCAGAATAACTGTTTTATTTCAAAACTCACGACACCACAAGTTCGCGCAGTCACATAGCCGCAGCGACTGCGGAACGGGCCACAAACTTTGGGGAGAAATTGTATGTCGCGCAGTTACGATATCGAGATAGTCAATACACACCTGCGCGCCTTCACCGCTTCGCTCTCGAATTAACCACAAAGTACGCGGGCGTTGGCTACCAAGCTTGCGGGTGACCACAGCCGCGCGGTTCTACTAGTAGCCCGCAGACACTGCGGCCGCCGCAAGCAACCGTGCCCGCTGCGGGTGTAAATCGCATAGTGAAATGTGCCTAATAATTTTACATACATATCTGCAATCTATCTGGAAACTGCTCCACGAGTTCTAAGCCTAACAGGTTTTTTTTAATATGTCTAATTTTTAATGGCAGTCTAACAAACCAATGTTACCCGGTGCGAAGATATTTTGCCTTTCTCCCAGACCGTTATTACTTGTAATGTCGATATTTTAATGATATTTGCTGGTCTTCCAGACCGATGCTACCCATAACGAGGATATTTTGCCAGTCTCACAGACTTATGTTACTTCTAAAAGATATTTTGCCGTTCTCGCAGACCGTTGTTACTTAGAATGTCGATATTTTAATGATATTTGCCGGTCTTCCAAACCGATGCTCCCCATAATAAAGGATATTTTGCCGGTCTCACAGACCGTTGTTACTTGGAATGTCGATATTTTAATGATATTTATCGGTCTTCCAGACCGATGCTCTCCATCACAAGGATATATTGCCAGTCTCACAGACTGGTGTTACTTCTAAAGGACGATTTTTCTTCAATTTGTTAAATTCTTCATAATTTTATATATTTTCACATTTAAATTGAGTAGTTTCATAACAAAAAATGTGAAATACATATCAAAATTATGAAACCACTGCATTTAATAAGGGGTTTTTCGTGTCATCAAATCCTGCTCTGGGACACCGATGTTACCCATGATGTTTGTAAAAGTCATGTTACTCACAAAAGATTAGAGCGGTTATAACCTCAGCCGGGCCGTCATAATATCGCCGCTCTATATGTGAGACCTATGTCTTGTACATGCCAACAAGCTATATCTTGATATGCCGCTCTATATCTTGTACAGACAGAACGATCCGGAGCGTGATTTTACACCGATAGCAATAAAAACGCAAATTTTAATTTATGCCGCATACGAGTTCTCACATATAGATCGACAATATGATAAACCACCCTTTAAATATAGTGTAAGTTGCTCTGATTTAAACAGCAGTCATAAGAAGAACATTTTTTTTCATGTTTAGTTTTTATAATTTTCAGATCGTTTAAAGCACCCTGTGGTGCACGTCAGCTGGAACGACGCAAGGGCTTACTGTAAATGGGCTCGCAAAAGATTACCGACGGAAAACGAATGGGAGGCCGCTTGCCGAGCGCAACACCCCTACAGAATTTACCCATGGGGAAACAAACTAAACCTAAATGACAAACACTGGTCAGTATTTTCAGTATAAAATATAAAACAGTAGCAGTGGTTTTACTTGCCCGAGCTTTCTTCACGGATAATGTGAACTTTTTAGCTTACCCCTATCATTTCTCATGAACTCATAAAATATGACCAAATCAAAATATGTTACAAAAATATTTTGTTTTTGTAATAATCACAGTATTGAACAAGCACGCACAAAATTAAACGTTCACCTTAGAACAGGTCCCGGCCTAGTTAGGTGGCGTTGTCACTGGACTTTGCAATGTGTTCATTTTCTGCTTCTGTGATGTGTTTAAAATATTTCTGTGCATAGTTCCTAAGATAAAATTGCTTTAAATTATTTTTGAATTACTTAAATAAATAAATAAAATAAAAAATAAATCGAATCGTCCAACGGATCAAGGAAAGTACCATGTTGCACATTTTTCCCAAGAATTCTCAACGCTATTATAGTATACCGAGTGAACACAGACGCACTCGAGTGACAGGGTATTGCGGGGATAGGGTGCGAGGAAGTGAGCAGAGGGGTACGTCTCTACAAACGCCTTTGGTTAGCGTTACGTGCGTGCAAAGGTTGGCGAATTTCTCAAACGTTTGAACATCTGCGTTGGTGGAGTGGAAGACATGTGACGGCCATATGCGAGCCCTTTGACTCGTGACTTAGCTTGCATCGTTTTCAATTTTGTTCTAAGAGACGCTATTGTCTGGTATACTGCGACGCTACCAACTAGAAGCAGTGACACCTCAGAGAGACCTCGGAGTGACTGTCTAATGACTCAGAATGGGGAATACACATTGAACAGGGTAAGCGACCAAGCTCATTACTTTATATTGGTGTTTTTTCAATCATTTTTAGATCGCGACCACCTTTTTGGTTTAAAAACTTACTTGACCCCCTTAGACTGTAACTTAGTTCTCTCGACCCCCTTAATCCCTTCCACAGCTGTAACTAAGCATTCAATAAAAAAATGTAAATACAATGCTGAAAGCCATATTAATTTTAACTGTTTTTCACTTTTAAAGCTGTACTCACCTGTATCCATCTTAGATCCACATAAAGTTTTGTAAAAGAAATAGTAAAACACACGTAATAAATATCCCAACAAGCACAAAAACCCATATAAGAAGTGCCGAATATAGCTTTAAGCTGATTAAATGTCATGGAAAGGCATTCAGAATAACTCTCAGGTGCCATTTAACCCCTAGAGCCCCAATTGGCCGATATCGGCCACAACACGATTCAGCGTGACGGCCCCGTTTTAATTTAATTTGTTTTATTTTATTATGTTTTATTATGTTAATATGTTTTATTTTAGTTATGGGTACAGTGGTTTCTCAGTAATTAATGTTTTGGTGAGACAGTGTCATAATTTAATTTTTTTACTCATTTTTATTGAAATATTTTGGGACATCAACTTGTCAATCGGCTGAGGGGCCGAGACCTGAAGGGTTAAAGCAATTTGGCTTATATTACCTTTTAGTCATAGGAAACGATATATTACCTTTAGTTGTAGGAAACGATTATCGGCGTAATGTTTTTCTCTTTTTTCTACATTATGTTTATGCACACGTATGTCAATTGTATGCGCTGTATGTTTCCAGAAATAAAATAAAATAAAATAATTTTGTCGTATAACGCCTTTTAGTTGAATAAAGGGGGTATAATCGCTATAAAGCACACTAATTTATAACCATTTTATGACTAACAGCTGTATAGTGGTCGAATAAATAACCTTAAGCTGTATAAGGGAAGTGGGCAGAGGGGTACGTCTCGAATAATCAAGACGTACCCCTCGGCTCACTTCCCTTGCACCCTATCCCCGCAAAGCCCTGACGCTCAAGAGAGCGTCTATACTATTCTCTCAGTATGCTGTGTCCACGGGGACACTCGCTCAAGTTGAATTCCTGGCAAAAGTTGGAACCTGTCAAATTCAAACACTCGAAAGAACTTTCTAATTGGGTTGTGGTTGTCACCTCTGAATGGTTCGATTTAGGACATCATAAGCGCCATCAGTAAATATTTTTTTTAAATAAATTGAATAAACATATGATAAATAGAGTGAAACCAGAGAAAAGTGTAAACAATAAACTAAGTGCAAGTGCGTAAAAAGATTTACAAGCACCCTAAAACGGGCTATTCCCAGATGGGTGTCAAAATCAAATAAGCATACCTAAGGTTATGGTTTTGCCATTCGGTTCCTTTTATTTCTGTAAGCAAAATCAATAATGGTAATTATTGCTTAAATTAATAAAACAATAAAGGCTTAATGTCGTTATTGCATAAATAAATAAAAAAATAAAATAAAATACAAACGGAGCTGCCATAGAATTCACCGACCGGAGTCGGGCCCATCATAATACTATTTTTTACACTTCTGGGGGGTGAGCAGTGGATTCCGGACTAACGACCGGTTGTGGTAGGTTTAGGACAGCTGTCTTGCCACATGTGAGCGTCACCTTACCACCCATTTACTCCCCCTTCGTAGCTATTCAAGTCCAATATTACCAATAATAGGAACGTAATCCTGGTGGCAAGCTTCTCCTCAGATTTCACTTCATAATTTTTTTATGTTGTGTTTTCTGATTTAGGGCAAATATTTGGCAGGGTAAATTCCCTAATAAAAACACAGCATTGGATGGTTTCGTCGGAACGAATCCAGTAGATGAATTCGTACAGAACGATTTGGGGCTTTGTAACATGGCGGGGAATGTATGGGAATGGACTGAAGACTACTGGAATCCCAATGTGAGTTTACGATTCAAATTTCCTCCTAGATCAAAATCGTATTAGATTGCTTAACATCTTACTACGATTTGGCAACTAGGATTTTACTATGAAACGCAACGTGTAGATGGCACTCCAAAAATTGATTGATTTTCTATTATTATGTTCAATATGGCGACTTCCGTGGTATAACCGTATGGCGGTGCACTGTAGATGGCAATATAAAATAATAATATAATAAGAAACGAATTTTTAAGTCACAGCTGATATTATTTTAATATTATTTACATAACAATTTACTTAGTCCAACCGAACGAGACAAAGCGATACGTTAGAACGGAATATGAAATGAACTATCGTCGATTTTCCCGCACCAAAACTGCCTGTCGAACTTATAGACGTCCGAATAAGTTTGAACACATTTCGTGCAGTGTTAGATTTAGATCTTCGGTGTGTAGTTTTAATGCGGAAAAGTGACAACCGCTCATTCCACATTCCTCCGACTTACAGCTCTGTCTCGTTCACATAAACTAATTTCCGATTTTAGTGTAAGAGAAACGCAATCGAGCCCACTATCAATTTTTAATTTGGTATACAGGTTTCAATATGTAATAATTACGCAGTTTAAAGTTCAGATAGACTAATAGATGGCATTCTATCTCTCCGTATTATTTCTGTGATGTAATGAGCCTATATAAAAAATGTGAAAGATGGCACTAATAATTGAATATTATTATTGTTATGATTGGTTACATTGGGTTTTTTAATCAATCCGTCCTTTGTAAAAAATCATTCATTATCAATGTTATTATAGGTGGTCAAATAAATTGCTATTAGTTCGGCCATCAATGCAATCAGTGCCGCGCCCGCATTTTGCCATTTTAAAAGAATTGCCAAATCGTACTATCGAGTTAAGCTATTTAGTATCATACATAATTAATGGTTTTAGATTACCGTTCAATAAAATTTATTTGTTTATTTCAGACTATTGAAATGGTGAAAAAGGGTGGATCATACCTTTGTCATAAGAGCTATTGCTTCAGATATCGCTGCTCAGCTCGCTCGCAGAATACTCAAGATAGTTCTGCTCATAATTTGGGATTTCGCTGCGTGAAAGGTGCCTCATAGATCTTTTAATATGTTAAATATCAACAAAAAATATAATTCTGCTTCCTGTGATACATACATAAATACTAAAAAAAACTAAAGTTTTTTCCTTTTAACCTCTCCTAATACCACTGATTATATAGGGCATTAGATTGCTCAATGCCCTACTATGTTTTGGCAGCTAAGATTTTACTACAAAATGCAGCATGTAGATTACACTCAAAGTTCCAAACAGGGGAGCGGACCTGGATAAATTATTACACACACATGGAGTTTAAAATATTATTAAGATGAGGGTCGTCTGAAAGAAAGGAAATGCGCTCTGCCACGCTTTAACCCCTTGAGTATGATACGACCAAATCTGGTTCTGAAACAATTATCCGTTGAGTATGATACGACCAGATCTGGTTCCGCGTTTTTTTCACTTCTTTGATGTTCTCATATTTATTCATAATTATCTAATTGTTTTACAAAATGATATTTCAATATTCTATATTCGAAATTTCAATGCAATCATTGTGCAGTTGTTCTTTTTATGATTGGTGTAGTAGTTTCGTAGTTATAGTACTTTAAGGTCGATGTCGCCGAAAATCCTGCAAAAGAGACAGATGCATCCATGAAAATACCCATTTACTCCAAGGGTTAAGAGGGCCCAACCCGCCATACTTCCCATACAAACGCTCGTACGTGATTATGGCGCTATAACAATTTTTTCTCCAGATATTTTGAACACATAGGTATCTTGGGGTTTATATCTAGGTTTCTATTTAGTTAAAAAGATAACATTTTTAAAAACGAACTCGGTATGGACTTCTGAAAATCAGCTTTTTAGCAAAAATTTAACCTGAACTTTACCGTTCATAATGTACTCATAAATTAAAAAGTAAAGAAAACATCTAAATAGAAACCTCGCACATGTAATGGAGATTCTAAATGATTTTTTTTTTCTCCAAAAAATTGTAAGACTTTTTCAAAAACACGTATTTCCCGGAACAAGTTTTGTGAAATTATCGCGCACCATTTTTGCTGGATGCTATCGCGCTCTCGCTCGTTCTCAGGCGACGGCGGTACGGGCGGTGCGCGGGAGGAGGGTCGTTCGGGGTTGGGGCGGAGTGAGACGGGGGCCACGGGGGCCGGCCGCCGCCACACGAGTAGCCGATGAATGACTCGGGCGCAGTTAGTCGTTGCCGAGAGCACGTACCTGCTGTAGTAAATTTATTTTATGACAACGATCTTGCTTTTTGATACCGGACATCTGATTTTGCTTTCGAAAGGATTATTGTTTTTACCTGGCATTAGTTGCGACCTGGCATTATATACGGACACGATTTTGTTTGGAAAGGATATTGTAGTGGGAGTTTGACGGAGATTTTATAGATAAAATGGGTAAGTGAAATTCGTTTTTTTCACATAAATGTAAATACAATATTTAGTTAATGTAAATACAATAGTGTAAGTACTTACCGAAGTAATATCAAATCAATTTTTTAACAAAAAAAATAACTAGGTACTACTGGTACTTAGGTAGCTACCTAAGTATTTAAACGTAAGGTAGGTAGGTACATAGTTGACGTAATTCATAATCTAAGAATTACCGCCATTACCGAACACGAATAGGTACTATCATTACCTATGTCGGTCAGACACATTTATTTTCAGACATTACTCAATTTATACTGAATTTTACAGACACTCCGCAAGATTATCGAAAAGGTAATAAAAAACGGTTACGTCTTTTGGCTCAAAGGAAAAAAAGGAGTTGGCCAACAAAACAAAAAACAATGTAAGTATAATAACTTGCATATACCTAATTTACGTTGCCATTTTGATGTGAGTGCCGTAAACGGGATACGAGAATTATGTATACAAACCTAATGTAGGTAACATTAGGGTCATTTGGTCATCGCACGGTCATCGCATTTGGTCATCGCATGAGCTGAAAAGATTCTGGTTGAAATCCGTCCACGTGCAGGGTTGGCTCCCGACGAGGGAACTCCTCAACGGTCAACAGCATACACAAAATTCGAAAAGTCGAAAAGTCGATAGATTTTATTTACAAAATTAATATTCAGATGAATTAAGTTCCTGGCTACTTGACAGGAAAGTCTTGGGGTGACACAACCGATTTTTAGGTTTATATTACGTTTAGGTTTTTGAATTTTTTGATGATTTAATTTTTCAGATTTATGAATGAAAACAAAGAAAACATTGAAAATAGTGACGAATTACGGCTCAGGTAGGACTTGACAAAAATTGAATATAGGTCCTAGGAACCTACCTACCTTAGTTTATGATTATTATGGTGTACCTACAGTAACATTCTACCTTATTATTTTCTAACTTGCAGCCCTAGCGAACATGTTGAACTCTTCGAAGACATAGGAGATGTTCTTGTGAATGATGATGCATCTTATATAACAGTGCAAGCAATTGTACATAACGGACAAGGCGGCGAACTTCAAACTAGGTACAGTCGGTAACAATAATAGTTGATCACAGAAACAGAGAGATAATATTATTTCACCTATTTCATATTATTTTATAATATTATGCACAAAACAAAGTTATTTGCCTGTCTTTCTTTGTTTTGGGCATAAAATAAAAATTATTTATTGTTTTAGGCTAACCCAGAATAGGATACCACTTCAAGAAGTTACTGTGACAAATAAAGCACGGAATAAGGTTTTTGATGAAAACGAAATCGTGGACTATGATCAATATTATGAGGAACTTAATCGCAGTCTGCCATTATTATCAAGGTGAGTAATTTATTCACAGTCTGTGGGTATACAAATTGTTGGTTGGCTTTTGTTCATGTTGGAGAAATAAAATTGAAATTTTTTTTATAGGCAACAACATCAACAAAATACCAATATAGCAAACGAAAATAAAGGCCAAACTGAAAAAGAAACCAACTATTCAGTCAATTCTAGTATACCATCTTTATCAGACAATGAGCTGATAGTCACCGAAGAACAAGAAAATATCAGAGAAACCCCGTCATTAGTTGGAAATCGATTAGTAAATATGGGTTATATATTCAGTCAGCTTGCAAGCATGTCGCATTATCCATTTGACTGTAATTTCACCTCTATGAATTTTATAAAGGAAAAAAGGGTTAGGTTCATTTTGAGCTTTCATTTTATATGTAAACTGTGCCACATAGAAAAGATAATACATTCTCAAGAACCCAACCAAAAAGATTACATAAATTTTAGTGTAGTAGAAGGCTTTTTCCAAACTGGGAATGGATACACTCAATTAGATGAAATATGTGCTAGTGTAAATATGCCGAATATGTCTGAGCGTTATTATATCAAAATATGTAGTAAATTAGGTGATATGCACAGAGATGTCGCTCTACAGCACATGCTTGAAGCAGGCAAAGAAGAAAAAGAATTAGCGTTACAGCAAGGTGATATCGACAAAGACGGAATACCATATATAACCGTAATAACAGATGGTTCTTGGGGTAAGAGAAGTTACGGGACAAATTTCAATTCTTTGTCGGGTGTCGGTTGCATCATAGGGTTTAGGACTCGGAAAATATTGTACATTGGCGTTAGGAACTCTTATTGTTGCATTTGTGCTATAGCTGCAAAGCGGGAAACAGAAGTTCCTGCTCACAAATGTTATAAAAACTGGAATGGCCCTTCGACTGAAATGGAAACTGATGCAATCGTAGAGGGATTCAAAATTAGTATTAGTATGCATGGACTAAAATATTCCAAATTGATTGGCGACGGTGATAGCAGCGTGTGTAATGCTCTGCGAGATACAATGCCTTATGGACCAAATATGTATATAAGAAAAATAGAATGCTCTAACCACTTGATGAGAAATTACTCAAATAAATTGAGGAAAATTGTAAAAAAGACGGAAAATAAGAATGGGCCAGTACCTTTCACACTACGCAAATCACTGAGTGATCGTATTCGGCGTCTACATAAAGCAGTCACTGGAGCTATAGAGCACTCAAAGAAGCTGGACTTATCCTTAGAAAGAAAAATAAGAAGCCTGAAGGAGGACCTGCTCAACGGTCCTTGTCACGTATTTGGTTCTCACGATTCGTGTAAAAAATATTTTTGCAAAAATGAACATACCGTGGAGATGAATCTGGTCCCTCAACTGAAAGCATGTGGCATATGGACTGACATATATGACACTCTGGGATGGTTGACACAGAATGCAGAAAGTCTCCTCTTAAAAGAAACTAATAACCCTGCAGTTAATTCCATCATAGCAAAGTTCCTTGCTGGGAAGCGAGTAAATTTTTCCCTTCGGGGAACTTATGAAAAAAGGTGTTACGCAGCAGTCTCCGAGTACAACACCAAAGACTACAAGCTAGTGCAAGAGATACAGAATAAGATAAGTGACGACAATATTAAAAAAACATATACGGAAAAATTTATAACAAAAAAGCAAAAACTACTGGCAAACAAAAGAAAACGAAGAGCTGAAGATGGGCTTCGGGGGATAAAGCGAGCAAAGCGGTCAAAGCCAGCAGACCAGCATTATGGCAACGTAATAAGTGAGCCTGATTTGCCGATGGACGTATTTAATTCAAAAAGAACTGAATTTCTTGAGTCACTACAAAAGACAAAGTCGGAAATAACATCTTTAGAAAAAGACACGGTTGACCAATCTAATTCCGATAAGTGGATTGTAGAGCGCAGGAAACGAATAACTGCCTCAATGATTGGCAAAATTTGTAAGATGAAAGCTATTACCCCATGCACATCTACCATAAAAACAATGCTGTATTCAACATTTACTGGAAATGATTCTACAAGATATGGAAAGTCAAATGAAACATCTGCCCTAAAAGAGTTAGCAAACGAGCTAAACATGACTATTACTCCTTGTGGGTTATTTGTTGACGAAGACCACTGTTTCCTTGGTGCAAGTCCAGATGGTTTAATTGGAGACGACGGAATTGTAGAAATAAAATGTCCTTCTTCAGCTTCTGCGATGACGCCATTAGAATCTATAAGAAGTAAAAAAATTGTTTTCTGCACAGAAGATGCCGGTAGTATCAAATTGAAAAGAAATCATAATTACTATTATCAAGTCCAAGCTCAACTGAAAATTGCGAAAAAGAGTCATTGTTACTTTGTTCTTTGGACGCCAAAAGGATTGCTATATGAAAAGATTGATAAAGATCCAACCTTTTGGTCAGATGATAAAATATTGAAGCTGACACAGTTTTACTTCGAATGTGTTCTGCCAGAAATAATTGACCCGCGTTTCCCACGTAAACTGCCTATGAGAGATAGATTATAAAGCTATGCTGATAAGTGCGCGTCACATTTGGTTTGGTGTCAAGACGGGTGGTGTCGGGACGGGAAGAGTCGGGACGTAATGTTCGGTGTCACCCGTAATATTGATCAAATTATAACCAGTGGGGTCCACCTGGGGTCCACGTGGAGTCCACGACGACCCCACCAGGACCCCCACGGAGAAGGCATCAAGAAGAAGAAGAAACACAATCCGAGCGAAACTGCGGCAAAATTTAATCATTGTAAAGGCACTCGAAGAAGAATAAGAAAAGCGTCCTCGTGGAGTCCACGACGACCCCACCGGGACCCCCACGGAGAAGGCATCATGAAGAAGAAGATGAAACGCAATCCGAGTAAAGCTGCGGTAAAATCAAATCATTGTAAAGGCACTCGAAGAAGAAGAAGAAAAGCGTGAGACGATAACAAAGTCAACTTTAATAAAAAGCATATAAAAACAAATTATTAAAATTATTTTTTTAAAAAATTATTAAAACCTGATAAAAGTATTGTTTATTTAATGTTATCATCGTGTCAACCCTGCACGTATAAACCTGTAGGTAAATATTTTGCGCGCTCTCAAGAAGCTGAGTCTCTGTTCCGGAGCGGGCGCGCACGAGAAACTTAGTTGCTTAGCAACTTTTCTGTCTTTGTCGCTGTCTCCTTGCCGAGATTTGGACGATGCACACACGACAGTGACAGCAATGCCACTTTTTCGTATTTTTTTTGTCGCATTCATCGACAGGGATTTTGAAGAGACGGTTGTGGTCTGTGCGCTTGTTCTTAGAAATCGAAGGCGACGGCGAAAAGGCAATATTGGATGAATCCATTATGGAGCAACAGACTAACATTAGGAAAATTTCATACAATGTTTATTATTATCAAAATCTATTATTATATTATATACAATATACAAAGGCTATTACATACAATATACAAAGTATATTATATATAATATACAAAGTCTATTATATGCTATATACAAAGTATATTATAATAATATACAAAGTCTATTATATACAAAGTCTGCTATATACAAAGTCTATTATTATACAAAGTCTATTATATACAAAGTCTAATGAAAATCTTCTTCCGAAATCGACATTTTTTCCTGGAGTAGCGTACGCAAATAAAAACATGAGAGACGCGCTGTCGATGGGGCGGTCGAGCGGCAACTGGCTAGCCGGTAGTAGTAGCTTAGTAGAGCGCGCTTCGCGCCGACGACGCGACGAGTCATAGCGAGAGTTCCCGAATGCCAACCGAGAGACCAGGTGCTGTTTCACTCTTTTCGCCTTGCCTCTCTTTCAGACATTGCGTTGGATGAAATAGCAAGCTTTTCGACCGCGCTCGCGTTGACGATAGACGGTTGGGGAAGGGCCCTCTTAAGTACCTATAACTAAAATAAACTATTAACAGGCGGCCGCCGCTTCTCGCGAAATTCTCGCAAAATAAAGTAGCCATTAGGTATTTTTGTGAAAACGCAAATGAGCCCTAAATTCTAACTCCTATCGAGTTACGAGGGGATGAAATTGGCAAAAAACCCGGGCGGTCATTTAAGTCGTGGGGAAATGCACCCTCGTTTATGCCTCATAATAACAAACTGGATGGGTTATAATAAAAATCACTTGGTATATAACCCAAAGGTAGGACGGTTTTGTTCAAAAAGACTAAACAAATAAAATACAAACGGAGCTGCCATGGAATTCACCGACCGAAGTCGGGCTCATCATAGTGTTATTACACTTCTGGGGGGTGAGCAGTGGATTCCGGACTAACGACCGGCTGTGGTAGGTTTAGGACAGCTGTCTTGCCACATGTGAGCGTCCACCTTACCACCCATTCACTCCCCCTTCGAAGCCATAGAATTTGAGATGCGGAAATCGCGGTTTTAGATATTTTTTCTAAGAAGATTGTTTTCTAATCAACACCTAATTATTTTCCTGGAGAGACCAAGATCTTTGAAAAGGTGAAACAGAGATTTAGCTGGCAGGCCACGAGCGCCAACTTCCACCGCATGAAGGTGAACAGTCAAGCCGTTCCTGGTGACGGCATTTGCGAGATCATGGTATTTATTTAATTTGTACTTGTGGTCTTTTGGGATATTTGATTCCCATGGAACAGTTAATTCTACGATAAGGGCCATCTTCCGAGATAGAGAGTAAAGAGTTATATCTGGACGCAGGGCTGTGCATCCGAGACTTTCAGGGAAATATGTCATTCTAACCTCTCCGTATTATTTCTGTTATGTAATCAGTCTATATAAAAATGCGATAGATAGCACTAATGTTTTAATGTTATTATTGTTATGATCGGTTACATAATGGGTTTTTATAATCAATCAGTCCGTAATAAAAACTATTCATTGTGACTGTTATTATAAATGACCAAATAAATGCCGACAGCACGCCCCACCAACAAATCTGTCCTTGAAGAACTCGGCATCCAAATGAGGCTCTCTACCGTATGCATGAGAAGGGTCCTGCAGTACTTCGGTCATATTGCCAGGAGAAACCCAGAGAATCTGAAGAAAACGTTTTCCGGTGGTCAAGGGAGGGAAGAAGCAGAGGCAGATCACCAGTCAGATGGATCGACCTCATAAAAGAAGTTACAAGAGGGTCAATACAATCTGCGACCCGCCATGCAGAAGACGGGTCGAAGTGGAGGAGCCTCGGAACCAGGAAGGGTTGCCAAAACGTACTATGGCATTGAGCAATCTAATACCCTATGTAATCAATGCTTATTCCAGTGGTTATATTCTATTAGATGGCACAACGCTATAGAATGATTTGGAAACCTTTCTGTGTTGGTGAAATGCAGATGGCGCTGATAGCATTGACTAATAGCAATTTATTTGGTTATCTATAATAACATTGATAATGAATGTTTTTTTTTTATTAAGGACTGATTGAATATAGTTTTTATTAAGGACTGACTCAATAATTTAACCAGTGATAACAATAGCATTCAATTATTATCATGTATTGCATTTTTTCCATATGGGCTGATTACATCACAGAAATAATACAGAGATATAGAATGCCATCTATCAGTCTATCTAAACTTTGTTTAGTTATTACATACTGAAACCTATATACTAAATTAAAAATTGACAACTTTATGTAAATAATATTAAAATATTAAGAGCTAAGATTTAAAAATTACTTTTGTTACTACAGTGCAACCTCTCATAACGAGCATAATTGTTTCCAGACTCTTACTCGTTAAGCGAAACACTCGTTCAGCGAAACAATTTATCCCATGCTCTTTATGAGAGGTGCGAATACTCGTTTTGAGGAATTACTGCAAATTACTCGTTATGAGAGGGGCTCGTTATGAGAGGTTCCACTCTATATTATTATTTTATAAGAGTATAGGCGTGCTTAGAGCGCCATCTAGTGCTTCGCCATACTGTTATACTACAAAAGTTATTGAACATAACAATTAAAGCCAAAATTGACTCCTGGTTGAAACGTGACGCCCGGCAAAATATCCATAAATTAATATACTTAGTTTCAATCATTAAATTTCATCCTTCAATCATTAAATTTTATCCTTGACATTCATTATTTTCACTGACTTTTTTATTACTATTATTTATTAATTTTGGTTATTATTGTTTAATATTATTTGTCATTTTTTCTTTTTTTTTTATTTAAAACGATTATTTATTTTCTGTATTCTATTTTTAATATTTCCGGTCTTGTTTATTAGTTTTAATTTGTAATAGTGACGGTAATGTATATTTATGTTTTTTTTTTCTCTTCTTTTTTTAAATTGCCGAATATATGTGAATACAAATCTAGAGCTCGCTGCCCTGGAACATGTCCTGGCACTTAGTTGGGCAGCAACAGTACTGACATGCCAATGCTCATATCGGTCGTGTTCAATTGTTATTTTTATTTTAACAATTTTTTATATTTATTAAATATTGATATTAATATTAGTGATGCATATTAATTGTGAATGCGTTGTTAAAATAAATAAATAAATAAATAGGAACTATGAGTGTCATCCACACATTTCGTAGTACAATACTAGTTTCCAAATAGTAGTACGTAATTCATCAATCTAATACGCTATATGCTATGCTAATACTTACACAAAAGCCGCTGGCCATCTTAAATCCTTTTTCATAACACCAAACATTTAAGCAAAAAAAACATTTTTTGTTTCAACAGCTCTCAAATTATAGGCATCCCAAGTAGCACAAATTGGCTATATAACGGTCATGGCAACGTTATCGCTACAGCTTTTAGTCACAAGAACTGGTCATATAGCAGTCATATAATCGTTTATATAACGTCTATACCACCGAATTAGGCGCATTTTATACGGCTTTTAGCTGAATAGCGGTCATAATGGCTACTTTTGGTGGTATAAGCCACCCTTATATAGCCAGTGGCTGTAAAAGTGTCACCAATTGATACTTTATTACAACTACTAGTCGGGTGTTGCCTTGAAATGATATAAAATGGTAACTAAAGAAAGCTGCATGATCATTTGCCGTCGCAAACATAGAATTCCTACTGGCTACTAATATATTGCATTTTATTGACTTTAAAATGATTATATTGTAGTTTATTACTTCAAATTCTCTTGCGGACATTATTTCATCGGCAATAAAGTAACATGTCTAACGAAAATTTTACGCGCCTTTAAATTATTAATATTTTAACTCAATTTTAATTCATAATTATGGTATGAAGTTTTTTTTAAATTCATTTTATTTTTTGCAGTAAAAAAAAAAACACTTGCTGGGTATTGTTCACGCACTTTGAAATAGGATTTACCTATAATACGTCTATTTTATGACTTAAAATGCCTTTAAAAATATAATACAAAAATTTTAGGTTATAGATTCGAGAAAAAATGGCCGCTTTGCTTATCTGCTTATCTGCAACTTTAATATAACCTTTATAAAACTATAAGCTAGGTAAGTGAGGTCCTATAAGCTTCAATATGACTATAAGTTGTATAAGGATGGATCTTGAAACCATTATACAGCCTTTGGTGGAGTAAGGGTAATCTAGTAGCTTTTGTTTTGTTTGTTCTATAAAGGTTAATAAACGTTCTATCAGCTAAAAGTTATATTCGGAACTTCTTATACGGCTTGGGTGCTTCTAGGAATATTACTTCGGCGCTTTCCATTACTGAAGCTACTAATAACCCTAATGAGAAATAATAATACTCAATTAAACGCTTTTTATTATACAAGAAAGAATATTACGCATACAATTCAGGCACGAAACAATAACACAAAGCTCAAAATGGCCGCTTTCCGTCCGCTCTAAATTATTTTGATATTATTATATTACGAAATATCCTAATAACAAGGCCATTGTCGAGCCTCGCGAGGAAGATATCGGAAAATTATCTTTCATGGAATGTAACAACATGCTGATGCGTAAAAAAAAAACAGAAAATACATGACTAGAATAAAATCTTTTTAATAAAAAATGGTAGGCCTCTATATATAAGTACAATACAATAGTGTTTTTGTTTAGATTAAAAGAAATTAAATATCAACAGTTGGAAGTACGTTTGAAATGAGAAAGTACAGCGTGTCCCAAAACACACATAATTAATTTTCTAATTATGGCACAAATTCTTGTGTGCGCATTTTTATTTAGGACACTCAAGAAATAAATCTTAAATTTAATACTGTGAAAGTTTGCGAAAATATCAAGCGTTGGAAACCTTAATTATTATACCTAATACCAAAGAGATTTCTTAAAGTGTTTTCATATTATAATTAGCAAATGAGTGATAAGAATTTAGAGAAATAGCATATAATTATTCATTACAATATTCCCTAGCTACAGTACAAAACCGGACAACTATACAATCGTATAAAAAAATGGAGTAATACAGTCAAGGGTTTGTAAAAAAGGCCGAGTAAAGCAAATCACCGGTTTACAAGAGTATCTCCAGGTTTATAAGAGTATCTCTAGAGTAACTGGCGGCCTGGCCGCGGCGGCGAGATACTGCTAAATATATTAAAACACCATCGAGCGCGCGCCTGCTCGCGCAGCTCAGGTGCGCTTTTAGCAATATCTTGCTGGCCGCCGCGGCCAGGCCGCCAGTACGCGGGATAAGTGTAGATTCACATTGAGTCAGTTATAGGCATATGCAGTTTATATGCAGTCAAGTCACTCAGGGATATTTCTTCAGGGTATAAAAATGCATCATTTTCGCTAGTTAAAATTTTTCATACAACGCAACGTCATCGTACAATGCAGCGCCAGCTACCGACTTCGACGTTTAACCACTGGAATGCCAATACCACCGATCGGTGTTTACTGTTGTATCAATTTTCAAGCCGATCTCCTTATTTATGCAATTTTGCATGCAGTAAAAGTCGCCTTTATTAAATAAGCCACTGTTATATATTAATATGATAGCTTGTTTCATTCCCATTGCTGGCTCTCTAAGGGTTAAACGTGATCAGTACCGCTGGCGCGAGTTGTGGGGAATTAAGGTCAGCACTGATACGACAGCACGGTACTGACTTGAAATCAATTTACACAATGACAGTACCGGGTCAGCGGTAACTTGTTTTGAGTTTAAAGTCAGTAACTGACTCAATGTAAATCAGTCTTAAGAGTAATCAGGCTGTTTTTGTACCTATTGAAGTTTAAAAACCACAGAGGTACTAGAATAAAGCGCGCGACCAGCCTGCGAATACGATTGCTGAATAGAAAGAGATATCTGTATATAGCACTCCCTCTATCCTTGTTTCGCGCCTGCACGGGACACTTGTAAATATATCACTATGGCAACGCTTGTATATCACTATGGCAAGGCTTCAATGCCATAAGTGATATGCCATGGATAAACGCGCATGCGCAACTAGACAAGGATAGAGGGAGTGTCCATATACAGCTATATCTTTCTATTCCGCTTACACATTCACTCACAGTCCACCTTCGTACTCCCGCGGTCTATTCTAATACATCTACGATAAAAACAGCCGACTTAAAATTCTTATTCTATCATCACAAAACCGTTACAAAATTACTGCTTTCTGTTTGTAGCCTCTCGAAGCTACAAACACTATTCTATTATGACATAAGATTCGTTTAAAGGGGTAAGCAAAGTTGCAATTTGGTAACTCAAGAATCAATCCGGGGGTTTTACATTATATCCATATAATTCTACTTAGCTAATTATATTAAATTCGATTACATGTTTTTATTATTACGGAAAGTTACTCTCGTTTCCTGGAAAATATTTACATTCCCTTGTACAGAGTGAAGTTTATAAAAGGGCCACTATGGGAAATCCAGAGAAAAATGCTAAAAGCTGTGTTCTAAGAGCCACCACCGACGAGGAAGCTCGGTCCATGAGCTCAAAGTTTAAAAGAAGTGAAGAATTAAAATTATGAAATCATTTTTTTAAATCGGTTGTGTAACCTAAGACTTTCCCGAATACACACAGACAGACTCCAGTCTGAAAATGGTCTTAATCGTCTCGGGGAGGGGGCTCAAAATGTATACATCCGTCTTCATCTCGAAAATAAAAATGCGCTTTCACAATACTTCTCGATACTTTACTCCTCGTCGGTTGGTAGGCTGGTAAAGTAAAAGTATATTAATAGTCAATAGGTATGGTCAGATAAGGATGCAGAAATGGCAACAAAGGAGCCATTTTTCCATTGCCTAAGGCAGCTCCAGCATTTTTGGGAGCTAATGGGCCCTGTTGCAGTTTGACCACTAAGACCCAGTTGTATAAGATCGGTCAAACGCACGGGTCAACACCCATCCGGCGGCCTCCAGCCCGGGTAGGACTCTGGCCTGCGGGCCAGTTTGTTTCCTATATAGCGGGGTAGTTGTTAACCTTACGGCAACTGCTCTTGAATTGACCATTCGACCACCCGATCCCGGGTGAATGAGCCGGGCAAAGGATGCCATGGTCCGCGATAGATTCGATAAACACCGTATCACCGCTACCTAAGGGAGAGGACCGCGCAAGCGACCTTGATCCTGTAACCAGTCAGGAAGTGGGAGGTATCCTGAGGGATAATTCCAGACCGAGATATCCTTCCAAACTGGTAGTTAGGGTGCAAGGCTGCCCGCTGTTTATGAATCGCCACTGACTTGTTAATATTTGTATTACTTAGGGACCTATTACTTTTTTTCGAATTTGAGCCATCATGCAGACAAAACCTAGGTCCCGAACGTCCATCGGGTCATACTTAGTACATTATATTAGCTTGGGGACCTTTGGCTACTATCTGGAAGCCATTCTTCCAGCTATCTGCGCTTATCTACTGACGTCGCTCGATTTGTCATATCGGCTGACTCGTCAGCCTTCGAGACATCACCCTTCGAGGGGAGGGTTTAAAAAGCTGAGACTTGTTGAAATAGAAAATGCAGTCGATAACAACACAATCCATATAGGAGCATGCATCAACGTTAGTGTTTATGGCCAAAGCAAAAACAAGAGATGGTTTTTGTGTAATCAGCCCAGAAAGGGAAAAGCTGTAAAGACATCAGTATTTGTTAGTAAACAACAAAAAACCA
This sequence comes from Micropterix aruncella, assembly GCA_944548615.1. Lineage (NCBI taxonomy): Eukaryota > Metazoa > Arthropoda > Insecta > Lepidoptera > Micropterigidae > Micropterix > Micropterix aruncella. The sequence continues at coordinate 13,128,921 of OX155956.1, forward strand.
AAGTTTTTCGAAGCTGGTGTGTTTTGATCACGACGCCCATAAGCCTTCCCGCCATGCGAGTAAATTGTTCTACAAGTGTTACTTTTGATTGCTAGTTGAATTACTCACCTATTCGATTTAGTTCAATTACCGATCCAGCCAGGCCTAATTTGCCAAAATCACAATTTTGGCCACATTCTATAGTTTAGGATTTCCCATAGTGGCACTTTTCTAAAACTCATAATGTATGCATTAAGAAAAACTGGATGAAATTATTGTGCGTAAAAAAACTTCAGATCTAAAACTATTCAAATCTACAGTATTACACACTTTTAGCACCTCATAATCATTGCGCAAAGTTTTACATATAAAACATATATAAAGTATAAAATATGTTAATTCTAGAACGCAAATTCTATTCTAATGTCTACAGTTGTCAACGGACATCGTCTTAGATTGGACCATATTGGGTTACTACGCAATTAAACGAGGCAGCGGCGAGGTAGATTTTATAACCTTTCTTTGCGGTTAACAGGAGTTATTGCTACGACACAATAAGCTCGCCCTTTCGTTTCGTATATAAAAAATAAAATAGAAACTGAAAATAATATTCGACTATTAAGAGGCCGCGTTCGCCTTTCTTGAAAAACGGTTCACGAAAATTAGATTATTCCCGTATTCTTTAATTTTTAGCAATCTCTATTTTTGATATTTTTTTCATGATCCAATTTTCGGCAGCTCGGCCCCTGCAATAATACTGCTATCTATGATTGTCGAGTAAATCTCAACTCTCGAATCTAATTATTGCTCGTACGAAAGTTAAACAGCAAGAGGCACGTTTGGACCGAAAAATATTTACAGAATACGATAAAAAAATAATCGGAGCCTTATCAACGAATAAAAAATATAACATTGCATTTTTGACTGCAACAGAAATCGCCGTAACAAAAATATAAAACCCCCCAAATAAAATGGAATCATATTATTACATATTATAATAAACTTAATGGCCATTCAACTATCACAATACAACTAGATATTTTTTTAATAGAGGTACGTACAGAAGTTCAGAGTCGAAGACTAGATTAAATATATTATTTTTACATTAGCGAAGCGCATCGAAGGCCGCATTGCCTGTTCCGCAACGAGATAATGAACTTAATGACGATTTTTAAATTTGAATGTCTTTTATTTCTTCTATTTTATTTGTGAATACAAGGACCTTGAAAGCGAACAATTCATTGATAGAGATGCAACAGAGACAAACAATTATTTTAGATAACGATTGACGATGGGGTGCTTTTTATCTAATCAAGTTAGAGAAATAGATTTTATAAAGAAATCATGTCAAATGCTCATATTGCACTCATACTGGTACATTTTGCAAATGATATTATTGAAGCTGTCGACCAGTATGTTTATTTGGGTCAGACGACCCAACTAGGCAGACTCAGCTTTGATAAGGAGGACTGCCAACAAATCCAACTCGGATGAGCAGCGTTCAGGAAACTACTATGCCACATCATCTTGTCACAAATACTCCAGGGCCTCAAAACTAAAGTATATAATCAGTGCATGTTGCCAGTGATGACATACGGAACTGCGACAACGTCGCTACCTATTGGCCTCATACACAACCTCAGTCGCGCAATGAGCCATGGAGAGAGCTATGCTTGGAGTTTCACTGCACGATCCGAAATGAGGAAATCCGAAGAAGAACCAAGGAGGTCGCTGACATAGCTCGCAAAATCAGCAACTTAAACTGGCAATGGGCAGACCATACAGCTTGCAGAACCGACAACCGTTGAGGAAAAAAGTTTCTCGAATGGCGACTACGAACCGGCAGGCGCAATGTAGGACGGTTCCCCACAAGATGGACCAATGAGATTGCCACGGTCGTAGGAAGTAGATAGATGGAGGTGGCACAAGACCGTTCGTCATGGCATTCTATGGGGGAGGCCTCTGTCCAACAAAGGATTTTTACCGGCTGATGATGATGGTGATGAGTTAGAGGAAAGCTGCCAAGATAGTTTTAAAAAAGTTTTTTTTTCCTAATTCAAGTAAAATTCACAACTTTTTAAGATTTCTCAACTAATAAAAACATTTCTGAATCTCGGTTGCCACATTTACTTTATTATAAATATCGTCATTAACAACATAGTATCTGATTGTGAAATACAAAAACTTTAGGAAAGCAATTGAAGATGGTACAGCCAGCGACAACCATCTTTGGCAATGCTAATTATGTACATACAGAACAGGTTTGGGACCCATCATTTTGTAAGTGAGCCTGTTTTCAAATCATTCGCACTCACCAAGCTAAGAACTGTGGTAGTATGGGTTAGCCGAAAGATATACACTAAGGAAAACTGAGTTGTAAAATTCCCTTGTAGTATACAGGTAAAAGCATGTTAAAAATGGGCTAAAAAAAGCAGGATTAATGGCGTAAATGGTGTGTTTGCAAAAAAAGCAAAATATCCCTTCTATTTTTATGTACACTCCTTGAAAAAAAAAATCTCACCCGTCGCGAACATACTGTATTGTATGAACAAGAGAAAAATATCAAACGGTAGACATCCAAAAGGTTAGCAACATAAGTTTGGCTAGTACATACGTTTTTTGTTGCTATTAATCTCACGAATCATTTCCCAAATTTACAGCAGTGTTTGCTGAAACACGGTGAATATCCTGCACCACGAACGTCAATGTGTACATATTTTCCATCCTAAAGTCAATTGAATGGTAGGTTAGACCCTCATATAGCCACTTTGCATAAGAAAGAAGAGTCCTTTGAAATGTGGATTTATAGAATTCATCCACATTTTGGGTTAAACAGAGTTGATGAATCAAAGAAGGAAAAACACTCCGCCGTGAAAAAAAAGATACTCCAATATTTCAGATATACTTATTAATGAGGGTTGCAATATACAGACTGACAGTTGTCGATGACCGGATGGACAGAAGAAGGATGTCCATGCTCAAAATTCTAGGGAAATTGCATGGGCAATCTTGGTTCTGTGCAGCAAAATGTGAATAATTGCCAACTTTCAATAGGAGACTGCACTGCAAGAAGAATACATTTTCAGTTGATCCCTACTTTGGCTTTTTTTGTTATTTAACCTATCAGCCCATAAAATCTTGATCCGGCAGTGACCAGGAGAAGTTAGTTTACAATATTATCTCTCAATGAGTGCCTGCATTCAAACACCACAAGCACCGCATCAACGCCCTTCAACGGTAGTGCAAAAAACACATTCCCCACAGCACGAAAAGCCCCAACCCTATTCGACAATCTCTGACAATATAGATGCATTCGAAGTCAATCATTTTTTATATTTTAAAGTTCCTATTTGCAACTGCACCTCAGCTTCCACCATCCTTCTTCCTCTTTATCCAATTTATGTATATAAATAAATAATTATAAATATTAATTTTAAAATAATCAATTTCTCCTAATGTTCTTGATTTATATTACCGGAGGATTCCTGTTCGGTTCCGTTGATGCGTACAGTCCGTTGACTATAGAGCGACTGGAGCGGTACGTGCAGAAGTTCTACCAGCTCAGGAAAATTCGGTTCTGTTAAGTTAAATACAGTACAAAATTATAGAATGGTAATAATATTTTTTTTATTATTTTATTAAATGAGAACCTCAATATCATAGGCGGACATTTGCCACCCGGGTCAAAATTGAGTTAAAAGTGAATTCTAATAAAACTTTTCGTGCTCTTTTCAATGGTGAAGTCCATTCCTTTCAAAACGGGACAGCAATACAACTTTTTCTATATTGAAAGTCAGTATTGGTTTAAAAAACGTACACCTGCCCAGGAGTTTGGTTTCAAACTCTGTATTTTTGGATTTGTCTAGATGGACATCTGGACTTTTTAAATATAATTTCAGTTATTTATCAAAGGAAATTGATATTAGTTACCTTACAATATAATTTTTGGAGCATTAAACATATTTTTTTTAATTCAAGTATATGATGTATGTCCGCCTATGATACTGCGATGCTGAAATATCCATTACACAAATTCACAATTCAAAAATATTCAGAGCAGTAAAGTATAAGTTTTTTTATTTTTATTGTATAATATAAACCAAAGCTCAGACTTGCAGCATGGATCTTGTAAGCGAACTTTTTAAAACAGCAAACCGCAACACTACATACTCATATGAGGACTAAAGACCCAAGTGACTGAAGACCCAAATGGTTAGTTTTTATTAATTATCTGCATTTCAAAAAGCTGCATCTATATGAACAAAACTTATTGAAGATTATTCATTTAACAAGAATTGCCTTAACTCCATGGCACCAGATTTACATATTTTTACTGCCAACCCTCATCAGTTTAAATTACATGTGATTAATTAGTTATTCATATGATACTGTTAATATTTATTGTATACCTATTAGTCGTTATTGCTAAATTAACATTACTTTTCAATGCATTAATTTCCCTTAAATCTGATTAGTAATAAGCAAGATGAATAAATAAATGAGGGTAAGCCACAACGGTCCTAAAAGTAGAACTAAGTGTGAAAAGCTAGGTGATCAGTTATGACACCCAAACAATCATAATCATACGTGCCTGTGGGATATCTCAAAAAATTAGCCGGTAATAGATAGTAATAATCAAAATATGTACATGAAGAAACCCCTTGTAGTTGTCAATATGAGAGATAGAAAAACAGACACACATTGCATTTTATTATGTGTAGTACTTTTCAGATTCTTACCATTTTCGGGAGTGATGAAACCCCGCCGCACTAGAAAGTCGATCAGAACAGGCGCACTGGTGGTCTTGAAGGTGGGCATGAAGGCCCTTTCGAGGCAATCGGCCGCCGGCAGCAACTCGAAGGCCTGGACTTCTCCGTCCGAATTGAGCGGCACGAAGTCCACAGGCAATTCCAAATCGTATACATACTCCGTGTTGGGGAATAGACCGCGCTCACTCTCAAAGTAGAAGCTGATGTATAAAGAAACGTAGTCAGAGAAGCATGCGAAATTGAGTTTAAATTTGTTACGGATGGATTCACATTCTCCATTAAATTAAAAATAATTTAAAAAGGTTATAGGAAAAAATATTCATTTATTTTTTATTTTACCTGACGCATCCTACAGGCACCATGGTATTGGCGAGATGTGTTGGTACAGAAGCTTCCTCAGCTGCTTCTTTTATGGCAGTTTCCAGAACTCCAAATCCCACTGACAATCCACCTCCAACCATATTGTCCCATTTACCTAAAAAACATAGGATAGAATAATCTTTATTCTTCAAATTTACTCTAGTGAGTATGTTTGCCAGTGGCCAGTGCAGCAAGAAGCTGTACTGCTGGTGGCCACCCGAGAAGATTGCAGATGCCAGTGCCAGTATAAATAAATCTACTAGTTTGCCAACGAACATTCCAATCCCTACTTAGAGCAGTCAAGAGGTGGAGGGCAACTTAGAAAGCGCTCAGCGATTTTGTGTGTTTACGGAGGGTTATGCGTTTTAATTTTAATTCTTATTTGTCAAATCAGGAGACTTGTTTACACTATCGAACCTGTTTACAATGTGGATTGTGGAACCTCTCGTAATGAGCATAATTCGTTCCAGACTCTTACTTGTTATATGAAATCGAAGACTTACTTGTTATATGAATTGTGGTTGTTTAACATTATAAATAGGATAGAAACGAATTTACCGCGTGAAGTTTGTAGCACCCGACGTTTCGGCGACGTTGCAGCCGCCGTTGTCTAGGGTAGACGTCGCCAAAACGTCGGGTGCTACAAACTTCACGCGGTAAATTTGTTTCTATCCTATTTATAATCTTACTTGTAAAGAGAAATACTCATTAAGCGAAATACTCGTTAAGCGAAACAATTTTTCCCATACTCATTATGAGACGTGCAATTACATTATAAGGAATTACTGCTAATTATTCGTTATGAGAGGTTCCCTGCTATTACAGAAAGTGGAGCTTTTCTGCGACTGGTCAGGCTGTATAAAAGTGAAGCCCTCCAAATGTTTTTGCCTTGGACTCGCCCGCATGGGCACAAAATTTACATCCTATGACCCCAAATTGGTCTATAAGGGCTCTAATATCTCCCTTATAGACCCAAACAATCATTTCAAATTCCTCGGCAGAAAAATCACCCATCAGGGAAAAGACGTCTCGGGCGATCATGTTATAGAGCATTTCAAAAGTGGCCTGGCGAAAATAGATGCCTTGCTAATTTCTGGCCCTCGTAAGGCCTGGATCTATGACAATTATCTAACGTCACATTTGTCATGGCCCTTTCTTATTTACGATTTTACCAAAACCCAACTGTCCCGTCTAGATGCACTGGTGACAGCTAGTTTAAAATCCTGGCTGTCCTTAGCCAAACCAGCTGACCCCTCGACTCTCTTCAGGTCCAAACAAAATTTTGGGCTAGCGCTTAAACTGCCCTCTCTGCTCTACGCCAACTCCAGAATAACCAAAAATTCGATTCTGTGCAATTCCAAAGATCCGGCAATATCGAAGCACGTAATAAGTGGCTGTAGTGATTCAAATGAACTACAAGCCCGCGTAGACTTCCACAAAAGGTTCCTTACTGGAATCAGCCAGAATGGCACTGGTCTGGGGTATGGCAGTACAACCACGAGCGACGTGGACTTGAAGAAGTCTCTTTTGCGGGGAGATTACGACAGCAAGAGTATTGGGGCTCATGCTATTGGCCTTCAATGCCAGAATGATTGGACAACAATTGGTGACTTTTGCATTCCGCCTCCAATGCACTGGAAGGTAATGCTCTATGACTGGACGCCAGAGATGCTGAAATTTTATTTGAATGCCTTTCAGCATACACTTCCAGACCCCAGTAACCTCGCTCGTTGGAGCTTTGCCGAGGATAGTTCTTGTCCCCTCTGTAGCAATACCCCTTGCACAGCTAGGCACATTCTAGCTGGCTGCAAGGTGGCCTTAGATCAAGGACGGTACACTTACCGCCATGACAAAGTTCTCGCGAGGTAATTAGTCTCTCAGTGGCTCGTGCCAACAAGGGTTTGACAGTATCCTCCAAACCCCCAATACAGTTTGTGCGGGATGGCTCTAAAGGCAAAAAACATTTAACTACAAAACCTTTCTCAATAATCGAGAAAGCTACAGATTGGATTCTGGAGGTTGATTCGGTCTCTAAGCAGTATAAATTCCCTGAAAGTCTCGGATGCACAGCCCTCCGTCCAGATATAACTCTTTACTCTCTATCTCGGAAGGTGGCTCTTATTGTAGAATTAACTGTTCCATGGGAATCAAATATCCCAAAAGACCACGAGTACAAATTAAATAAATACCATGATCTTGCAAATGCCGTAACCCGGAACGGCTTCACTGTTCACCTTCACGCGGTGGAAGTTGGCGCTCGTGGCCTGCCAGCTAAATCTCTATTTCACCTCTTTAAAGATCTTGGCCTTTCCAGAAAAATAATCAACTCTTTCTTAGAAAAATTATCTAAAACTGCGATTTGCGCATCTCAAATTCTATGGCTTCGAAGGGGGAGTGAATGGGTGGCAAGGTGAACGCTCACATGTGGCAAGACAGCTGTCCTAAACCTACCACAGCCGGTTCGTAAGTCCGGAATCCACTGCTCACCCCCCAGAAGTGTAAAAAAAATAGTATTATGATGGGCCCGACTCCGGTCGGTGAATTCCATGGCAGCTCCGTTTGTATTTATTTATTATATACCTACTACCAGTAGGAAGTCACTGATGACTCGCTGATTTATGCTATCATGGGGATATATAATTTCGCTTACTAGGATTTCAATCGCACCCATGACAGTGTTCTTACCCCAAAACATGCTCGCAATCGGTCTTGAATTTCGGCCGGTTTAACGCCTTCGTTGGTAAGAAATTTAATTATGTGTTGCGCAACCGAACAGCGTACCTCCTCACTCATCGCGTAAGCAACTAAAGATATAAGGTAGAGCGGCCCGCTTGGCCTTAAAACCCTTCTAGGGAACCCAACTACCATGCCTAACGCTCCCTACCATCGCATGACCCCTTCTCTGCTCTTAGTTGCCAATGCCCGTTTATATTTCTTTTTTATATGCCCGTCTATTTCTTTATCAACGTCCATATTTGTTGCTTAAATCTTTGTAAACAAAACATGGGTCTGTCTATGTTGGAACAGTTAGAAAATTATTTAAACAAACTAAATGACATTATTATCACTAATCCATCAGATAAATTCATCTTGTTGGGTGATTTCAACCTAAGTGGTATTGACTGGATACCCAGCTCTGATTTACATCTCTTGCCGTCTAGTTATTCGTCTATTGCTGAATCACTACTCATCGATGAACTGAATACTCATGATCTTCGCCAATTTAACGGTGTGAGGAATGTATATGGAAAAATCTTAGATCTCGTCTTGTCAAATGATGAAGTAACGGTAATTGAATGTCTCGACCCCCTGGTTCCCCTTGACTCTCACCACAAAGCTCTGCTAGCCAGTGTTAATTATATACATATTCCACACTTAAAATCCAAGTCGTATATTAAGTTTCTGTATAATAATTGTAACTATGACTCTATTAACTCTAAATTAGCTGAAGTCGAATGGAGCACAGAATTCTCATCTAGGTCTCTTGAGGAAGCCGTTAAATATTTTTACTGTGTTCTTGACCAATTAATAACTCAATTCGTTCCTACCAAAATTATGTCTAATAGCTCATATCCTAAGTGGTATTCTCCAGCACTAATAAAGCTCATTAAAGAAAAATATAAATTCCATAAAAAAATCAAAATATATAATATGAAAACGGATCAAGAAACCTTTAAATTATTACGGGATAGGGTTCATTTATTAGAGAGTCAGTGTTTCAAATCATACATCACATCTATAGAAGATGGTATCGAAAAACATCCAAAAAACTTCTGGTCCTTTATAAATAATTGCTCTAAATCCAATAGCATTCCGACACCTCTCAAGTACCTTGACTTGATTGCGACCACTGGAGATTCCATGTGTGAAGCCTTTTCCCAGTACTTCTCTTCTACATTTTTGGTACCGGATATGCAGCCTACTGATTTGCCGCCACTCGACTTCAACGACGTTATTCCTTCCCAGACAAATGATATCTGTAGCATAGAGATCAATGATCACGACGTGGAAAAATTGTTACTTCATTTAGACACCTCTAAGTCGGCTGGACCTGATAATATCAGTCCAATATTTCTAATTGGCTGCGCTAAAACTGTTTGTGTTCCAATATCCCTGTTGTTTCGCAAATCCTTAGCTAATTGTGAATTCCCCAGTATCTGGAAGTCGGCTTTTGTTTCACCCATACATAAGAAGGGCTCGAAAACAGAAATTACTAATTACAGACCCATTTCGAAATTATGCGTTATTGCCAAAATATTCGAACGAGTCGTCTATAACCAAGTATATGCAGCTCTCCAAAACTCTATCAATCCGTCGCAACATGGTTTTATCAGGGGTCGCTCGACGGTGTCCAATCTTATCCTTTTTAATGACTTCTTGACTGAAGCTATGGATCACGGCTATCAAGTAGACGTAGTCTACACTGATTACAGTAAAGCCTTTGACAGGATTGACCACAGACTACTCTTGAACAAGCTTAAGTTTATGGGTATACAAGGGGACCTCCTCCGATGGTTCTCCTCCTATATCAATAATCGCTCCCAAGCTATCGTCATCAAAAACTATATTTCTAGTTGGGTTGCTATCCCTAGCGGTGTACCGCAGGGCTCACTACTTGGTCCATTGCTGTTCTTAATTTTCATCAATGATATAGCTAGCTGTTTTCTAAATAGTCACTTACTATGTTTTGCTGATGACATGAAGATTTTCAAAATAATTAAATCGGTCGGTGATGTCGCCGACCTTCAGGCGGACCTTTCAAGATTGGACAGTTACTGTCTCTCTAATAAAAATTGACCTCAATCCATCCAAGTGCACCGTTGCCACCTACACCCGTAAAAAAATATTTACTCTAGCCTCATACTCATTAAAATGTCATAACTTGCAGAGGTGCAGCGTGGTTAAAGATCTTGGTGTCATTCATGATTCTCATCTACTGTTCGATAATCACGTTCAATCTATTGTTTCTAAAGCTTCCAAAGCTTTAGGTTTTGTTATGAGGAGTGCAGCTTGCTTTCACCGTGCTAAAACTTTCAAGATCCTTTACTGCACTTTTGTCAGAAGCATCTTGGAATATGCATCTCAGGTATGGAACCCTTGTTATGACAAATATATAAACAGAATCGAGCGCATTCAAATGAAGTTCGTGAAATATCTCTGCTTCCGTCTGAAAATCCCATACAGCTCATCTAACTATTTCAATTTATGCAAGAAATTTCATATCCTCCCCTTGATTAAGCGGCGTGAAACCGCGGACTTAACATTTTTGCTAAAAATTACCTCCAATAATATTAACTGTCCTGACTTACTAAATAAAATTAATCTCCGTGTTCCTTCCAAACTCAATAGATTTAATCCTGCTCTTCATGTTCCTCATGCTGGTACCAACTATAGGCAAAATGCATTTCTGTGGCGAACAAGTGACAATTTCAATGACATGATTAAACGCTTTGACTTTGATCTATTCTGTACGAGTGTTAACTCAGCTAGGCAGCGGCTGAACAGTGAATTTTTTAGCATTAATTGTTGAATAATTTTTGATGCATTCTTAATCGATAGCTTTAATTGAAAGATCACATATGTTTCTACAACGTTATTTAAACGTGAAAACCTTTAATTGGCTCTCTGCTATGTTACTCCGGCATTGTTAAATTATAATTAGCTGTTGGTTTTCCTGAAAATAAATAAATAAATAAATAAATAAATATTTCAGTTCCAAAGCCCTTGTACGAACCTGATAAAATAAAACTATGGATAATACCTTTGGGTCAGTCCGACACAGTCTCCTCCACTTTGCACTCCGCTGGTACAACTTCCCACCAGTCGTGCGTGACATTGTAGCCTCCTACTACAACTGTCTGACTTTCCATGTTAAAACGCAAGAATGGACTACCCGCTCTATACCATATTCAATTGGACTATTTCAGGGCTGTTGCCTCTCCCCGACGATTTTTAATATAGTTTTTAATATACTTCTGGAAAGCCTGAGCCAGTTTGACAGGAAGTGGGGCTACCGTTTTAAAACAGACGGCCAATACACCTCGTCGTGCCTCGCTTTTGCCGACGACCTAACTTTCATTACCAGAAGCCCCAAGCAGCTTTCCCTGCTATTACAGAAAGTGGAGCTTTTCTGCGACTGGTCAGGCTGTATAAAAGTGAAGCCCTCCAAATGTTTTTGCCTTGGACTCGCCCGCATGGGCACAAAATTTACATCCTATGACCCCAAATTGGTCTATAAGGGCTCTAATATCTCCCTTATAGACCCAAACAATCATTTCAAATTCCTCGGCAGAAAAATCACCCATCAGGGAAAAGACGTCTCGGGCGATCATGTTATAGAGCATTTCAAAAGTTGCCTGGCGAAAATAGATGCCTTGCTAATTTCTGGCCCTCGTAAGGCCTGGATCTATGACAATTATCTAACGTCACATTTGTCATGGCCCTTTCTTATTTACGATTTTACCAAAACCCAACTGTCCCGTCTAGATGCACTGGTGACAGCTAGTTTAAAATCCTGGCTGTCCTTAGCCAAACCAGCTGACCCCTCGACTCTCTTCAGGTCCAAACAAAATTTTGGGCTAGCGCTTAAACTGCCCTCTCTGCTCTACGCCAACTCCAGAATAACCAAACATTCGATTCTGTGCAATTCCAAAGATCCGGCAATATCGAAGCACGTAATAAGTGGCTGTAGTGATTCAAATGAACTACAAGCCCGCGTAGACTTCCACAAAAGGTTCCTTACTGGAATCAGCCAGAATGGCACTGGTCTGGGGTATGGCAGTACAACCACGAGCGACGTGGACTTGAAGAAGTCTCTTTTGCGGGGAGATTACGACAGCAAGAGTATGGCTCATGCTATTGGCCTTCAATGCCAGAATGATTGGACAACAATTGGTGACTTTTGCATTCCGCCTCCAATGCACTGGAAGGTAATGCTCTATGACTGGACGCCAGAGATGCTGAAATTTTATTTGAATGCCTTTCAGCATACACTTCCAGACCCCAGTAACCTCGCTCGTTGGAGCTTTGCCGAGGATAGTTCTTGTCCCCTCTGTAGCAATACCCCTTGCACAGCTAGGCACATTCTAGCTGGCTGCAAGGTGGCCTTAGATCAAGGACGGTACACTTACCGCCATGACAAAGTTCTCGCTGTTATTCGCGAGGTAATTAGTCTCTCAGTGGCTCGTGCCAACAAGGGTTTGACAGTATCCTCCAAACCCCCAATACAGTTTGTGCGGGATGGCTCTAAAGGCAAAAAACATTTAACTACAAAACCTTTCTCAATAATCGAGAAAGCTACAGATTGGATTCTGGAGGTTGATTCGGTCTCTAAGCAGTATAAATTCCCTGAAAGTCTCGGATGCACAGCCCTCCGTCCAGATATAACTCTTTACTCTCTATCTCGGAAGGTGGCTCTTATCGTAGAATTAACTGTTCCATGGGAATCAAATATCCCAAAAGACCACGAGTACAAATTAAATAAATACCATGATCTTGCAAATGCCGTAACCCGGAACGGCTTCACTGTTCACCTTCACGCGGTGGAAGTTGGCGCTCGTGGCCTGCCAGCTAAATCTCTATTTCACCTCTTTAAAGATCTTGGCCTTTCCAGAAAAATAATCAACTCTTTCTTAGAAAAATTATCTAAAACTGCGATTTGCGCATCTCAAATTCTATGGCTTCGAAGGGGGAGTGAATGGGTGGCAAGGTGAACGCTCACATGTGGCAAGACAGCTGTCCTAAACCTACCACAGCCGGTTCGTAAGTCCGGAATCCACTGCTCACCCCCCAGAAGTGTAAAAAAATAGTATTATGATGGGCCCGACTCCGGTCGGTGAATTCCATGGCAGCTCCGTTTGTATTTATTATACAAACCTAAATATTCATATAATTTACTTTTTTCTGCACATTTAGGTTTCTATTGGGGAGTGAAGGTCTTCTTAACTTGATACCTATTTCCTCTGTCCTCAGCTGTTATCACTCACAAAAATGAGACATGTTATCAAAATGCTATTACTCTAGCAGCATCCCGATACTCAGTCTTGTTATGATATCATTTAGATTGCCTATCTATGTCTAGAACCTTCCCACGATTTAAAATCGTGGACGCAGTCCTGCGTTGTTAAACCTTAGCAAAGCACTCTCCATGTCATTTGCATGATTTTATTTTATTTAGCATGTCGGCTGTAAGGATCCATAACTCGATCTATATGTTAGGTTCAACACTTTTGTTTTCTGAAAGCTCCTATAATTTCGCATTCTTGATAATGTTCCAAACATCAAGATATAGATACCATAGACAAAGATAGACAAAGATTATTTAACATACCCGGCCAAGTCTGCTTGGTGTTGCTGCGTTGCTGCAACCATAAACAGAGTCCGAGGGATGGATGACGAATGTAGCCATTGACGGTAACGCCGTAGTTCCTGGCCCCGAAGAGACAAGTGGCACTGCGGTCCATTTCCAATAGGGCTCCGGCGCCTGGCGCCGATACTGCATAGCACTGGAAATAAAGAAATATTGAAAAGCAAGATGATGATGATGATGAAGTGCCCTCACAAACTGTGAGGGCACTGCATCACAGAACGTCAAGAAATAATTTCTGAGCAATATAATGCCTGATCCACGAGACAACTTTAACAAAATAATAATGATATTAGGTCAGTACATAAAAATAAAACTATAATAAATGAACTCTACAAACTTCTAAGAAATTTTGCATTCTACGTCAACAAATATAACAACGATTTCGCTTCGGTTGTGGCGAATGGTTGTAACAAATTGATGATGTCAATGGTATCAGATTAATTTGTGTATACAATTTTATGCTCCTTCCAATCGCCCATTTTTTTTTTAATTTTTAGGAATGCAACCCTTCAAAGCTTTCAGCCACTGTCAGATACTACATTTGACTCACTTTATTGCTAAAACATCTATTGTACTTAAGTAAAACAAAGTGAATTTCAGCGCAGGATATTAAATACAGAATTTTAAATAAGAAATTACAGACAGACAATAGACAACAGCGTTTTGGCCTGTGTGCATCTTCGCGTATGTGAATACAGAAAAAATATTCCAAACATGTGCAAATTTTTATTTTGCAGCGACCTTGACAATCGCCAATAGCCAGCCCAATGGTGCTCAGTAATATTGTATATTTTTTGCCACTGCCATCTCTACTTATTAATATTACCTGAAAAGTATTTAACGGACTTCAGATTAATGGAACATAAATATAATTTTTAAAATTTAATTTTAAGTTAACTCGTTGATAAAAAAAATAACTTTTGTTTAGTGCGCAGCTCTGCTAATTAGGAGCTTTCTCAATTACTGAAAATGGGTTTAGGGCAGAATGTTTTTTGTCTTTCAATGCACAAATTTTATCAAGTATTTGGAAAGTACTGTCAAACCTTTGTTGGACTTGGAAGCAACAAAACAACACAAAATAAAGAGCAAAATAACCAAAATAATAGTTTTAATTACACATGTTTCAACTATAAATGTTATAACGATAGTTATCTAATGTTTCAAGTGATTTCAAGTTTTATTTAATAATCTTCTATATATTTTATGCGTGTATATCGTGGAGAATATCAATAAAAATAGCCATCGTAAATGATTTTTAGATTACGATTTTTAAAACAACATATCAGGCTGTGTCATTTTAATTTAGTAAGTTTATAAACCCTTTAAAAGAGTTAAAAATCTTTCAGATTTCATTAGTTTTTCAGTCAAATTTAGCAAAAAAGTTGTGTAATAAAATAAAATTGGAAATAAACAAAAATTATAAAATTTTGCTGAATATTAGGGAAAAACTTGTACGCTATGAAAGGGTATCAATTAATTCTTTGAGTAATGTTTGAAATAGTCGATAAATGTTTTAAATAGATGAGAATAAGATCCCAGCAACAGCATTTTTGAACTTTTACATAGATTTTCACCACGTAATTTAGTTTATAAAATGTGACTATAATCAGAATTTACATTAGACTTTTACCTATTTATCCGTATATAATTTAAGGTTATATAATTCGTAATACTTCAGCAACTGCGATCCTAAGAAAAAGTGTTTTTCGGGATTACATCGTGCCGACCCTTAACAAAAACTATTTTTCGGCTGTATTTAGACTCTACATATCAGTTCCATAATTTAAAATGTTATGTTTATCTACACATCCTAGCAAAGCATTTTTGAACTTTTGCTTGGATTTTCACCACGCAATTCTCTTAGTATTCAGGAGTTTAACAAAATGAAACTTTAATCAGAACTTAATTAGACTTTTTTCTATATATCCGTAAATAAAATTTTAAAAAAAACGGAGCTGCCATGGAATTCACCGACCGGAGTCGGGCCCATCATAATACTATTTTTTACACTTCTGGGGAGTGAGCAGTGGATTCCGGACTAACGACCGGCTGTGGTAGGTTTAGGACAGCTGTCTTGCCACAATCACTCCCCCCTTCGAAGCTATAGAATTTGAGATGCGCAAATCACGGTTTTAGATAATTTTTCTAGGAAAGAGTTGATTATTTTTCTGGAAAGACCAAGATCTTTAAAGAGATGAAACAGAGATTTAGCTGGCAGGCCACGAGCGCCAACTTTCACCGCGTGAAGGTGAACAGTGAAGCCGTTCCGGGTGACGGCATTTGCGAGATCATGGTATTTATTTAATTCGTACTCGTGGTCTTTTGGGGTATTTGATTCCCATGGAACAGTTAATTCTACAATAAGGGCCACTTTCCGAGATAGTAGTATATAGTATATAAAGAAGTATATCTGGACGGAGGACTGTGCATCTGAGACTTTCAGGGAATTTATACTGCTTAGAGACCAAATCGACCTCCAGAATCCAATCTGAAGCTTTCTCAATTATTGAGAAAGATTTTGTAGTTAGAGCCATCCCATTTTTGCCTTTAGAGCCATCCCGCACAAACTGTATTGGGGGTTTGGAGGATACTGTCAAACCCTTGTTAGCACGAGCCACCGAGAGACTAATTACCTCGCGAATAACAGCGAGAACTGAGTTATATAATTGAGTTAAATAACTGAACTAAACTTATATAATTCGCAATACTTCAACAACTGTGATCCTAGTTTTCAAGTTTTCCTGTTTTTCAAGCTTACATCGTTAAAAATAACAATAACTATACTTCTGCTGTATTTAGACTATCTACATATCAGTTTCATAATTTAAACTGTGATATTATAAATAGGATAAAAACGAATTTACCGCATGAAGTTTGTAGCACCCGACGTTTCGGCGATGTTGCAGCCGTTATCTAGGATAGGATAGGATGTAAGACAGGATACAGTGAGTGTTGTATGCACGACGGATTTCTGAAATTTGCGCGCGCCGAGCCCGCCCCCCCACCATCGTTATAATCTACGCATTGGCGGCAACGGTATGCGGCATACCCGTGGAACAACGGATTGAGAGCTCTTTCAGTCTACCCTAGACAACGGCGGCTGCAACGTCGCCGATACATCGGGTGCTACAAACTTCACTCGGTAAATCGTTTTTATCCTATTTATAATGTCAAACAACCGTGATAGTCTTCGATTTCATATTAAACTGTGATGTTTAAATTCCGCACAACGCTCTGATAAGAAATAAAATCTTACATAAGTGTTTACTAATAATTATTACTCAATTATAGTATATCTGTAGATTAAGTGAGCGATGAAAATGAGTAATTAGTACAATTTATCAACGATACACTGTTCAAAATCTGCAGTGTAGATAGTGTAGGAGAGGTGACTACCACAGAAAATTGAGGAACCCTTGCTTAAATCTCCTGAAAGCTAGACCTCTGAAAGAGAAAATCCATGAGAAGAGACCCGATATGCAGAAGAAAAAAAATATTTTTAATCATGACAATGCACCTGCACACAGAAGTGAAGTGGCAATTGCAAAACTGGTCGAATTGAAGTTCGAATTATTGAAACATCCATTGAACTCACCAGATCTGGCTCCGTCCAACTTTCATTTGTTCCTGAATTTAAAACTCCCCGGCGCCGAGGTACCAATGCCTGACCATAGAACGGTCTGGTTGGAACGCTGCGGTAAAAATGGCAGTTTTTATACTCTTCGGCTCGCTTGCTCCCCTCACCCCAATATGTGCGTCTCGCTCGAACATCGCTCTCTCGTTCCCGTGATCCGTCTTCCTCTTTATTTTCAGTCACTTTGGCCAATTGATTTGTGAATATTTTTTTATTAACATAAAACATCTTACAATTTTCACCGATTTCTCCATTTGCAATTGATTCAGGATGTCAACACGGGTGTCAAGAAATACAATGTGGAACTTAAAATGCTCACAAAATTTTAATGTGTGATTCTAACCATTGAATTAGTCATGAAAATATATTTATTTATTTTTTTATTTGATAAAACTAAGTCCCATAATAATCCAAATCTATTTGTGTCCCATGCTTTATTATTTTAATTGATATATTTTTTGACTTTTTTTATTGAATAAAACAATATAAAAAATATATTTTTGTGATATATTTAATGGGTAGAATCACCCCTTAAAATTTTGTGCGCAATTTAAATTCCACGGTGTACAGGAAACACAGATGTCAAATTTTCCACATTTCCTAATTTTCCGATTTACCCGAAAAACCATAAAATTTGCACAAATTTATCCTTAAAATCTATAAAAATCTGCCTTTGGTGTCGTCTGCAGGGTCCGTTGCGAAAACACCCCCTTAACTTTCAAATTCGTTTTTTCCTAGGAAAACCCTATAATTTACCTTTTAAACCTTTCTCAACAATCTGATCTTAAAAATGTATTGATTTATTACGCCTTAGCGGTTGCCATTTTTTGCCCATGCAAGATTTGATTTGAAAGTTCATGACACAACCTCTGAAGTGAGGGTGATGAATTAGGTAATATAAAGTAAACAAACCTCATCCCGCCAGCCTCGCAGTGTACATAGACAGTCATCTTTTCTAAGTTCTTGGAGAACATTTGCCATATGAAATGTTCTTTCTTTGTAATCTCGGAATGCTGGGTTTAATTCCACGCATTTTCCTGATATTTGAAACACCTATAAGAAACAGTAATCATAGTTTTTATTTATGCATAAGTATAAAAAAATAGATTCTTTGTAATGATTTTAATGAAAACAATGACAATCTCAATAATGAGATGGACTCTGCAGCAGGACAATAATTAATTTATATCTGGATGCTTACATGTAGTCATAGCAATAAAATACCAATCTGCTGTAACATAAATAGCAAAATTAATTCGAAGAATTTAGGCAAACAGACTCCCCAATATGTTTATTTCTCTTTTGTGAAGGATATTCAGTTACTGGAAGGAGTTCAGACGGTTCACCAAAATCCCAAGAGAACTGAGACGTATGAAATAAAGAAATATAGACTCTCAACATTAAAACCGCCCACACTTCAGCCCCCGGATTCTGTAGCGACGATACGATAAACGATTGATGTTTGACTCAACGATAATCGCGATTCTGGAAGCGACTGTAATTGACAGTCCTTCAATTGTCAGAAGTGACATTAGGATAAATGGCAGCACATGAATTATCGCCTGCATCTCGTTGCTCTAGGAAATAGCTAGGACATGGCAATGATTACCGACTATTCCCACCCGAGACGATTAAAATTTGAATATAGCACCGAGAAATAAGAATATTTGATTTAATAAATAAAGGACGCATTCCGAATTACCCTTAGCTCAAAGCACTAAGCGCACTCAGAGCTTGGTCCGAATTGAGCAAATGCCGCTCACTGCTAAACGACCTTCCTTAGCCATCGGGGTGGGAATTATCGAGTTCCGAAATTAGCTGACGATTCTGAAATCAGTCAAGTCATCGGATTGAGGACGATACCACATTCAATGTCGCGTCACATTGACATATCTTATTACCACTTCAGAATCCCGGGGCAGGATAACCGCCCATACTTCCACCCACGCTTCAGGACAAAGTGTGTGGAGACCTGATCGAGACCAGATTGCCGCAGTGAGCGCACTCACTATCCCATGTATACACTTTTTTTTAGGGTTAGTAAGAGGATAAATGTATGTGTATACGTGTATGTATACTTCTATGTCGGTGAGCGCATGTGTGTGGTGTGTGTGTGTGTGTATATGTAGTATTCTTTAAAAATTGTTTTTCTTTTTTTTATTTATCTTGATGGCCTAATCTCACAAATTATTTCCTAAATTTAAGACATTGCAGAAGTTTGCACTCTTATTTTCTCCACAACCACAGACAGCCAGCTACTCGCGGTTGTGGTGGTAGATAGCCCTTGGTCTACGTTCGAGAATAACTTCGGTGGCTGTGCTTGGGTGATAGTGAATGATGAAAATGTCAACACATTGTTTGCTTATGAGAATACCGAGAAGGCTTTGGAATGTTTCAGAATATTCTAGATTGCTCCAAAAATGTCTAGAACAAGGGGGGGATGGGGGAACTGGGAGCCAAAGGGGTGGGAAAGTAAGAGGAGAGGAGTGGGCGGACGGGGGAAGAGCAGAACCCAGTAAACGCTGGGTGACATTCAGCTAGTGTTCTATGTTAGAGCAGCATGAATTTGGTAAAAAACAGCTGTTGCTGTTACTCCGGCAATGCCACTTCGATGCACAAATGATTGGTTAATTGGCTGGGAATAATATTGAATATTGGCAACTAATTGCTGGCTTCATAAACAGTCAATCAATTGTTAGGTGCAATAAAAAATGCCTCGAGGGCAGCCTTGGCGCTAATCCAACACTAAAATTATATCCTACAGTTACTGATAATTATAAACTAGTAGTAAGATGAAACGTAGAAGTACTTTTTTAAGAGGCAGGCACTGATCCGGGATCCGAAGCTATGACAATGGTGTGGTCAGTTGCTCGCGAGGCCACACACGATTAACAGGAGCTGCTGTTGCAAAGTTTGAGTCTGCGTGCGACTATTTGAGTTGTTTATTTTTATTTCATTTATACAAGGTAACCCCCGATTTCAAAACAGGTCCATAAGTAAATGTAGATGATACATAACCAGTCTGAGGTTTTGGATGTAAGACAGCTTTATATTCGCATGGCCCTAATATACACTAAAAATAAAATGACCCCTTATAATCAACAACGAGTTGGAAAGACGAGAGCAACAAAAACTGGTGATATGATGGTGCCAAGAACTTACACAGCATTTGGCCAATGCCATTTCACGTTCATTGGCCCTAGAATGTACAACAATCTTCCCGAAGCAATTAAAAGTAGTGAGAACACATCCACTTTTAAAAAATCACTAACCGATTGGTTGTTGGAGGTGGGTAGGGACGGTTTAGGGAATATGCTGACTGTTGTATTTTGAATGATAGTATTTAGTTTTTACCATGATAATTTTAAATGACTATTATAGGTATGTAAACGTTATATCAATATGTAATTGATTTATATATGTATATTATTTTATTTTTATTTATTTTTGCTTTATTATTATTTTCGTATACATATATGTATGTGTATGTGTGCATATATGGATATATATTTTATCTATAGATGTATATGAGTATCTATATTTGTATATGAGTAAATATTTATAGTTTCATATTTGTCGATTTAAAAATAAGTACTAACATATAGTTTAAGTTGACAGTGCACACTTAATATCTAATCATTAAAAGTCTGCATTAGAACAGGCCTAGGCCTAGTTAGGCGACTGTGTCAAACATTAACAATAATGTCGCATCAATTTCTTGCTAATATCTTACTTACAAATATGACAATAATTGTTTACTAAATGTGTTACTAAATAAATAAAAATAAATAAATAAATAACAATCAGTGGCATACCTAACAACAGTGGCATAAATAACAATCAGTGGCAACCTCGAATTTGCCTCAAAAAAAAGTAAACTCAAATACCGTAATGGACCGGGTCAAAAAAACTATCACTTCAAATGAATCAACTACTCAATTTTCTGATGCGATCGATGCGAACAACTCTGGGCCTCACTCTATCATATATGACAGAGACTTATTAAAAAACTGAAAAATACTGAAAATAGTTCAGAAATCTCCGTCTTCCATGCCAATATTCGTAGCTTACTGAACAAGACACCCCACCTGGAAATGCTTTTAGTAAAAATGGAGAAAAAACCAGATGTCCTCTGTTTTAGCGAAACCTGGCTAAATTCGGTCAATCATTCTATGGCACACATAAATAATTACTATATGGCGGCCTGCCAATATAGAACAACGAGAGAACACGGTGGTACTGCGATATACGTGGGAAACAAGTATACAACGGAAATTTTGGACATCGCACGATTCAACGATGAAAATAACTTTGAAGGCTCTGCAATAAAAATAAAAGAATTAAACCTTATTATAGCATGTGTTTATCGATCAAAAAGTCAAGCTAAAAATGTAGACATATTTTTAAGTATATTTAATGATTTTTTAAAATCAATTAGTAATAATAAATATGTATGCGTTTGTGGCGATTACAACATAAATTTTTTACGCAATTCAAAACACAAAAACGAAATTGTAAATATTGCTAAATCACATAATTTTAGTCATATATTTAGAGAGCATCCATCGAGAGAAGCATCTGCTTCTTTACTAGATAATATGTTTGTTAATTTTCCACGTAAGAATGTCATAATTTCAGATACAATCAGCAACAGCCTTTCAGACCATGCTTTCCACCGCATTACTATTAATAATATATTCAAGCATACTAAAGATTTCTATTATAAAAAAGTCAGAATATTTGATAACAAAAGTCACATTCTCTTTAATACATGGCTAAATACAATAAATTGGAAATATTTGGAAAAATTCGATGACGTCAACGAGGCATTTAATTGGTTTCAATCGAAAGTTACCAACTGCTTCAATAATTCTTTCCCATCGTTAAAAAAAAGAATATATTTTAACTCAAAAAATAAAACCTACATCACGAACGAACTAAAAGCTAAATGTAAATTGAAAAGAAAATACTACAGGAATCGTTATATAAAAAGCATATCAACGACCAGAACATACATATTAAAAATGACAAAAGAGCTACGGAATGAAATTAAATTAGCTAAAAAGCAATATTATTCAAAATTATTAAAAACCTCTTCAAATAAAACTAGACAATCATGGCAGATAATAAATAATGAATTAAATAGGAAAAACAGGACAATTAAAAAAAACATAACCTTGACAATAAATGGAGACGTGATTATCAATCCAGATAAAATATGTGAATCTTTCAACACATTTTTTATTTCTAAACCAGTTCAACTCGCATCACAAATACCACCACCAATTAACTCTGCTTCTCAGAAATATTTCAAAAACACCAAAATTAACGGCTCCATATATCTATATCCTGTATCGACTGAGGAGGTAGACAAGTGCATAGATTCTCTTAAGAACAAAAGGTCAGCGGGTTTAGATGAAATTCCAACCTGTATTATTAAATCTTATAAAAACATTTTTGCACCATGCCTAACGCGCCTATTTAATCTAAGTTTTGCTAACGGAGTATTTCCCGACGTTTATAAAGTGGCAAAAATTGTACCTTTGTTTAAAAAAGGAGAGGCAAGTAATATCGAAAACTATCGTCCTGTGGCGTTATTAAATAATTTTTCAAAGATTCTTGAAAAAATTATAGAAAATAGATTAAACAAATTCATGGAAAAATTTGCGGTACTGACGGACAACCAATACGGATTTAGGAAAAACAAATCTACACAAGATGCAGTGTTGTCCGCATGTAGAATTATTCAAATTAGTCGCAATGACAAGATGTTTTCTTCTGGTATTTTCTGTGACTTAAGCAGAGCGTTTGATTGCGTTGACATCGAGCTATTGCTGGAGAAGCTGCATCACTGTGGCATTCGAGGAGTGGCTAATTCCCTGTTAAAGTCTTATTTGCAAAATAGACAGCAAATCGTGGAAATCAGGACTATCAATGGCTATAATGAAATTATAAGTCGATCCCAAGTAAAACTGATAAACATGGGTGTGCCTCAGGGTTCGATCTTGGGTCCATTACTCTTTACATTATACACCAATGACTTATCTATGAATATAAGCATGGCCAAGACCATACAATTTGCTGACGATACAACGTGCGTACTTGAAAGTGATACATTAGCAAACATGGAGGAGCGAATTAACGTTACCCTTCACGAGTTAGAAGACTGGTTTAGGGCAAATAAAATGTCTTTAAATATTGATAAGACCGCCTTGGTTAATTTTTCAAGTAAAAAAGAAACTACCAACATAAAACTCAATTTCCCTATAGAGAAAGTAGAATCTACTAGATTCCTAGGTATTTATATGGATGAGAATATGTCTTGGGGAGTACACAGGGACCAGCTTAGGGCCAAGCTATCTTCCGCCTGCTATGCTATATCTAAGATAAGAAACATTATGGAAGAAAGGGAGGTTATTGGAGCATATTATGCATTGGTGGAATCTCATTTGAGATATGGTATATTATTGTGGGGTAATTCTATAAATATAACGGATATATTCATACTGCAGAAAAGGGCGGTGAGACAAATCAGAGGCATGGGACAAAGAGAATCATGCAAACCTCTTTTTAAAACACTGCGTATTCTCACCGTTTTTGGTATATATGTTCATGAGTGTTTGTGCGAGTTTTACAAACACAGAAACAGTTATGTAACGCACGCTGACATGCATTACCATAATACAAGGAATAAGTCCCTATACGTCCAGGCATTGCACCCATCAACTACTGAATTCCAGCGTACTTCTCATTACATAAGCCTCAATTTTTATAATAAATTACCAGAAAACATGAAAGATATTGAAAATTATGACAAATTCAGGAAAGAGACGAAAAAATATTTAATTGAGAAATCCTTATATGACCTTAAGGAATTTTAATATATATATATGTATATGTATGTGTATATGTAATTGGGCAAGAGCTGTATGGGAATGTAATTGGGCAAGAGCTTGGTGCTTTCCCTTATTTTTGTTTTTGTGGAACTCGCGCGGGCTTTCGTGGGTAGGTATGACATAAGCGGTGGGGATCTTTAGTTCACGAAATGGTGGTTTGCAGGATTCTCTCCTGTTTAATCCGCGTATTGCTCTCACGGCTCTTTTTTGTAAAATAAATACCTCTTTAATATCAGTGGCATTTGCCAGCAATGGGATCCGGTATCCCAAGTGGGATTCGGCCGGAGAATGGTATGCACTCTCAATTTCCTTTTCGTCCAATATCTTTCTCGATCTGGATACCGCATAGCGGGCTTAACACAATTTTGGTTTGGGCTGGTCTATGTGGGTTTTCCGTGACATGTTTTAGTCGGTGTAAGTTCCTGGAAATTTAGTGGACTTGGCAATCTCATTAGAGTAATTTAACTGTTTTTCTTTTTTATTTGAGAAGTTTATCAACACTGCTTTGCTTAAATTGGCGACATCGGGTTCACTCTAAACTAGTCATTGACTTCAAAAAGTGTTTCGCTTGTTGGATCCTCCATTTTTGCTCTATAGTCACTTTCAAGAATGCGCGTGGTGTCGTCTGCGAGTTGGACAGTCTTGGCACATGTTATGTTGGTGGCTAAATCGTTACAATAGAGTT
The DNA here is from genome assembly GCA_944548615.1 of Micropterix aruncella. NCBI lineage: Eukaryota > Metazoa > Arthropoda > Insecta > Lepidoptera > Micropterigidae > Micropterix > Micropterix aruncella. Next base: position 13,153,612 of record OX155956.1, read on the forward strand.
TGAAGAGGAGGGGTCCTAATGTTGAGCCGTGGGGCACACCGGTGTTTACTATTTCACAACTCGATTGCTCAGCCTTTTCCTCAATTCCATCAATTATTTTAATCTCCACCACTTGCTGCCTGTTTTGTGGGTAAGATTTAATGAGTGAATTGGCCGCTCCTCTAATTCCATGATGGTTTAGCTTGTCTACCAGGGTATTGATGTTTATACAGTCGAATGCTTTGCTTGGATCGCAGAACTTTTATACACTTTTTTTATACACTGTTAGCTTAGATCGCAGAACTTTTTATACACTTTTTTTATAATTTAAAATGTCATTTCATTTGTAGAAATACTATTTGTTGTAATTTCGTAATGTTATTATATATATAATAATTTTTTGTAAAGTAGTTTCTATACCCAGATCGGGTTTATGAAAATAAATTTTTCTTATTTCTTCTTATTTCTTATTTCATAACTAAGCCGGTGCAGCTGGTGCGACGCACCGGGGCCCATGGTAGTACGGGATTGAAAATGGAACTTCTGGCTACGATCGACGTTCTATCTAACTCTGCTAGGAAACTAAGGAAGCTGAAAAATTTTACGTCTCAAAACTGATCGATGATTTTGTAGAGCACAAATCAAGACAAAAACCATTCTAGAAATGTATTTGTTCATAATTTTTATAATGCATATAGTAGTTAATTTAAATATGTTGTATATGTAAAATTGGTACATTGGTAATAATAATATAATGTGTGTGTTTTTTACTCTTACCAGTTTTGAACTTGGTAGTTCTACCCAAAATAAAGTAATATAATATGGTATATTTGTTTTTTTTACACACATTCAAAAGTGGAGAAATATAATAGACTAATCAAATTAAGAGTAATATCAGGATGTCTAGAAATTTGAAAACGCGCGTCAAAATTTTGCCATATGAACATAGCCTAGTGTCGTGTTAATATAGGAACAAATGTTTCGAACATTTTCCCGTAGCAATGTTCTTAAAAATTTGTTACGCAATATGTTCGAGTCAATATCCCTAAATGAATACGCCGATTTTCAATATTAATGCAAAGCCGATTTCATACACTAATAATACAAAGCTACATAATTAGGCTAAAACTATATAAATTCAACAGTGCTACATCTCACTTATTTATAGAGATAAAAGCAAAGATTTTTACAGATTCAGATTAAGTGCGATTAATGTAGTGGGGTAACCTTAAAACATCTTCTATGTAGACGAGCTTTCTAAACTACATTAATGCCAAATATAATATACTAAGTTATAGCTGAATAAACCTTTCATTAAATTATAAATATATTTTACTAAAGTCCATAATAATTGAGAAAATATAGGATGTGGAACTTTTGCATACACTTAGCCCGCGCGTTACCACTTTTAGGGCTTTTAGGGACTTTAAGCGACTTTTAGGGTGCGTCTACCCAGTGGCGGCGCTAGGCGTCGGCGACGTCGGCGACCGCCGACGGCCTCGCACCTGAGGGGACCTCGCAAAAGCTTCCGCTGAGAGAAGCTTCTCAAAGTTAAAATTGATTAAGACCTACTTGAGAAGCACGATGACCCAAGAGAGACTATCTGCGTTATCAATTCTATCAATTGAAGCTGAAATAGCGGCTAGTATTAGCTATGACATAACCTGAAAAAGTTCAGTGAGGCCAAAAGCCGAAAAGTTCGTCTATTTTAATTTCTATTTGTGTAATTTTTAACATCATTTGATTAGCAATAAAACTCGTTTACTCAAACATTAGTTTCACTATAATTCGGCTCATGTAATCTAAAGTTTTCTTTTTGACTGGGAAATAAAAAAGGGCCTCGCGAACCTAATTTCGCCGACGTCCAAGTGTGGTCTAGCGCCGCCACTGCGTCTACCATAGGGTTAAATCTAAAAAATCGGAATTATCACAGTATAGAAACCTTTCTCAGAAATTAAAAAAAATAAAGAAATACTACTAGATTCTAATTGTGAAAAAAAATGTAATGCTAAATGTGAAAGAAAAAAGCTTTGGACGCATAAAATTTCAAGACCAAATTTACATACAAAAAAATGTTTTTTTAAACTCAGTTTTTAAGGTTGTTTTTAAAAAAATAATCTAACCTACCGCCAAATAGGTGTTTATGTATTATTTTTTAAAAAACCAACCTACCGAAATGTATGGGTTTGGCGATATTTTGAATGCCTATATCTCGCTTATTTATTGAGACAGAATAAATATTATTGCAGATTCGGAATCAGCGTGGTGAATATAGTCTGGTGAGTTAAAAAATCAACAATCTAGAAGAGTCTTCGATTTTATAATCTAGAAGAGGTTCCTATACTGCAATAATACCACAAATTCAATCAAGTAGGCTTTTACATACCTCTGGATAGCGTAAGAGATGTTTTAATATATCAGGACGAACTAATCCCACTTGATATCCCTCCACGACGAAAGGTTTACAATCTCCATGATGTAAACCTGAAATATAAATGAAACTATAGCGCGAATCCGCACAAATCGTCGCACAATCACTGTATTTCCCACTGGAGAAAAGCTGGAGATCAGAAGTAGTACAAAGTAATCACAACAAAACTCGCTACGATGACTCTGAGACTGCTGGCTATCGAAAGGCTTCGGCGAAGATTACTTGCCTGAAAGGTAGAAGCAATTGAATTTGTGGGCTAGTCTCAGAAGCCTAGAGACGCTCGGCTCCAACGAAGACATCATTTTTTCCTAAGTTTACACTCTACGGAGCAGGGCTACGCGAGAAACGTCAACTTTATGTTGTTACGTGCGTGCGTGGGTCCCTACAGATTTGCCGCATCCCATTTTGCCGCTTCCAGTTTCGCCGCATCCAGATTCGCCGCAAAATGAACCTTCCAGTTTTGCCGCATCCCAATTTGCCGCTTCCCACTACGCCGCTCCAGATTTGCCGCAGTTTACAATCCCAAACAGCCGCATCCAGATTTGCCGCAACATAAAACTGTCAAACGTCGATTTGGTGTTGCCACCATGCAATTGTTGATAAAGCGACGTTTTCACAATGCAGATTTTGTTGCAACGCTTTGTCAGAACGATTGGAATTATGGCAATTCCGTCAATTTTATAAATGTCAACTGTCAAAATTATTTCACCGATTTGAGGTTATAATAACAATCAGCGATAATGTTATAGGATAAAAAAGCTCCATTGTGATCGGGCTTCCGTTCATAAATACATATATACAAAGGACATAATATCAGTCAACCATATGTTCGAGCAGAACTCACGTGAAGGAGTTTATTTATTTTTGTGTAGGTACAATGGATCATATAAAAACGATTTTTAAGAAACACAACATCTTACTGGTTTCAGATTTCGTATCGAATTCAAGAATGTGGTTGATAAGATTAATATACATTAATAATAACAACGATAAAAATATTGAAATCGAAGACTATCGCGGTTGTTTGACATTATAAATAGGATAGAAAACGAATTTACCGCGTGAAATTTTGTAGGACCCGACGTTTCGGTGACGTTGCAGCCGCCGTTGTCTAGGGTAAACTGAAGAGCTGTCAGTCCGTTGGACAAACGAAACGGCCCATAGCCACGCGACTGACAGAACACATCAAAGCTGTTAAAAACGTTCAGCGAGAAAAATCGGCGATCTGCGAACATATATTGGATAGCGGAAGTAACCACTGGATGCAGTTTCAAAATCCCATTGTTCTATCCAAGGAACAATTCTACTTTCCTCGCATGATCCGGGAAGCCATTGAAATAAGAAGAACTCCGAACTTCAATAGAGATGACGGCTACAAACTCTCTTCTACGTGGAACCCTCTTCTTAAAATGTTCCCGCCGCCGAACGCCGAACGCAAAGACGTAAAACAGGATACAGTGAGTGTTGTGTGCAAGACGGATTTTAAAAATTCCCGCGCTCCGAGCCCGGCCCCCCACCACCGTTATAACCTACGCAGTGGCGGCAGCGGTTTGCGGCCTACCCGCAAAACAACGGACTGACAGCTCTTCAGTTTACCCTAGACAACGGCGGCTGCAACGTCACCGAAACGTCGGGTCCTACAAAATTTCACGCGGTAAATTCGTTTTCTATCCTATTTATAATGTCAAACAACCGCGATAGTCTTCGATTTCATATTACGAGCCTCTACGGAGAGGAAGTTTCGTATAAAGTGCGTCAGTTCGAACGTTTGCGGAAAAAACGCGCGCGAATTTTGTCATCGTTAGTGTTCTTGAAACAGTGTCGTGATAGTAATTTAATTCCGAATTGTGTGCGGATTCATCCACGAAAAGATATCCCAGGATCTACAGACATTCTCCGTGTCGCCAGTGTCAAATTGCTTCGAAAGTTGATTCAAAACAATCGGTACAAACTCGATAATGTGCAAAAAGAGTTATTATTTCTTCATCTAGAATTAAGCAGCGTATTAAGTGGCGAGGATTTTCACAAGTGCGACAGAGTTTCCTTCAGCCAATCGGAACGTACCACGGTGCTATGTGAGGAGTCGCATAATGCCAAGTTTCTGCGCCTGGCAAACGCAGGGCATTCCCGCAAGGAAGTACCGAAATACGCTGTAAGTACTGTCATTAATCTTTCGAAAATTGACATTGACCAGCCGACGACAGAAATTCTTAGCAGGGGATTAAATTATGTACCGACACCGAACCGTTTGCCTGTGGAAAGTATTATCGGTGGCATTGAAGAAGTCATCTCTCGTAACAAGATCCCTGCGCCAGAGGCCGACTTACTGCGACAGGATGTGGCTGTCTTTGTACGCAAGGCCAAGCTCCCACAGTCGAACACCACAGCCGCCCAGAGAAAAAGCTTAAAATCTCTACGGGATAATAAGGACGTAGTTGTGTTGCGGGCCGATAAAGGCAACGCAACCGTGATACTCGATACTGTGGACTACGAGCGGAAAATTGGGACGCTCTTAGAAGACGCCAACACTTACGAGAAGGTGAATTACAATCCCACGAGCAGAATTACCAGGCAAACGAGAGTTTTAATCGATAAATCTGTCACTTCCCTCCCAGAAATAGCTTATCTCACTAAACCACGTAACGTACAGCCACCGAAATTATATGGCTTACCTAAAATCCATAAGGATAATGCACCATTGAGACCGATTGTGAGCCAAATCGACAGCCCCACATATCCTCTGTCAAAACACTTGGCTGGTGTCCCCCAACCGCTTACGGGCAAAACGACGTCTTACGTGAAAGACTCGCGACATTTCGTAAGCATTATTAGAAGCTTAAAACTGGCCGAAGACGAAATAATGGTGAGCTTTGACGTCGAATCTTTATTTACGAATTTGCCCATTTCGGAGTGTCTTACGCTGGTGAGAGATAAACTAAGGTCTGAGGACCTCCCTATTAGCTACGCCGACATGCTTCAACATTGCCTGACATCCTGCTACTTTCTATGGAACGGCGATTATTACAAACAAATCGACGGAGTAGCAATGGGATGCCCCGTATCGCCGATAGTTAGTGACCTATATATGGAATATTTTGAGGAATTAGCCATAAAAACCTCCAAAATTAAACCCATTCTCTGGCTTCGCTACGTGGATGATACCTTCTGCATCCTGAAAGGCAACATTCAAACGGTGAAAGAATTCCTGGGTCATCTAAACTCCATACACCCAAAAATCAGTTTCACCTATGAAGTAGAGAAGGACGGCTCCTTACCATTTTTGGATGTCAAAGTGACGAGGAGAAGTGACAATACTCTCGGACATACGGTATATCGGAAGCCCACACATACGGACAGATATTTGCATGCAAGCTCACACCATCATCCCTACCATCTACGTTCAGTGCAAACGTCGCTCGTGAATCGAGCACGCGATCTATGCGACACTGAGCATTTTCCGAAGGAGATGGAACATGTCAATGATGTCCTTAGGAAAAATGGATACGGAAAATATCACGAGACACGCACACGATCTAATACGGACGAAACTCAAAAACCGAGCAGATCAAGAGCATTCTTACCATACGTCAAGGGCGTGACAGATCGAATAAGTAAGATGCTAAACAGATTCGATATAAAAACGATCTTCAAACCGACCCAAAATATAGCTCGATTTTTGAGGCCTGTAAAGGATGTAATACCACTGCAAACCCCGGGTGTGTATAAAGTCGAATGCAGCTGCGGTCTAGCCTACGTTGGACAAACGAAACGGCCCATAGCCACGCGACTGACAGAACACATCAAAGCTGTTAAAAACGTTCAGCGAGAAAAATCGGCGATCTGCGAACATATATTGGATAGCGGAAGTAACCACTGGATGCAGTTTCAAAATCCCATTGTTCTATCCAAGGAACAATTCTACTTTCCTCGCATGATCCGGGAAGCCATTGAAATAAGAAGAACTCCGAACTTCAATAGAGATGACGGCTACAAACTCTCTTCTACGTGGAACCCTCTTCTTAAAATGTTCCCGCCGCCGAACGCCGAACGCAAAGACGTAAAACAGGATACAGTGAGTGTTGTGTGCAAGACGGATTTTAAAAATTCCCGCGCTCCGAGCCCGGCCCCCCACCACCGTTATAACCTACGCAGTGGCGGCAGCGGTTTGCGGCCTACCCGCAAAACAACGGACTGACAGCTCTTCAGTTTACCCTAGACAACGGCGGCTGCAACGTCACCGAAACGTCGGGTCCTACAAAATTTCACGCGGTAAATTCGTTTTCTATCCTATTGATAAAAATATTGTTTATTGAAACAAAAAAGACGTCTTGCTACAAATAGTTTTGAATAAAATAAAAGAACATGGACAACGATCAATGATAGCTTACCGATCGTCATTAAATTTTCAGCCCCTTCTTAAACACAATGTTGGTTGTTGTACAAAATAGGTAGGTACTATGTTCCTTGCTTGCAAATTGGTATAATTGTCATGAAGGGATGTAAAATGCAAGGATTAGTCGCATAAAACAGAACGGCTAGGCTTTTTTTTATCAGGCCCAATGTGCCAAGTTAGCTTTCTTCTAGATCAATTTTGAGGTTATCTCGGGAATATGACTATTTTCTACTGCTTCTTATATTCGCTGCGGCGGAAGAAGAAACCCCACCCATTTTAAGGGAAGTCCCATATTCATCTTAATGTTTTATGGAATCTATCAAGTTTACTAATAAGCTAATTAACCTATCGGCATCCGGTGGATCACTAAATAGGAAGCTACTAAAGACACCACGCAGCAATTTTCTCCCCCGCCAAACTATCATCGAAAGTTTACTCCAGGAGACGTCTTACCAATCCAGGAGACGTTTAAGTACCAATTCAAAATGAAACAAAATTATATTTATTACCGACAGACAGATTTTTGAGTGAGCATATCTAAATTGGTCCAGGAAAAGCCGTCGCCCAGAGAATCGTTTCTTCAGCTTTGTTTCCTCCAAGAAATTGATTACCAGCATTAGGAAATTTATAAACAAAAAATTATTAGAATAGCATAAATTAAAAAAAATACTTTGAGAAGAACAGTGAAACTGTCGTTCAGCACTGAGATGCAAGCCTTTTCTTTTCTCTGGGGGCATTTGTGGCTCAGATGTAATTAATGTGGTAACTTCTTCTCGTGATATCAAATGACCGTATATTCTATTTTAGTTTTTCTGCAGATTGCTGTCCTCTTATAAGGTGATCGCTAGAGTACAGTTTAATAATTATTATTTGTCTATGATATCAATGATGATGTACTGTCCCCTGTAAATGATAACTTCCTAGGTAAAGTAACTAACCTAAATAAAGTAAAACAGACAATTACTTACACTTGTAGTTTTAAAATACTAATACCCACCTCTTAGTTGACTTTGTAGTGTAAATAAATAAAAATATACACGAACTAATGCTATTGCCAGCTATGTCTGTAATGTTGCTTGATCGAGGATGGAATGACTTCGAGCGACGCTTCAATAAGACATTGAAAACACATCCGACCGTAATGATGGTCCCTAAAAATTGGGAAAGGGTTAATGGATCTGGGTACCTAATACAAAGTTTGTAATTTCCCGCCGTATAGAGATGCCAGCTTACGCGCGGAGTAGTGACGATTAAATTAAATGTATCGATATTTTAATTTTATGCCCTCCACCTACATGACAGTTTTTCGATAATTTAAAATTACAGGGCGTATTTAGTCCGAAACCTGCCGTTTTATTTCATGTAACATGTAACATGATTTCAATAGCATTCCGTTTGGTATACGATATTTTTTATTCCGTTCCGCTTTATAAACATCGCCACGTAAAATACGTAAATTACATACCAAATCAAATCTATTTATTTTATCTTTTGCCCATCTAGGCGTAGAAAATACAAAAAACTTTAGAAATCACGGTATTTATAATTCAAATATTAAATTCCTAAACATAAACATTTTTTTATTAAATGTTAAATCTTATTATATTGCTTAAATTAAAAGAAAATAAAGTAAAAGTATATTATCTAAAAAACAAAGGAAACAAAAAAGAATAAAAAACATCGGTCACTATATTGATAGTAATGTTTAAAAAATAAACGAAAACATAATTCTTATTTATGTACAAAATAATATTTCTTTGGAATAATTTAATTGCGTTGTGGTGCCTTGCGTACCTGATCTACGACCAGGAATGTCACCAAGGTCTTGGAGAAAACGGTCAGGAACAATCGAAGAGCGACGCGTACGTGTTATGGCGTGTGGCAGAAAGTAAACAAAAAGTTTCGTGCCAATACAGATTACATTCCCTAGATCGGGTGAAATTATTGAAATCTTTAAAATTTATTTTAAACTATATTGAGTTTTAAAAAATCGGTTGTGTCACTCCTAGACTTTCCCGGCATGCAGACAATCACCCTCGCGCGCCAAACCCCCATAACCCCCCACCCCCTCAAACCCCCATACACCCCCTCCCTCCGACCCCTTCCGCCCTTTCCCTCCAACCTCCCCTCCAACTTTCCCTCTCTCTCACCCTCTTCCCCTTCTCCCCCAACCCCCTCTCCCTAACTCCCCAACTCACCCCTCTCAACCCCCCCCTCCACAAATACCTCCTCCTCCCGCCTATTCTTCACTCCCTTCCTCCTACCATTTCCCCCACCTCCGCACGGAGCAATCCTAGCCGTTCTCTCAATTTGACGATTACAGGCAAAAAACGTTTAAGTGTTTTTATTTTTCTCTTTTAATGACTTTTTATGTTTTTCTCTTTTGATTACACATCTACAGACCGAGAGCTTTTTTTAAACACCTCGATGGCGGTTACAGGAAAAACACGTTTCAAATTAATATATAGATTTTGATCTAGCATACTACATATTTTAATGTTGTTAGCACAAATATGTATTTGGGCCGAAATATTTTTAAAAAGCATGCATTTTCAACAATGAGCCTTTATACTAAAGTATGATTAATGAAAACAACCAATGTGACCCATCCTTTGCCTCTTAGTTTGTAGCACCTGACGTTTCGGCGACGTTGCAGCCGCTGTCGTCCAGAGCAGTAGTCAGCCTACCCTGGACAACGGCGGCTGCAAAGTCGCCGAATCGTCGGGTGATACAAGTTTCACGCGGTAAATTCGTTTTATCCTCTTTACAACTGTCATTACCACTACTATAATAATTGTTGATATAAGTAAGTAAAAATGTTGATATAGGTATTTTGTTGGTTCTACATGCTCCTGTTTTCAATTTTCCGCCATTTCCCATGTACTTTCAACCCTCCGTTCCCGACCCCCTGACCTGTAATCAAGGTTCTATTGTACACAATAAAACTACTACGTTTAAATAAGTAAATATTGTCAAGAAAGTGGTTTTATTCATATTAAACTAAAGCGACGCCAAAATAAACCATAGGTAATGCTATAACTTATCAGAAAAATATCGATAAACCTATCAATGACAATGACATCCCCATTACGTAGTAGGTATCTTTTTGTGGGCGAAAGGAGATCCACTTATTGCCATGTCAAAAAACCTATGAATATTTTAATGATTTTGTCCCAATATTAATTACTTTTGATATTTGATACATACGGTTTTAAACTGAGAAAATTAGTTTAGGTTTGGTATGTATCGAAATAAAAAAAATATTATTTAGTGGTACTTTTTCGAAAAAATAATTTTCATGTAACCGTGGCCTAAGCATCCTTCATTTGCGGCAAAATGGGACGCGGCGAATCTGGACGCGGCGAAATAAAATGCGGCAAATTGGAATGCGGCGAATCTGGAAACGACAGAATAAATGCGGCAAAACTGGAAGCGGCAAATCGTGAAACGTCAGTTAGCTGTCAAAATCGCCTTGCGGCAAATCTGGATGCGGCAAATCTGGATGCCCCCGCGTGCGTACGGCTGTTCGTTCATAGCACCGCATCAATAGAAATGGACATTTAACGAGTTACTATCGCATATTTATCTACGATCGTACTTTTGATAATCGTCTTTAATCATTCAACCAAAGACCATGTCACCATAAATCAACCGGTATGTAATTTCCCAAACATTAAAACTATACGAGTGCAGAATATGCTTCGTTTTCGTTTTGCTGCTACGGATTCATTTGATTGACATATGTTAAGGGTAGAGATAGACTGAACCCACGTACGCAACGTATGCAATGAAACACTCCAGCGTTGGTGTGCATACTTATCCCCATGGATATATCTAGATATGCCCTCAGATACTAATAAGCTGGCTCCATACCATTTGCTCGTAAAAAATGTGACAGAGAGAGAGCAATAAACAGTATACGAGAGAATAGCACACCAATATTCCTCGCGCCAGCGGACTGCGACCAAACTACTACTGGTCGGCTTTCAGTAGTGGTTTTTAAGTGGTCATTTTCAAGCGCGAACGGCCAATCTAGGGGATCATATTTCGAGAACTTGTCCCACGTACGCAACGTATATATGGCATCAGAAGCTGTTGCCACCTCATAAGGTGCACTAGTATTGTGTACAACCACTGTACAATATGTTTTCTGGCTCTAATAGTGAGTTGGAGAAAGATTTACTCAGTGTTATTTTAAAATTAATATGTCTATACGACAAAAGCAAAAAATAACGAAAACAAGATATATGATTCAGATATAGGTAAATGGCTTAATATCGCCTTAAAAATCAATCAATTGTTCATCTCCCATTTTCAATACGTAAACAAACAAATATAAACGCATGCATCGGTGCCTTTCTCTGTGAATGCACGGACGTTCTGCGAGTATGTGCGTCTGACGCGTTGCGTACGTAAGATCTAGAAACACACTAGTCGTGCACGTGGGACAGGGTACTGTCATCCTCTCCACCTTCCCATGCCGATCTGGAGATCGCAGCATGACGTTGCGGGGGACGTGTGTGACAGTGTCGCGTATTATAAGTATTATTGGTTTTAAATTCTTCCACTTGTCTGTATGTTATGAAGATGGTCTGTATGGTATGTACTATCTTTATTTTCACAATGCGTGCATGTACCACTGTGATTAGGTTAGTTGTAAGACATTGGCATGTGGCAATAAGATCGCTTTTTGTATAATAAATAAGTGCAAATAAAGAGTTTATTATTATCATTATTATTATAAGTATGTTTCTAAGAGAGTCCTATATTGCAACGCATCGTTTTCTCAAAACGCAATTAAACTATGTCTCTATCAAGTTATAGGTCTTTCTTTTAATATATAATTAAAAGTGTATAATAATCAACGTTTATTATTAAAACTACAGAAATATGGAAAACAGCAATTATGGCACTTTTCAGGCTAAAGCTCTAGCCTTTCACTTTTAGCAATTCAAAACATCTGAGTATTTATAGAACAAAATAAACGTTCTTATCTCACATTCTAATATATTAGGAACATAGAAAACATAATAGCAACTTTGGATAACAAAAATAAAAAATTCTGCCAAGAAATATAGATACATATTATGTGAAATATTGGCAGTAATTGCACAAGGGAAGAAAACATTTAAGGCACACAGGCTTGCTGCATCGAATCCAAACGTAGGAAGTCATTCTATGCTTTTTAGCTGAACAAATTCTGCATACTCTTCTACTGACTGTTTCGGCCTGGACTTTTACTATAACCATATTATGAAATCGAAGACTATCGCGGTTGTTTAACATTATGAATAGAATAGAAACGAATTTACCGCTTGAAATTTGTAGCACCCGACGTTTCGGTGACGTTGCAGCTACCGTTGTCTAGGGTAGAATGAAGCTGTCAATCCGTTGTTCCGCGGGTAGGCTGCATACCGCTGTCACCACTGCATAGGTTATAACGGTGGTAAGGGGCCGGGTTTGGAGTGCGCGAATTTCGAAAATCCGTCTCGTACACAACACTCACTATTTCCTGTCTTACGTCCTTGCGTTCGGCGTTCGGCGTGGGAACATTTTAAGAAGAGGGTTCGACGTAGAAGAGAGTTTGTAACCGTCGTCTTTATTGAAGTTCGGGTTTCTTCTTATTTCAATGGCTTCCCGGATCATCCTAGGAAAGTAGAATTGTTCATTCGATAGCACAATGGGATTTTGAAACTGCACCCAGTGGTTACTTCCGCTATCCAATATATATTCGCGGATCGCCGATTTTTCGCGCTGAAATTTTTAACAGCATTGAGGTGTTCTGTCTGTCGCGTGGCTATGAGAAATAAGAAATAAGACATAAGAAAAATTTATTTTCATAAACCCGATCTGGATATAGAAATTACATCACAAAAAATTATTATATATATAATAACATTACGAAATTACAAAAAATAGTATTTCTACAAATGAAATTACATTTCAAATTATAAAAAAAAGTGTATAAAAAGTTCTGCGATCTAAGCTAACAGTGTATAAAAAAAGTGTATAAAATTTCTGCGATCTAAGCAAAGCATTCGACTGTATAAACATCAATACCCTGGTAGACAAGCTAAACCATTATGGAATTAGAGGAGTGGCCAATTCACTCATTAAATCGTACCCACAAAACAGGCAGCAAGTGGTGGAGATTAAAATAATTGATGGAATTGAGGAAAAGGCTGAGCAATCGAGTTGTGAAATAGTAAACATCGGTGTGCCTCAGGGCTCAACATTAGGACCTCTCCTCTTCAAACTCTATTGTGACGATTTAGCAACTAACATAACTTGTGCGAAGACTGTCCAACTTGCAGATGACACGTGCATTCTTGAAAGTGACTATAGAACAAAAATGGAGGATCCAACAAGCGAAACACTTTTTGAAGTCAATCTTTAGTTTAGAGTGAACCCGATGTCGCCAATTTAAACAAAGCAGTGTTGATAAACTTCTCAAATAAAAAAGAAAAACAGTTAAATTACTCTATCGAGATTGCCAAGTCCACTAAATTTCCAGGAACTTACACCGACGAAAACATGTCACGGAAAACCCACATAGACCAGCCCAAACCAAAATTGTGTATGGGCCGTTTCGGTTGTCCAACGTGGGCTAAACCGCAGCTGCATTCGACTTTATACACACCCGTGGTTTGCAGTGGTATTACATCCGTAACAGGCCTAAAAATCGAGCTATATTTTGGGTCGGCTTGAAGATCGTTTTTATATCGAATTTGTTTAGGATCTTACTTATTCGATCTGTCAAGCCCTTGACGTATGGTAAGAATGCTCTTGATATGCTCGGTTTCTGGGTTTCATCTGTATTAGATCGTGTGCGTGTCTCTTGATATTTTACGTATCTATTTCTACTAAGGACATCATTGACATATTCCATCTCCTGTGGGAAATGCTCAGCGTCGCATAGATCGCGTGCTCGATTCATGAGCGACGTTTGCACTGAACGTAGATGGTAGGGGTGATGGTGTGAACTTGCATGAAAATATCCGTGTCCGTGAACTTGCAAGCATGTCCGAGAGTATCGTCACTTCCCCTCGTCACTTTGACATCCAAAAATGGTAGGGAGCCGTCATTCTCTACTTCATAGGTGAATCTGATTTTTGGGTGTATGGAGTTTAGATGTCGGTTTAGATAGTGAAATTCTTTCCCAGAAGCCAGAGAATGGTCTTAATTTTGGAGTTTTTTATGGCTAATTCCTCAAAATATTCCATATATAAGTCGCTAACTATTGGCGATACGGGGCATCCCATTGCTATTCCGACGATTTGTTTGTTATAATCGCCGCTCCATAAAAGTAGCAGGATGTCAGGCAATGTTGAAGCATGCGGCGTAGCTAATAGGGAGGTCCTCAGACCTTAGTTTATTAAAGAGTATAATTGTAAGACACTGTCTTACAGTTATTCTGTTTTCTTCCATTACACTGAAGAAGATGTAAAATAAAGATAAACACATCAGAACAATATTTTATGTGGCAACAAAAGACGAGTAGTCTGACAGACTCCGGCCAATGTTTGGAAGACCATTGCTCACTATCAAAAAAATGCATCTTCGAATTCTGAATATCAAAATCGCTTTTCCCTGGTAACCAATACCTAAATCAAAAATTTGTAGGTATTGAACTCAGTTTTTCATATAAAATCTACTGTACAAATAAATCTCTTAATATCAAATGACATACATTTTCAGGAAAAGCGTAAATAAAAAAAACTATTTTCTTGGTTAGTTTCATGTACAGAGTTATCTCTCGAAAGGAATGTCGCATGTCGCGAACACTATATTGTTATAAAGCAGCGATGATGAACGAACTAGAATGCCAAAATATTATCGCATGTACGGGACAGAAATCCCTTACTACAGTATATTCTTCGCCGCAGGGGTTTTTGATTTTCATCGTATTTTGAATAATATATTACTAAAATCAGTTATTTTAACATTATAAAATCATTAAAGTTTTAGTTTTTAATTATTTTTTAAAATGTCTTATTATTTTTTTAATCACTGGTCACGTTTTTGAACTGTCATCTTGAAATGGCATCGGTGTTGGTTTCCACGTTCGTGTGTGGAAATTGCAAAAAATAATACAACAATACGGAGTATCTTGAAAACGGCGATAGGGAAATCACACGAGTCACCGTCATTTCAGTAATATTTTCGTATATTGGGGCGCGATGAATGTCGCGTTTCAATCGTACGTGTTGCTCATAAGAAGTAAATAAAAAGCCTTAACCAAAATGGCAAGGTCGCAGAAGGATGTTCCTGCTTACGACGATTGGAATTTTCAAGCGAATCCGCAAGCGGGTTCGCAGCAGATGAACGCGCAACATCAAGATGGCAGGGTTCTGATACAGGATGCTCGGTTGCTGCAAGACAGCATACCTTGCAACAGTCACAGCATGAATTTTGAAGTAAATCATCCCGAAGCGACGTACAATGCTGGCAGTATGCTGCAGAATGATATGTATCGACAGCCCGTGGTCAGTCCGATGATGCCGAATTATCCAAGCGATAACGGCAACAGTAAAGTCATGCGTGTTTTTTACGATAAGAATAACCAACCGCAGTATATCGTGCCGGTGGAAAAATACGAGCCTTATGAGTTGTTCAGCGCTAGTCCACATCAAATGTCGCATTTTAGCAATGGCGCTCCGCCCCCGATCAACCCAAACGAGCAATATTTAAACAATCAACCGGTGGCTTCACAAAGACAGACGAACCTGATCGATCATCTTCTCGGAAACTATCGATACTGGGCTCCTTTTGGACAAAATTACCCACTCAATACTCCAAACAATGTTTGCGGCGTTACGCAAGACCCGATCGCCAATCCGATTACTTTACCGACGATCAATCACGTCAACGATAACAACATATCTCTGTTAGGCCCGAGTAAACCCGTGGAGCCCCTCAAAACCGGAACGAATTTGGAAGTGACGGCCAAACCGCGCGCAGTCGCCGAAGTCAAACCGATGCGCCCATCGTATTCAGATGTTCTCAACAAAAATCCAACAAAAGAAAAAGCGGACAAATCCATCAGAACGGACAGTTTCAAAAAGGTGAAAAACGGGACGGTCGAAACAAAGACCGCATCTGCACCAAAGAAAACCGATTCAGCGAAATCGGAAAAGGCCCGTTACCAATCGCGCACCGCCCTCACGGCCGAGGAGAAAATCGGCAAAAACAACTACACCTCGCAGGTGTCGAGCGGGAGCGACAGCGGCGACAACAACGTCGGGAACGAGCGCAACGAAACGTTTCGCAAATCGACAAAGTTGAGCAAGTCGAAGACGCCCAACGTCCGGCGTAAGTGGTCGTCGCTCGACAACCTCGGCGACAGCGACGACAAAAACGCCGACGACTCGCCCGCGTTCAATTCCGATTTCATATTCGTTGCATCGGAAGAAGCCGCCAACGCCAAAAAGCAAACAAATAAAAAATCGTACAAAGTCTTCGAAAAGCGAGACAGCTACAACTACATCGACAACCTCGACGACTACAGCAAGGAATATTCTGAATATCAGCAGGACACCGGTCTCGATGCGGACAAAATAAAGAATCGTAAGCCGCGGTCGGCAAATGCCAATTCCAAATCGGCACGGCCGGGATCAGAGAAGAAGAAGCTGACGCAGACGCGCATGCGGAAATTTAAACGCCACGGCTACTTCGGTATCATACAGACGTTTATGAACAACTGGATCTCCTACATAATGAAGTTTCTGCTTTGGATTTGGAACCTGGTCTCAGATATACTGAGCATGAGCGCCCATCTATCATTTGATCTGTGAGTATATTATGTTCTTCTAGTGCCGCCTTCTATTGGAAATAAATAATTTACTATTTTATGGAACAAAGTTATGCTAATGCAATCAAAACAGGTTTATATTTTTAATCTTGACATTTGCTAGGAACTAAAAAACTTCTAAATAATGACTTCCTTATTTATTTGGTGTAGGCGCGTTTGTATATAGTTGATCATATGGATCCAAGGTTTCTCTATAATTCTTGCATACTTGATCATGGATCAGATTCCACCACAGATTTTAAGGCGTTCTTATCGAAACCAGCTGGTCGTCTAATTCTAGGTCTGTCAAAGAGGTCATAATCACCAGCAGCAAATTTTCTGATCCAACGTTGTAACTTGTTGACCTTCAATACATCTCCATAAATATCCCTTTTTTTTAGTTGTTACCGTTGTATTAAATTTTGAATGAAATTGAAATAGTGTGCAATAACGAATATGATCCTCGAAAGTTAAAATCGCCCTCATTTTATTACAAGTCTGTAAAAAAATATATACTACTTAGAATATTCGAGCACAGGCTGCTCTACTTGATACTGTAAAAAATACTTAGTTCCTCTTCAATGGTCGGTACAGAACTAAATACAAAAAAGTTTTCTGCAAATAATTGATTACTTATGGGTACCCCTAATATGATCCTGTTTTTTTATGCAACTGTGGCACTCCAATAAGACTTAAGAAGTGAGCTCGCCTTATCACAGGAGTGCCTAGCAAGGCGGGCTCGATTGCACTTTACTTCAACAGAGAAAACTATATCTTGGGTTAGTACACAGGGATAGGTTACTTTTTTAATGTTGCGAGGGAAAAATTTTAATCGCTCGTGAAAATTTTCTTTAACGCGGGTAAAGCTGCGGGCAGAAGCTATTCTACTTATATAAACATATTGTGATGATATTAAGTAAGTACTAAACAATGTTATAAAGGGTTGTCTGCGTTTATATGGGTAATTGGCCATGATGGCTCCTATTACGGAGAGCCAAGTCAACCGTGCTCCCATAAAATCGTGCTTCGATGATTTCTCTGATATTTTCGATCAGCTTTAGCAGGATCTCGACAAGATCGAAGCGTGGACGGAAGATTGGTTGCTTACCTTGAACACTGAGAAATGTGTATTGCTTTTTTATTGGGAAAAGCAACCTCAAAACACAGTATTTTCTGGCAAACGCCCAATTAGAAGCAGATAGGCAACAAAAAGACAAATTTGGAATAACAATTAATGATGATCTCAAAAGGAAAAACACATAGTTGCAACCGCTTAGAGAGCGAACTCTACTCTTTGTCTGATAAGGAAGGCTTTCCAAGATCTGTCGAAAGAGGTGTAAGATCTTCACGGCATATGTGAGACATATTCTTGAGTATGGCTATTAGCTATGAGGGCCTATTCTTGAAAAAAATTGCATGGTAAATTTGTATATGGCCCATGTAAATCAAATGGACCATAGATAAATTTGTCATGCAAAAATTTTCAAGAAAATCCCCCCCCCCCCCTCCTGCCTGGAACCCCTAATTATGTCCTGGCAAAGATGTAGATGTCCTGGAAAAGGTGCAGCGAAGGGCAACCAAAATGCCAGTGGGCCTGAAGAATAGGAATTATGAAGGTCGCTCGGAATTACTCGGACTGACGACTCTCATTATAGAAGACAAAGAGGAGACCTGATTGACACATATAAAATTCTCACAAGCTATTACGATACACCTGGGTAATTAAAAAATATTTACAAATTCCACGTCTACACAAATGTTTGGTTCAATGCAAAAAACTCAACCATGCAAAATTTAAATCTAATTTTCTTAAGACCGATCTGCAAAATAGAGTGGTGGAGATGTAGAATAAATTACCATTTGAAGTGATTAGTGTAAGTTCTGTCAATCAATTTAAAAACAGACTCGATTTGTACCTAAAAACTTACAAATAATAATTATGGCTAGCTTTACAAGGTCTGATTTGGACATATCAGCAAAGCTGCCTGTCCATAATAAATAATAATAATATTAAATATAGTGATTCAGAATAGAAAAAGTAACTTTTAATCATTTCTACTACTAAAAATATATGTCTTCAACAGTTTTGAAAGATGCCACAATGAAAAATTAATATGTAGATAAAATATTATGAAGTCACTATAATATTTAGATAAAACCAAATGTATATTTTAAAAAAACAGCTAGTTACTGCTTGTCTAAAGCAATATTATAGAGAAATAATATTAATGCCTTAGGACTGCACTTTCACCAATTTAATTATTTTGCTCCATATCGGGCAGCTGAACGCAGGCAACAAAAAAATATAAAAATCAGATATTATCAGCAATATCAATAACCACATTTAACCCTTTGTACTCGAGAGACGCCGCTATGGCGCCCGGGGAGTTTATTGCGTCCACTCGAGCCGCACCGCTATGGCGCCTAAAAAGTTTGGAACTCTATGTTTATTGCCAATCTGTGATAAGTTATTCCTACTGTAATTCCTTTCGAGGACCAGGCTCAGCCTGCGATCTTAGCCAATTCTTAGCTTAGCTTAGACAGTCTCAGTTTAGCATTCATCTGAAGTAGTCTTCTTGACAGTAAGAATAGCAGTTGAACAGGGCCAAAAAGTGACTGCAAGGTTTGCTCTGACCGTAATAAGCCTGGTGGCACATAAGTAATCTCCTACTATTGTGATATGTGTCCTGGCAAACCGAGGATGCATCTTAAGGATTGTTTTACTAAATATCACACAAAAACTAATTACAGAAAAATATTTAACCCCTCGAGTAGCGGCATAATTTCATGGCAGACTGCGGCAATGTATTGGAATTTCTTGCAATATCGCCGCACTCGACAAAAAGTACTATAACTATGGAACTACTATAGCAATCATAAAAAGAATAACTGTGCAATGATCGCATTTAAATTTCGTATATAGAATATTGAAATCTCATTTTGTAAAACAATTATATAATTATGAATAATATAATTATGAATAAATATGAGAAAGTCGAAAAACTGAAAAAAACTCGGCATTTCTAACTTGTACTTATCTTACGGAAAAATACGGTATCCTATTTAGAAATTGTAAATGCTACCGTGATCTTTATTAGATTCTCTATCAAAGGTAATAATTCGTTTTGCTTATTTACATACAAAAATATTTAGATATTAGCTCATAAAAACCAATAAAAAATTTGATGATTTCTCGAAAAAAATAACCTTATTAATTTACAAATACGCCGAAAACTTCATATATTTCAGCGGAAAACAAAGTAATATGTATTTTGTCAACGAATTAGGCAGACATTTTGCATTTTCAGAGTTATTTAACGCAAAAAACTCAATAATTAGTAATGACGCTAATTTTCAAGTCAAAAATACAGGTAAAATTGGAATAAAATGTACATAACATCGCTGAATTCGGTTGATGAAGTGTTTTAGAATCAAATTTACTTACATATCTATTTATATTCCAACTGAAAACACTAAAAAAAAACACAAAAAAAAATCACAAACCGATGTCAGCCGACGGAGACAAACCAGCGACGTTTGACAATTGAATTTTACCATAAATATCCATTAAAATCAAGGCTGACTTTATTCTAGCGGCTGTCTATGTATCTATGGTAATAATGACACATGTTCGTATGGATTTTAGGACCGTTCGAATAAGAAAATAATATTACTGTGCGCTCCGGGAGCAAGCCGCCATTATTGGTCGTAACGTAGCCAACGGTGTTCTGATGTGCAACCGAATTCGGTCGTTACATAGCCGAAGGGTTAAGAAATGTTATTATTTGTGTATGTTTGTTTGACTATAAAATGATTTTGAAATACCTGTAAAACGGTTCCCTAAAAGAGCAGAAATCATCTCGAATGGCTGGTTCGCCCATGCGAAAAGGCCTCAAGTGCAAAAGGTTAACACATCGGTTAACAATTTCGGATCTTTTTTATGGGAATCAAATATCCCAAAAGACCACGAGTAAAAATTAAATAAATACCATGATCTCGTAAATGCCGACACCTGGAACGGCTTCACTGTTCACCTTCACGCTGTGGATTTAGCGCTCGTGGTCTGCCAGCCAAATCTCTGTTTCATCTCTTTAAAGATCTTGGTATTTTCAGGAAAACAATCATTTCTTTCCTTGAAAAATTATCTAAAACTGTGATTTCCGCATCTCAATTTCTATGGCTTCGTAGAGGGAGTGAATGGGTGGTAAGGTGAACGCTCACATGTGGCAAGACAGGTGTCCTAAACCTACAACAGCCGGTCGTTAGTCCGGAATCCACCGCTCACCCCCTAGAAGTGTAATAATAGTATTATGATGGGCCCGACTCCGGTCGGTGAATTCCATGGCAGCTCCGTTTGTATTTTATTTTATTTTGCTATTATTTATGGATGAAATTATAACTGCAATTTAAATTTTGTCTGTCAAAAATATTAACTGTCGCATCAACCGTTAATATTTTTTGATAGAAAACGCTCTTTCAACGGTAGCGTTCGAAAAAGGGAGGCTGGTCAAGACATGGGCCAGATAATATGTGTCCTTAAAACATTTCTTATCGAGGGCATTTTCATACTGAATACCTCTGACCTGAAGGTAACTCGAGAGCTTGAAGTTTGGTGATAGCTTCACCAAAAAATCTGAAAGACTTGAAAAAAAAGTCATCAACAAAAATTACCAAAAATTTAAAATCACGAAATTTGCCACAGGGGCTACACACGTCACTAAATTTAGCGACCAAACAATTAATCTGCCAAAGCTGGTCTCCAAGAACATTTGGGAAAATCATTTTTTCATAAAAGTTATTAGTCTGGAAGTTCATGTTTTTACATATGCCTATTTTGATGAAATTGCAGATATTATCATTGGAATGAGAGTTTGTTTATATTGCAGATTATAACCACTAATTTAACTAAATAAAAGTATGTCGAGATAAGATTTTTTTAAATGTTTCATTGTCTTTTTTCTGTATTCACAAGGTATAATGTTTACATTCAGTTTTCCTTACAATTTAGTTGATCGGTATATTTTTTAAATAATATTTTGTTTGTATAAATCGCGACTTTGAATTTTGGCCAACCTCACTTTTTCACTCAAAAGAAGAAACTGTTTTTCAAGACTTTGACTAATTCGAGTCTGGCGTTGGGATAAAGAGATTTTAATCAACTGTAACCGAGTACAATCTCAATCGTATGAGCTTGGCAAGGAGCCGTCTGCATCCTAGCGGAGAAGAGATGTGTACTGATGATGACTGGTCAAGGGTCATCTCTTATAAACCCTGACGGGGTGGAAAACTGATATTTCGCAGCCTTTGCTTCTATAGGTAAGGGTTTCCGCTCGCTGCGCTTTAGTGTAAAGCCTGATTTACATTGAGTCATTTACTGACTTCAAATTCAAAACAAGTCGGTGCTGACCTGGTACTGCCATCGTGTAAATTGATTTAATTCAGACCAGCGCTGTCGCATCAGTGCTGACTTCAATATTCCCGCTGTATGTCTTGAAGTCAGTCCGCTCCCCCTATCACATGCGCCAGCGGTACTGACCTTGTCTAACTGAAGTCAGTTGTTGATCAATTGCTGGCACTGCATTGTAGGGTGACGTCGCGTCGTGTGGAAAATTTTAACTAGCAAAAATTACACATTTTTTCTGACTGACTATAATAACAAATGTAATGTTTCGGAGTCGTTCTAGTCTTTACATTTTTCTGCTGCCAGTGTCCGCTGTGTGATTCTACTCCACGACTAAGGTTTCGTTAAACCCTAATTTTATATCACTAAAATTTATCTTTGCTTATAGGCTATCGGTTACTTGCACGCAAGGGTATGACTACTCACAGGCGGTATGGAAATCTATGAAGCTGTATTTATCGAAAGCCACAACCGGAAAGATATTTTTGTACATCGACAGAAAGTTTGGACATACGAGATTTGGATTCTGGCGGAAGATCAAATGGTTTAAAAAGCATCGTAAGTGTTTAAAAATTAATTCCTCCCTACATTTTTAACATTATTTTATTTTATTTACTTTTTTTTTACAGTTGGTACTGATAAAAATGACGACGATGATGGTGAGCCTATCAAAAATAATAAAAATATACCACTGCCTGCTACTGGAGAGGAAGCCATGAAACGTTTGTTAGCTTGCAAAGGAAAAGATCCGTATAGGTACAAAGTTTTTTTAAACACCACAAATTTATGATATTCTTCAGTACTTAACCATTTGAGGACCATAAGCTTTGTGGTAGAGTATGGAATTTTTTGAGACATAAAACTGTTAAAGGGCAATATAAATAACATGTACCTATGTCAAGTTTTGTGAAAATTGGCTCAATAGATTTTGTATAAATTGATGGGTCATAAGTGTTGTGATCCATAAAGATGCAAAGCTGCAACTTTTTCCAAAATTTGATTATTTTGTTATTTTACTAAAAAAACATACGTACTAAAAAAATCTAATCAAAAAAGTCAGCCTAAATATTTTATTTATTTATTTAAAATCACCAGAGTACGTTAATAATTCGCGGTACTTAAAAATAAATGAAACGGTATTTTTTTTTAACAATAAGTTTGTTTTTTGCTAATAAGATTTCAATGTCTTAATAACATAAAAAAATATAATTTATTAATTATTGGTATTCGATAATTTATAAAGTCATTTTGAAGTTAAGAGACACTTTTGTCCCATGGTCCTTAAAAAGTTAACTACACTTGTCGAATATATTTTTGTTATAATACAATTTTAACTGTTTATTTAAGTATTCTCGGAGTCGGTGTAAATTGCAACGATGAAGAAATTAAAAGATACTATCGAAAACAAGCTTTTCTCGTTCACCCTGATAAAAATCAGCAGCCAGGGGCGGAAGAAGCATTCAAAATACTCCAACATGCTTTTGAACTGATCGGAGAACCGGTAATATATTTTCTTAAATAAATGTTTTGCTTTGTTTATACAATGAGAATCATTCAAAATATTGTGTGAGACTATAATATAGTTTCATTCACCATCGCATGAATAGTGAATTAGATATGATCTCGGTAGAGAGAAATGGGGATTCTCCTTATTAATGGAGGGTGGATTATATGCCTTAATTACTCCGAGCATAAGTGTACCACGAATGCCCAGAACACCGAAAAGCATTCTGTTCCACCGACCAGCTCGGTAGAGATAGGAGACTCACTGACACATGGGGGCGTCAACTACAACGGGCGAACCGTCACCTAAGGAAGTTTTAACGATATTTGATTGTTCTGTCTCCCGTGAGGTGAGCATTGAAGACTTAGGGACAAAACAGTCCACTGTATAGTTACGCCACTCGCCCGTAAGAGACCTACACCTTATCACAAGAAGCCGGGGGTGCACCCAGTGGGCCGACACTTTCAGTTACGTGTTCGAGGTCGCTTACACGGTCCTCTCCCTTTCGTAGCGGTGATTCAGTGTCTACCGAATCTATCGCGGACCACGGCGTCCTTTGTCCGGTTGTTCGCCCAGTATCAGGTAGCCGATTGGCCGTTTAAGGGCGGTCGAATGCCGTTTCTAGACTCCTGCACGGTTCGCAAACCATCTAGAAGCGCCTAAAGGGCGATTCCCAGGGGGACTGGCCCGCAGGCACAGAGTCCTACCCGGGCTCGCACTTCTGTGTAGAGGCTACCGATTAGGTACGGACTTGTGGGTTGGGCCGACATTAACACATGGGTCATAATGACCTAACTGCACTGGGCCCATTAGCTCCCCCGCCCATTAGAGACTCACTTACAGGGCAACTGACCGCATCTAACAACTTTGTTCTGGCAGCCAAAAGAACAGGACACATAGAATATGGTCCATAGAATGTAGTGAGCGGTTCATTGACGAGCCTAAGATAAAAAAGCTCATTCTTGAAATCACCATCCCCTCCAGCTATCTAAGTGATGTGGTAGTCAAACAGCAGAGAATTACTGTTACTCAACGTGGTCTTCTATTCCGTAGAGAAGAAGTGGGTTAAGCGACCGGTCTTACCGGCGTCCTATCACTCCTGCTATACCCTAACGGTCTCACCACGAACAGAATGAGTGCGATCCGCTAACTGCACGGAAGTCGGGTTGACAGTGACATCGAAATACCCCACCATATGACCCCTATGAATCCATGATATGGCTGCTTGTTCGAGGACCTGGAGGAACGCCCACCAAATCTAACATTGTGCATTTTGTTCTTATTTAAAACAATCTCTATTTTGTTCTTATTCAAAACAAATAAAATGAATTGAAATCATATATTATTGAAACAAACATGGGACAAAAATAATAAAAATGTGGGAATTTACATTCCTTTAGGACAATGCAGTGTTATAATAAAATAAAAAGGGGGTAATTTCCACCAAAATATATTATTGATGTATTTTTTATATATACTACTTTTTTGTTTGAAAGCCTTCTTGAGCATTTAACCACTGGGTGGCCAAAACTGCCAATCGGGGGTTGCGGTGGTTAACAGATCCGCGCGTAGCCATTTCGGCCGGCCGTCATATATATTATATAAATACATGATACATGACTAACAAGATTAATCATTAGGTAACAAGAGATAATTCATTAAAAAAAATAGTATTTATATACAAAAATTGACGAAAAAGTCGCGGCGCCATTATTTGCGCTTGAAGGTTGGTTTCCGACAGGTTAAGGGTCCACCATACTTGTTTTGTTTTTTCTTAAAATTTTGAAGCTAACATAGTTATAAACTAACATAGACTGGAGGTGTTCTTAACCATGCTATTTCTCTACACTATAGGAAAAGCGAACATCATACGATAGGCGAGTCCTGGAATCGCATCACGTGGAAGCCGCGTGGAGCGAACTGAATGACTTATTGGCGCAATTGCACGAGAAGATGGAGTTTGCAGCTAACACAATCAGATGCACAAATTGCGGGCGCAGACACAAGAGAGTACTCACCGACAGACCTTGCTACGCTGCCAGAGCCTGCTCGCAGTGCAAGATACGACACTCTGCCAAGGAGGTATGACAAAAAGTTGGTTGTAAGAGATACAGGGTGGGGCATAAGTCACGCCCCAGTTTGTCAAAAATTTGTAAACAAATCGAAACAAATTTATTTGATTCGAAACGAGTACAAAAACATGCAATAAATGTTGAAAATGCCCCCTCTCTCTCGGCACAGTGCTCCGTAAGATGAACCATATTTTGGCCACATTCTCGACTTCATAGAAATTATCCACCAGACGCTTTATTGTTGACTTGTTTGGCATTGGTACTTCTGGAAATTCGGTGGGAAATTCATTTTGAACTTTGCGATAAGAGTTTGTGCAAAAATAAACACGGACAATGAAAATTCGGTGAACTTTAGGCATTTTTGAACTTCTACTTTTGACGTCACAGAGAACCGCGTTTATTGGCGAGTTCCGCCCACTTTCATTTCGAAGAAGAGGTATAAGTGTTGCCACTCGCACGATTCCAAATTCTTTATTTTTGTTTTCGTGCTACGCATTTGAACTTTGGGTTGTGCGACTTATGCATCATTGCAATAAGCATACCTTTGTGCGCTCACAATAGCAACTCCTCTTCACAATCTTTAAGGCGAGTTACCACAGCGCCAGTATCCGGCTCACGAATTGCAAGTGGTGAGTAACCTGTCTAGTGGAAATGCAGACTCGCACGCTGGTAAATTGTTGAAAGTGCCTTGCACAACTCGCAAATGTATTTGGTTGTCATAAGCCATTCCACATTTGTGTGCTAATTTTCAAGTTTTAAGTATGCATATTCCTATTAGAAGTGTATAAGTAAACTATACACAGTTTACTCATATCAAGCTCAAAATGGAATACAAAACCAGATCAACTGAGGATGTACCCATTGATATATTGTATAACAAATTTTTCTAGCAAACTTTGTACTAATTATACTAGTTATTATAATTAACAATGTGATCTAAATATTATGGTCGCATTAATAAATTTATTGTTATTATACAATATTTTGCCATATGACTATTCTCTTTTTTGTATATTTCAGGGAGACATTTGGGCTGAAACCAGCTTATGGGGTCTCGTTTTGGTTTTCTACGCTTGCATGGAAGGTGCTGTCTATCAAATCACACAATGGGCTTCTTGCCAAGTAAGTTTAAAAAGGGAAGACATCCATGTAATTATTAACCCACGCAGACAAAAGGGGTATTTTTTAATGCCCGCTCTACCTGTTGGCCCATGCTTGGCCACATCGCTAAGGTAGAAGCGAGTCGGTACCACTATGACGTGTGAAAAATGTATGGGAAAGAACAAGAGACAGTGGCCAAAGCATCAGCCAATGTGTAGAGCGGATATTATAACATTTAAGTCCCATTTGTCTGCGGTTTTTACGAATGCCAGTGTGCGTGTCGACGCACTCCTCGGATTAATTCATGAATGATAGTTTTTTGGATCAACATTTTTGGATCCTGAAGAAAAACTACCAAACTACCAAACTTGTTATTTAGGGATTTATACGTAGAGCAAAGGTTTATGCAAACCAGCCTTAGGCAAACCAGCTGACCCCTCGACTCTCTTCAGGTCCAAACAAACTTTTGGGCTAGCGCTAAAACAGCCCTATCTGCTCTACGCCAACTCCAGAATAACCAAAAAATCGTTTTGAAAAATAGATCCCGCAATATCGAAGCACGTAATAAGTGGCCGTAGTGATTCAAATGATCTACAAACCCGCGTAGACTTCCACAAAAAGTTTTTTTACTGGAAGCAGCCAGAATGGCACTGGTCTATGGCAGTACAACCATGAGCGATGTAAACTTGAAGAAGTCTCTCTTGCAAGGAGATTACGACAGCAACAGTATGCCTCATGCTATTAGACTTCAATGCCAGAATGATTGGACAACAATTGGGGACTTTTGCCTTCCGCCTCCAATGCACTGGAAGGTAATGCTCTAGGACTGGGCGTCAGAGATGGTGAAATTTTATTTGAAATCCTTTCAGCATACACTTCCAGACCCCAGTAACCTCGCTCGTTAGAGCTATGCCAAAGATAGTTCATGTAGCCTTTGTAGCAATACCCTTGCACAGCTAAACATATTCTAGCTGGCTGCAAGGTGGCCTTAGATCAAGGATGGTACACTTACCGCAATGACAAAGTCCTTGCTGTTATTTGCGAGGTAATTAGCCTCTCAGTGGCTCGTGCCAACAAGGGTTTGACATTACCCTCCAAACCCCCAATACAGTTTGTGCAGGATGGCTCTAAAGGCAAAAACATGTAACTACAAAACCTTTCTCAATAATCGAGAAAGCTTCAGATGATTGGATTCTGAAGGTCGATTCGGTCTCTAAGCAGTATAAATTCACTGAAAGTCACGGATGCACAGCCCTCCGTCCAGATATAACTCTTTACTCTCTGTCTCGGAAGGTGGTCCTTATTGTAGAATTAACTGTTCCATGGGAATCAAATATCCCAAAAGACCACGAGTACAAATTAAATAAATACCATGATCTCGCAAACGCCGTCACCCGGAACAGCTTCACTGTTCACCTTCACACGGTGGAAGTTGGCGCCCAAGGGCCTGCCAGCCAAATCTCTGTTTTACCTTTAAAAAGGATCTTGGTCTTTCCAGAAAAATAATCAACTCTATTCTAGAAAAATTATCTAAAACTACAATTTCCGCAGCTCAAATTCTATGGCCTCGAAGCTTGATTACATGGGGGGGGGAGGGAGTGCCCATCCTGATTACGTAATCAACTTCGGTCACTACATTGCATTTTTTTTGGTCTAAACCTGCACTTTAAATGAGCATTTTTTTCTCTTTAATACTGTGTTTACAACCACTGCGGTCTGAAGATTGGGATCTGTAAAATGAACCAAACAGTTCGAGATTTTGTAATTACTTTGAATTAATAAAGTACATTTTTAAACGCATTCTAAAATGTTTTTTTCTACTTACCACTTAACTTTTTCCACTTAATTTTTTCAAACACTTTACAAAAGCTAGGTTGGCGATTCTTCACATTTTCTGCAAATTTGGTTGATTACGTAATCTTGGGGGGGGGGGGGGGTTCAGGCCGCTTATTACGTCTGTGGACATGGGGGAGGGGGGGGGGTCGAAAATCCTAAATATGTGATAAAGTAATATAAGGTGAACGCTCACATGTGCCAAGTCAGCTGTCCTAAACTTACCACAACCGGTCGTTAGTCCGCCATCCACCGCTCACCCCCCAGAAGTGTAATAGTAGTATTATTGTGGGCCCGACTCCGGTCGGTGAATTCCATGGCAGCTCTGTTTTTAATTTGTTTTTTTTTTACTGTACATATATATTAAGTTTTTTTTCGGGTTATCTGCAATTTTTGCTACCCGCAGTGTGCTTGCTTATTTTCCCTATCCGCGGATAATCGGGGCTCTACTGTACTTGACCTATCTTGGACTAGACTCGCGTTAGGATATATTTGTATGGTGGCAAACAACTTTAGATAGAAAAAATTGGCATTCAATGCGTTAACTCGTTGCATTGTAAGTAAAATTAAATGATATATGTATTTTATTATTTATTTTATTATTATTGTATTCTATCTCATTGATGTAATAAATTTAATATTTTTCTCTCTTATGGGCTCAATTTTAAGCCCATAAGAGAAGAGATAAAATTGAGTCTATGAATTCATTAAAGAATTTGGGTATGGAATACTTTAATCTTCTGGATGCATAATAATTACCTATTTTTGTTACTTCGAAATAATTATTTCCCGCTCTTCTTATGTAGTAGCAATTTTGAACAGGAATTTTATGTGAGTCGTCGAAATTCTATTATAATTTTGTATAATATATTCATCTGTTTCATGGATAATACCTGGGCATATTGAAATAAAAGGGGCATTATTTTTATTTTCTCTTTTGATACATAGGGGATACATGGGGACGATTAATTATACCCACAACTTTCTCTTGAACTTGTGTGTTTTTTTTTAATCCTTTTCTTTGTAATTGCAGAAGAAGAATCTCAAGCACCTTCGGCCTGACTGCCATGTGGTTCAGTACCGTATAGTACTGGGCAATAAGGCAGGAGCCGCTGTGGGCAGTGGCAGTGGAAATGGTCCCGGGAGCAGCAACACTAGCACCAGTAGCCCGGGGGCTTCCGTCGGATCGCCCAGCACTAGCGGCACTACCAAGCATCACAATAACAAGTTTGTATTACGATGGAGAATTATTATTCCAGAAATCCAGAATTTTATTTATTTTTGCCAAACATCTTCTGCTACGAGCATTTCAGTACTTAAGCCCTAAATTGTTCTTGAAACTATACAAGACATGTGAGACTGCTATTTGAATACGGTTACCAAATTTAGAGACCCTATTTGTGCAAAGATATTGATCTCCTTGAGAAGGCACAAAGAAGTGATCTGAAACACACCTACTCTCAAACTAAGAAACAAAGAGGGGACCTGATTGAGACATGTAAAATTCTCACAAATTATGTCCTGGGCAAAAGAATATTTACAAATTCAACGTCAACGCAAATCTTCGAAATCACAGCAAAAACTCAACCGTGCAAAATTTGAATTTAATCATCTTAAGAACGTTCTGAATAATAGAGTGGTGGACATGTGGAATAAACTACCACGAAGTGGATAGTGCAAGCTTCTTTAATAAATTTAAAAACAAACTCGATTTCTACCTAAAAACTTCTTAATATTGTTTATAACTAGCTTTACAAGATCTGATCAGGACGTATCAGCAAAGCTGCCTTTTAAAAATACTAATAATAGAAGAGTTTCGTTCCAAGGAATTTAAAATAGCTTTGGACTTAATAAGTGGAGTAAAACACTCCTGACGACGTGGGGCGGATGCGGACGTGGTGCGGACGGGGCGCGGATGCGACGTGTACAGAAGAGGCATTCAGTCGCTCAGGCATCGCAAAACCGTGCAAAATGGACCCATTCTTATGCATTAACCGCTATCTCTGTCCTTTTTAACTCATATGATGCGATTGAAGTCATATAATGATAGATATTTCTTAACTAACTCACAAAATCAATGTCGAATTCCATATTGTCATGCATTTTCGTTTGAGGTCCGATACCACTCGCCGCTTCGGCGCGTCACTTGCAACCACCAAGCGAGGTGGTGCGGGCGCCAAAAAGACGCACCCGCGCCACATCCTTTCTGTCTGCATTGACTTGTACATTACCATGGGGGCACCTCAAAAACGCACCCGTGCTACGTCGCCTCTGTCTGAACCCCCCCTCCCCCCTTAGAGACCAATTTAGGGTCATATGGGTTAAATCTTGTATCTACGCAGGTGAGGCCAAGACAAAAACATTTGGAGGGCTTCACCTCTATGTTTGCTGACCACTCAAAGAAAAGCTCCACTTTATGTAGTGGCTGCTTGGGCTCTTGATGATGCATGTCAGGGTATTGTCAGGTGGTTCGTTAACATTTCAAAATATGGACTATTATATCGCATAAAAAACTAAATCTTGCATTTTCTCTTTTATGCAACTACTGATGAAATATTCCTTATCTCCCGGGTTGTTATAATCTATACATAAGGTGTTTACTAACATTTATTTTTTTTACAGCCAAGACGTGAACTTAGAGGAGTTCCTCAACAGCTTTTACAGTAAGTCTGCCCAGCCGTCGTCCTCCAGCAACGCCAAAACCTCCACCTGCCCATCCGATCAGCACGATTCCGCCAAATTTAAACGTCGGAACCGAAAAGGAAAAGTATAAATTTACAGCTGTTTCACGTACGTTTTAAGATACAAAGTCGTAACATAAGATACAAACTCGCTCCGTATTCATAGCCGTGTGGTTTGATTTCGTGCCCCCGTTAGTTTTGATCTTTTTGAATCATTTTACGAGCGCTTCATGCCTTCCAGGGAATCCAAAAATGTTAATCCGACCGCTTGTTTTTCCGTTACCAAAGCTGTGTCTCGATTTAAAATGTTAACCTGACAATCGTAAATAGATAAACGATCAGTAGTTATACGTTTGCGAAATTATTAAAATAATGAAATTGATGTCTGTAGTAGTCTTTTGTTTTGAGCGCTGCTGTTGGCTGTAAGACTTTTTATTCGATTAGTGGTTCACTTTGTGCTTCCGGTAAAAATGCCTGTCTTCCGCTAAGTATGGGAGAAACTTTATAGCGGTAATGTTGATGATGAATGGTTGTATTCCGATAACTTAACTTAGTCCTTTGTTTGGGACCATTGTAGCATAGTGTAAATAAAAACACCAGTGAGACAATGCCTTAGATCTATTGTAAGTAGAACCACCAGTGAAACGACGCCTTTGATCTATTGGAAATGCCGCCCCTGCCAACCGACTAGTCGGGATGTTCATTTCCTGCGGGCAGTAGGTATACCTACTAATTCTAAACAGGTTGTTAATGTAAACAAGTTGCCTGATTCAACACACGAAAATTAAAATGCATAACCACAAAGCAAGTTCCCCTCCCTCTTGTCACACCCCACCCGCTTGTCACACCCCACCCCATTAGTGCCGTAATTGGGAGTTCATTTACATTGTGAGTGTAGTGTGTTTCACACAAAAAAATATAAGATAGGTCCCGCAAATAGTCCACCTACGAGTTTAGTTGCAGAGCCGGATAAAAGCATACCGCATATTCCGCTGGTTCATATTTCGCTATCCTGCTCCTGTATGCAGCTCCAGAACAAGCTTTTGTAGGCGTTGGCTAATTAGCGAAAAAGAACAATAGAGTTCGATTGAACGTCGCTAATGATTGATGATGATGATGAAATGGGAGGGGACAGCGAGCCAGTTTCAAAATCCACGATAGGCTAAAGCCACACACATCCGCCATAGCTGGCTCAAATGTGACCATTATGTTCTCTTTTACAGCCAAAGCCCGGTATGTACATATTGTTAAAAAAAACCTTTATGTGCATTTCGCAAGTTATTTGTTTTTCAGGATTATTCCTTTGGTTATCTTTCCTAATAAATCGTCCAAAATCATTTCGAACAGGGAGGTTCATGACTTAGGATTTCCTAACTGACCGAACGGAGAAATATTTTAATGTTTATATTGCTGACAAGTTTCACATTTCGAAAGGAGCTCAATCTCCATGCAAATTAAGCCAAAAATAACGCAGACAAAGACGAAGATGTGTCTTGAAAATTCCAAAATGTATAGCAAAATCGGACGCATGATTTTCTCGGATAAGCTTTTCTCTATGCTGCACTTCCACTTCCAATCATAAAAACTAGTGAGTTGATACTGGCTTTTGGATTACCTATACAATTCATTATCCTTTATTTAAAAATTTGGATAACTAGCAGGATTTTTAGACACTGCTTTAAATGATTCGTTGTATCACAGAACAGAAACAGAAGAAACTGGTGGCAACCAAGTTGGAAACCACAGGTTCTCGACACCTTTTTTGTGGACGATCTCAAATCAAACGCAGATAAACGGATACTCCCAACGAGCCAGGTGACTAGTGGAATTGTCGAGACTCAAAAACCAACGCAAACTGGCATGGTCCGAAAAATAAGTTAATTTGGGGCCACCCTCCAAGTAACTGCAAAAATGTTCGACAGCATGAATTATACTTAGTGCTTCGCTTTCTGCGTCAGAATATCGCGTTTCAGTTGATAAAAGTATTTTACTTGTGACAGCAATAGGATGATCAACGCCGTTAACCTTTTGCGTGGACACCAGAGGCAGAAGAGACATTTGAGAAATTGAAATCTGCCTTAGTTTCAAGTTCTATTTTGGCATGCTCAGACTACTCCGAACCGTTTGCTGTTCATTGTGACGCGTCTTTGTACTGTTTATGTGTTCTTTTAATATTAGGACAGAAAACCTAATAAATAATCCTGAAAATCTGAAAAACCCATACAAATAACAAACAAGATGCACAGAAGTGTTTTTTGTTACAATATTACCTGCTCAGCCGACTCGTATTCTAATCTGTTAACCCTGCAAACTATCCCTAGTGTGTGTATCCCTAGTGTGTGTATCCTATCAACTATCCCTAGTGTGTGTATCCTATCATCTATATATACTATCATCTGTCTATCCTATCATCCCCTATAACAAGTACATGTGCTTGTTAAGTCGGCAGTGCCCATTGAGGAGCAGTTCTGCCGTTTTCCTTAAGTTATCCTTGGAAAGTCTCTAACAGCAACTTGTTTATTTCAGTGCTTGTTCCCTAATGTCTCTGTTTTGCTTACCTCAACAGGCCTCCCTCACTTCATGCCGCCAAGTTGTAAACACAGCCAAAAGAGGGAATATCTAGGCAATAGGAGGGAGAATGGAGTTATATTCAGGAGTAAGCAAACAGGGATGGCTGGCAGAATCCACATGCATTTTGCTAGGCATTATACCTATTTTGCCCAAATGTACTCACTGGCGTAAAAGTCGACCAGAAAATTTCTAATAATTTTATTGCAACATGCTAGAAATCAGAGGGAAGGGGATGCCTTTGTTAATGCAGTCGGTATGAAGTGATATTTATTTATCATTATTGTGTGTAGGTAGCACAGCTACTTTTTCCTATAAGTTTTTGTGAACTTGTCTAGTTGGATTTTAAAAACATTCACTGTTCCTGCATTCACCAAACTGTCAGGTGGCTGGATCCATGGGTGGACCGTTCTGTCGTCTAAGAAAAATTCTTAGGGTTCGAGGCGCATCCCTCCTTGTTGAAAGTGAAGCAATGTCCATGCAGATTATGGTTTTGGTTGAAGAGAAATATATATGATAGTGATTCCCAGTTTTATTGGTTTGTTAGTATTTTAAAGGTCTAAATGAGATCTCCTCGCCCGCGTCTCTTATCCAGCTTTATTAGATTTAGCCATTCAGTAGCTGTAATGTTGGAATCCTCGTATCTTACTCCAGTACTGGTCATACATAGGCTTTATAGGCTAATAGAAAGAGCTCAGGCGTTAGTACCCAAAATGAGATACAAGGTGGGATTGGCTCTTTTCACAATAGCAGTTATGTGCTCTGTGAGTTAATCTTTGACATTGAGGTCCTGAGAGTTAATCTTTGACATTTGTGTATTTTTGGTTCTTTTATGCAAGGCAGTCCTGTGCCCCTTTGCTAGTAGCAAATTCAAAAACCACATAAACCCAACGATGGCTCTGCAACGGCAAGGAAACACCGCCATCCCTTAAGTTTTGCCCTAGTTGAACTCAGCTGGTCCTGCAGTATCTGAGTCAACTAGAGCTGTGAATTACAACAGGCGAATTCGTCACCTTAGGAAGTTTAAACGATATCTGATCATTCTGTCTACCGTGAGGCGAGCGTAGAAGACTTAACCCCTCCTCTCGCGAAGTAAAAATTCAGCTATCACTTTTGCGTGCGACATTTTCGCGCGTAAAATCGGCGCGAGTCGACCGACCTTGATACAAACGACCATAACTTGAAAACCACTATACGGATCATAAAAAAAAATACTGCAAAATGATTGCATTGAAATTTGACATATAAAAAATTATAACCTGGAAATTGGGGGATTCCGCGGTTGGTCCCGCAAGGGATGTTACGGAGCTACCGGGTTAAGACGAAACAGTCCACCGTCCAGTTAAGCCACTCGCCCGTAAGAGACCAACGCCTTACCGCGAGAAGCCGGGTATGCATCCAGCGGGCCGACACTCGCGACCTTACTTCCAGTTACGGACAGATTTCTTAGGCCTCCCGACTGGTTACGGATTCAGGTTCGCTTACGCGGTATCCCCTTACGTAGCGGTGATTAGGTGTCTACCGAATCTATCGCGGATCATGGCGTCCTTTACCCGGCTGTTCACCCGGTATCGGGTAACCAATTGGTCGTTTCAAGAGCAGTTGCCGTAAGGTTAACAGCTACCCCCGCTCTATAGGAAACAAAGCCGTTTCCAGATGCCCCCAGTTATCAGTTGGAAAGCACAGTAGGACGGGGTCGACTACAACGGGCGAACCCGTCACCCCAGGCTGGTATAACAATATATAATCGTTCTTTCAGCCGTGGGATGAGCGTAGAAGACTTGGGGAAGTGGAAAGCACAGTCAATTGGCTGACACCGCACTAACCGTCCAGGAGCGCCCAAAGTACGATTCCCATGGAAACTGGCCCCGAGGCACAGAGTTCTACCCGGGTGCACTTCGGCTTGGAGGCTACCGGATGGGTGTTGACCTGTGAGTTGGGCCGACCCTAACACATGGGTCTTAGTGGTCCAACTGCACTTGGCCCATTAGCTCCCAATCTACAGTATCTGAATCAGACAGATTGGCTTGGATCCGTAATCTATATAAGTGGTTTCAGAAATCTACCACATCCTTGTTTTGAGCGGCACTATTATTGGCCGTAGCCGCGTAATCTTAATAGCCAGTCGTTAGTGAATTGCACCAGAAGAAGATTGAGAACCTCTATTCTGTCACTATTTCCTCGCAGATAGATTGAGTGTCAAAGACCTGAGCTTTTTAGCCTAAAATTAAGTTTATTGAGATAGCAGTAGTGATGTCCGTTTTTCATTGATTGTTACTGTGGCAAGTCTTAGTCACCGCCATTTTAAAGTGAGCCACGACTGTGCGAGTGGGACGTCTGATTGCTCTCCTTCTCCCACTCACAGGTTCCATCCCCATCCAAGCATCGAGAATAAGTATTTTGGCTAACAAACCCAACAACGTCTATGTTTACCACCAATCGTTTAAAAATTAAGTCTGCGCAGAGCTCGTCTTTAAACTATAGTCGCGCCAAATAATCTTGGCATTACAGTTAGGATGCTAGTGTAAATTCTTTTTTTAGTTTATAAGGCAATGAGGTCAATGAATGAAAATTGAATTTTGATCCTTCATTCAGTGGTTGTTGCATTGAATATGTCTATATTTCTAGAAATCACTGCCTCTGCTGAATGGATGAAGGAGTTTGTTTTTGATTTGATTTTTAATGTGCATTTTTTCCGTTTATCTTCCGGATTAACTTTATTTCCAATTAGGGCTCGCATTACTGCACAATTTACCGCAGCTGTTTGGAAATTAACTAGAAAATATGATAGACGTACACTTGCGTTTTGCGGGCCTCTTTTTAATTTCAATTATTGAAGTCTTCCAAAAACTCATATTTTTTTTGAAAGCTACCCTCGCTTTTAAAACTGCCGAAGACCTCACAGTATTTCCCAATGGCCGATTATAATCATCGCCCCTTGTCTGTCTATAAAAATCAATAATTGTGTACGTGTGTGTAATATTTTGTTTCAAGACTGACCTCATATATAACAATGTGCATTTTTGTGAGAAAAAATATTGATCGCGCCACACATTTGCATCTTAACGTTGTACTGTATTTCTTGACTCTGTAATGTGTCGCGTTCTAACATCACTGTAAAAACTATGCTTTTTAACAGTAAAATAAATTATAAGGATAATATTGTCTTTTTATTTTTTCATGTTAATCATAAACTGTTTCTTACGCATGTGAGTGACCGGGTCACTCACATGCGCGAAAACATTCGTACATCGTACGAATATTTTTACGCATATGAAGGCCGTCAGCGAATATGCAGTATTTATTTGCATACTCAGCAAATCGTTTGTGAACCTATTTGCGCTTCTTCCTACACTTGTTCACAGGTGCTTCAATCTCGCTTGCAATATATGAGATTTCTTTTTAGGATCCCATATGGTAGATACACGTTGTTATTCCAATCCAAAATCCAGTTTTTCTATCCCGTGGATTGTTCAAACGTACACAGCAGACGCGACTGCCGAAACATGCGTTACATTCGCAACTGACGTGCGAATTTGTGGAAGACTATGCGAAGGTTCGAGGTTCGCGCGCTTTAATATATGACGAATGCAGCCAAAACTTTGCATATTCATTTGCGAATGTCATCCTACACTTGGAGGTTTGCGTATTCTTGCAAATGTGGGACCGGCATTAGAATACTCTTCTTTCAATGGACAGATAAAACAATTGTTATATGATGATTTTTATTAATATAAACATATGTAAACCTCTCGAGCACATAGGTACTTAGGACAAAGAAGCTCAACTCCTCATAATAAAAACTACCTATAAGTTTTTTCATTCAAAATTTAGCCCATCTTCAGTATTTTTTAATCCTCCTGCATTGACTCCTTATCTTTTGTAATGTCACTGACGATGCAATTTTCGTAAGTCCATTTTGGAAATACCCTTTTATACATGTTGAGCAATATCGTATCCTGAGATTTGAGTTGTCCGTCAAATTGGCATTTCATGTGTCCATGTGTTCCTGGAATAAATACAGAATTTGAATCTTGCTCAAATTGACGAAGAAATAGAAGATACAAATTTTATATGGCCAAACAAATCACACAAAGCGGGTTAGATTAGTTGAATTGGATGCCGGGCTTCAGAGCCCAGGTGCACTGCGACCTCTGCAGATATTTTATAACTCCGTTTGTTTAAAGTTCGTTTCCCAGTCCTGTGCTTCGATCAAAGCTGAAGGAGGCCGATCAAACAAGGAATAACGATCAATATCAACTTTTTTTTAAATTTTAAATTTACTAACTTAAAATATGACTTTTTAGCCATGGTTTGTGTGAGTAAGAATAAAATATATTTTTTTTAGTTTCTAAAAAAATACATTTTACTTAAATTTATACCTCAGAAAGAAACTATCTCATTTTCACAAAAAAAATGACATTGATCGTTTTTCTCTGTGACCCGTCAATTGTCTTCCCAGGTGTTAAGTCCTTGACAGAATTAGCGGTTCACACTCATTCATAGAGTAGAGCGATATCTCCGCTTCGTCAAAGCAAACATCTCGTAATGTCAGTTACAGATTCTAGTGACCCAAGAGGAGTCTTGTGAGTATGCGTAGTTAGTTTCTGCTTAGTTTTAGTAGCTTGGAAGTCTTCTTGTGCGTGTGCTTTTTTATTAGTATATTTTTTTATTATATCATACTATGTTTGATATAATAAAAAAATATGATATACGTGGAAAAGCGCAAAACCACATGCGACATTTTGCTCGCTTGGTACATCCTATAGTTACAGGGGATAAAAAGTGGATTTATTTTGGGAATCCCAAGCGCGAAAAATCATGGGTAGACCCAAGACGCTCGGTGGCATAGTGGTTAGGTCGCCTGATCTTACATTGTAAGGTCCTGGGTTTGATTCCCGGCTGGGTCACCATTTTCCGTTGGGATCAAATTAACAGAATTGCATTTTCTATTCTGTCGATCGAATGCAATAACAAGACACACACGTACATACATGTTACACGCACACATACATATAACACGTCATAGTTGGGTTGGTTGTAAGAGATTGTCATATGACAATAAACCCGCCCATTGTGACATTTTCACAATAAAGAGTATAAACAAGACGCACCAACTGTAAGACTGGATCGCTTTGGCATTTTTGCCTAAAACACAGAGCATCGTCTTTTGATGATGCTCTGTGTTTAGTGGGACCAGATGGGTGTTGTCTATTATCTGTTAAAATCTGGGGAAACGGTTAATACTAAACGTTACCAACGATCGATTTGAATCAAACACTGCTTTAAAAAAGGCCAGAATACCGAAAGAGACAAGTCATTTTTCTTCATGACTGCTTCATGAAACATACGGCAAAACCGGTTCGCGATACGTTGGAAGGACTCAACTGGGAAGTTCTACCCCATGCGGCTTAATCACCAGACTTAGCACCTTCCGATTACTACTTGTTTGCATCGATGGGTCACGCACTTGCTGAGCAGCTCTTTAGTTCGTACGAAGTTGTGCAAAAATAGCTCAATGAATGGTTTGCAGCAAAAGGGGAAAACTTTTACTGGCGTATTTATAAATTGCCCAAAAAATGGGAAAAATGTATAAGAAGCAAAATGCTCCATACTTTGAATAAAGCACTTTTTCATCATTCTTCCGAACTTAACATGTTTTTAAAGAAGAAAAAAAATCGCAGTAGAGTGGAAACGAAACAATAACTTTATTCTATTAATTATACCTGAGTATATTTTTTTTAAAACACTGAAAAAGATCTGAAAATTCAGCTCACCCAATGGCTCTTTGATATGTCCGGTTCGCCCGTACTTAGTCCTCAATTTGCACGGTTTGAAGTACTGCACGTCGTCACGGTTGAAGAACATGAATCGTACAACCGTCGAATGCTTGTTAACCTTGAGAGGATGTCCCGATAATACAATTCGCTTTATGACGATTCTGTCCGGGCTACACGATATTAAAGGACCCGTGGCGACCAACTGCAAGTGGTTGTCCTTTTTAATCTGAAAGGGAATGGAGAGGAAAATGTATAATTGGGGATATGTGCATCATATTCTTTGAGTTCAAACACTGGAAGCATGGTCATTGCAATGGAGGACATTGATCTACAAGAAATAACAAAATTTACATACTTTAATCATGTTGATCGAATTAAAAAGTAGTAAATATGGAAAAGAGTAAGGGGATTCCCTAATACGCCTTTTCGAAGTATAAATTACCAAACAATTAAAAGACTAGACATAATTCATAGGGCTTATTCCTCAATTATTGTTAAATTTACTGCGGGAATGGAAATATGTGCACATTTTTTATAGGTAAATTATGCACCACCGCGAGCATCCGTACGAAGAATCAGATCATATAAACAGTCCAAATAATTACAAAATCAATAATTAAAATACTAAAGAAAAACTTTATCTATGTTCTCCCTCACTCCTCACATGCCAAACTTCGTGCGTTTGCCCGCTTAGGCGGTGCGTCACTCACTTCACACATTTTAGGAATAGTTGCCCTATAGCAGAAGAGAATGGCAGTAAACATCCCTATTCATATTATTGAATAATATGGACGACAGACAGCGTCCTTCATCGGAGTTGTGCCAGCGCAAGCCTTATCAAACAGTGTGAATATTCCGTAATAATAATACCAACCTTATAACATAAAACAGACGACGGGTTGAACTGTATTGGTGCATAAAATGTCGCCATGCAGGTGGAGGCCGGTTGGAAGTATCGTTCATACTGAAAATATACAATAAATGATTAAGAAATAAAATGGAAACAATACTGTTTAAAGGCCAGCTAAAATTTAACCCTTGGAGTAAATGGGTATTTTCATGGATTCATCTGTCTCTTTTGCAGGATTTTCGGCGACATCGACCTTAAAGTACTATAACTACGAAACTACTACACCAATCATAAAAAGAACAACTGCACAATGATTGCATTGAAATTTCGAATATAGAATATTGAAATATCATTTTGTAAAACAATTAGATAATTATGAATAAATATGAGAACGTCAAAGAAGTGAAAAAAACGCGCGACCAGATTTGGTCGACTCGTACTCAACGGATAATTGTTTCGCGACCAGATTTGGTTGACTCATACTCAACGGGTTAAAAAGTTATGAGCTTTCTCGCTTTTTCTCGGAATTGTCATGGGAAATTGCCCAGTTAGCAGAAACGTACAGCGTTGTAATTCAAAAATATGTAGGTCAGTGCAAGCACAGTATACCACCCAGTAGCTTTACTCTCGAGCTACAAGGCAATGTGGGAAGAGGGTGCGAGACATGTAGGCAGAGGGGTTCGTCACGACGAACGCGAACGGTACGCATTATAGGCAGGTAATGGCTGCCGACCTTTTTAAGCGTTCAGATATCTGCCTAGGCCGAGTAGCAAAACATCTGGCGACCATATCCAAGCCCTTACAACTCGTGACGTATTCGCTTTGATTTCAATTTTGTTCTAAGAGAAGCTACTGTTTGGTATACTGTGGTGTAAGTAATTTTCTCCACAAAAACAACAAGTATACCATGTTCATCGAAACGACGGACTGACAGACTGTTCATCAAATTTATATGTCGGTATTGTACAATGCACTAACCTTATGTTTGTTCCCATTTGTGTGCTGACTGAAGATCGGATTGACGATAAACCGTCGATAGCCGCACTGGAACACGAGTCGTTCCTTGCTTTTAATCGGCTCTTCACTGATCCCAGTTCGTTTCAGCAGGACATTCATCACCGACATTTTCTGTTCGTGCGGCAATAAACCAAACAGACTGAGAGGCTCATTTTTACGCGTCGATTGGAACGCATCCCATTTGCTTTTAGGAACATCCTTAATGTGGACAATAACGTACCAACCGGGCTGAAATATATAATAAATTGAACACAATAAAAATAAAAAGTAAAAAAGGATTTTTGAAAACAAGCTTTACTTTCCACCAGGGAGTTCCAGTGGCAATCTCCCAGCTCCATCTTCAGACTCTCGTCATTATGTGTATTGGAAAGTACTCAAGACAACAAAACAAACGAGCCCAAACTCGACTCTCTTAGCACTTTCCACCAGGGATAGGGAGTTCCAGTGGCAATCTCCCGGCTCCATCATCAGACCCTTGTCATCATGTGTAATGGAAGGTATTTAAGACAACAAAACAAACGAGCTGAAATTCGACTCTCTTAGCACTTTCTATCAGGACAGGGAATTCCAGTGGCAATCTCCCGGCACCATCTTTAGACCCTCGTCATCATGTGTAGTGCAAAGTACTCAAGACACCAAAAAAACGAGCTCAAACTCGACTATCTTAGCACTTTTCATCAGGGAAATCCAGTGACAATCTTCCAGCTCCATCTTCAGACCCTCGTCATCATGTGTAATGTTATGTACTAATGACAACAAAACATACTAACCTCAAATTCGACTGTCCTACCATTTGCCATGAGAAAGTTCCAGTGCCTACATCCCGGCTCTTATCATCAAATCAGCTCGATGGTACCAAAATATTGCATTGTCACCGAACTTACATAAGTATGCCAAATGTCAGCTCAATCGGATACCAGCAAGTAGTTGAAAAAGGGTTTGCAAATTTTGAAACAGACAACTTACATAGGAACATTACAAGTTAATATAAAGCTTGTAATAATAAAGTAAAAAAAACCCTGATAATGATTACAAAAATAGATTGAGCAAAGAGTATTATTCAATACTAACCATGGCTCCTTCCTTGTCAATTGTATCTTTCAACATCCGCTTACGCGTATGGTCAAAGTTTTCAAACTGGAATATCCGCGCATAGTCCAATGGCAGGTTCTCTTTCGGATCCCAAGGTGAAGTTCTACAAAAGGAGATTATGCTAGTAGTCCAGTCATTCGGCATTTCATTGTATGAGAGCAAAAAAACAAGACTGGAAAGAAGATCACGTAGTGTGATCTTATAAGAAACGTTTTACTCTTAGCAAATATATTCTTTTTTTTAGTTTTCGTTTTAGTTTTCTGCTTTACTTGGAAGAAAAGTGCAGCTGAAGCGCATCGAATGCTTGTGGAACTTTAGGTGACG
Source organism: Micropterix aruncella (assembly GCA_944548615.1). Taxonomy (NCBI): domain Eukaryota; kingdom Metazoa; phylum Arthropoda; class Insecta; order Lepidoptera; family Micropterigidae; genus Micropterix; species Micropterix aruncella. The sequence continues at coordinate 13,196,428 of OX155956.1, forward strand.
CTGCTGCTTGATGGAGTTGTTTGGATGCGGTATACGCGGATTACTCCATGCAACTGTGCTCAAAAAATAAAAATCGTTATGGTGCATCCCACTGTAAACGGTAAGAGAGGAACAAAAAGAAGCAAAATCTGATAGAAATTTACCTAAACGACTCCAACCCACGATATCTCTGGAACCGCTCTCTGGCCGGCATGTCTTGGGGAGTATCCACTTCATCCGGAAACGCTTTATCTTCCTTGGCCGCCTTGATCTTCTCCAAAGTCTCGTACTCTTCGAGAGAATCCACAGCAGCGTCATATTTGTCATCCGATATTCCCATTTCAGACTCTGCCACCGACTCATATTCTTGTGGATCTTGATCTATTTCTGCATCGGAGTTTTCTTCCGAATTGCATGACGTGTAGTCTTCATCCTGTGAAGAGATAGAGAGCTTTACAACCCCATGGGGATGTGTGCACAAAACTTTTTGTAGGTGGCGCTAGCCGCGAGCGGCCCAGGAGTGTGACGTCATCTACAGCGGGTGAATTCATTACCCCAGGAAGTTATAAAGATATTGATCTTTCAACCTGGGATGAACGTAGAGACTTGGGGACGAAGACAGTCCACCGTCTGGCTAGGCCAACTAGCCCGTCAAAGACCAAAGCCTTATTGCATGGGAAGTTGAACCAGCAGGCAGCCTCGCACCCCGACTAGCAGTTATGGCCGGATTTCTCCATCCTCCCGACTGGTTATGGGTCCAAAATCGCTTGCACGGCCTCCGCCTGCTGTAATTCAGTTTGAATTTATCACGGACCATGGCGTCCTTTGCACGTCTCTTCATTTGGGATCGGGTGGTCAGTTGGTAGTTTCAGTGGCTGACATCAGGTCAGCAACCACCCCCGCTGCTTAGGAAACAGTATATCGTTCCCAGACTCGTCCAGTTATTCGCCGGAGTGCACAGTTGATTGGCTGACGCTGCAGGGTGCGCAAACCACCCAGTAGCACCTGAAGGTCATCCCCCAGGGGATACTGATCCACCATGCATGCAATGGGAGACAGGGGAAAGAGTACTTACTGGGGTACACCCTAGAGGCGACTGGATAGGAGCTGAACCGTGAGTTGAGCCGATCCCAAAGAACGGCCAAACTGCACGAGGATCATTAGCTACCGTGACCGGCCCAAGGAGGAGTGAGCAACGCACCACGAGAGCGAGCGATATGCCAGCCACGGTGTGTCGCTCATTTCACACCTTATTGGGTTGATCGCCCAAGGGACGCGCTTATTGATCTATCGCTGATCGTTGCCCATCCCTATATTTTCTTTGTCTTCGTCAAACTCTCCCCTATTTCTTCCAATATCACCAGTCTCATTACCATCGGGCTACCAACGAAAAGGAAAGAGCTTATGGTTTGAAAAAGAGGCACGCAGGCTGGCAGGCTCCCTACATCTCCAACGGCAAGTAGTCTCTTTTCATTGCTTCTTGAGTTGCTAATTGCCGAACCAGCCAAATCTAATTTTTAAGAGCGGGCGGGAGTTGCCGTTTTATTAAAGAAAAGACTCCCACCCCAAAGAACGAGAGGAATGATAAAACCCAATCAACCTCAGTAATATAATTAGGAGTATTCTTGATTATTGAGTATGGTTTTGGGGTGGAATATTTTTTGCCTTTCGAACCACCTCATACAAATGTTATTAGGGATTTGGAGGGTACTGTTAAATCCTTGCTGCAAGTGTACCCTTAAATGAGCATCGATAGCCAATAATCGTTGATTCTTAAGATTGTCTTTGATTATATTTATCCAGGTTTTCTTCGGTGCGGAACGCTGAATTTTCTATTGTGTCGGACGGTCTAAGGAGTTTACATGGCAAGCGATTATTGTTCATTCAGCAAACATGGCCAAACCATCGTAGTCGACGTTTTTGTACTTCTTCTTCGATCGTTGTTAGTTGATCGCATCTTTCTCTAATGGTCTCGTTTCGAATTCGGTCGCGGAGTGAGACAGCATTGCATTTGAAAGACTTCAAATTTGTTGAGGTCCGATTGTAGTAACGTCCACGTTTCCAATCCATAAAGAAAAATGGCGAGAACCAACATTCGGTATAGTCGTATGTGTGATTTGGGATTTAACATATCAATCAATATTGATATGTTTTGCCATAGATCATTATTGATAATCATTATGCCATAGGAAAACATCATTGAATCGCCGGACAAAAACCAGTGACTAATCTTTACGTAGTAATATTATTTAATGTTTGATCCAGTCATTCTGACAGAAAATTATATGCAATCAAAAATAACATTTTAGTTTATATACCTCATCGCCGCTCACATCTGATACATCCTCATCTTCCTCGTCCACAATCCAAGCGGCTTGGTAATCTGACATTCCTTTCGGAATCAGCTTAATTCGTCGCTTTGTCTGGAAAAAAAAACAATTAGAGTATGAAATTTAATTTGCATACGGCAGCGGTGGCCAACCCGCTGCACGCCAGCGGTGGCCAACCCGCTGCACGCGTGCCAATTAGTGGCCTCCCCGTGCCACTAATTGGCATGTTTTCTGCGGCAAGCAGACACCAAATGTTTATTCATAGGTATTTATCTAATGGCTATTGGACATTTGTACAACTATTTTATTATATGGTTCGAACGGCCCTGAAGTCTTTATTGGTTCCAAGATAACTATCAATATGCAAATATGCATTTAATAAAAAAGTGGCCATAATAGCCGGTATGGAGGTACCTTTACAGTGTATAAGAATGCATATTGTACAACATTTAACCGCCGCGGTGTCAAATAACAATTCAGTTTAGAAATAGACCACTTGGTGAACAGTTATACATGCATTTTATTTATCATCCGCAACAACAAGTTAGACCTGGACTAGGAAACCAGACCACCTGGACATCTAAATAGAGATGTTTAACAATGATACCGAGCTCGCGAAATGCAATTTATGGTTTATGGTTACTCTTCAAGACAGAGAAATAAAAAAAAGTGTTGGAGATCTCTTTTTACAAAATTGTAAGTGAAATAAAGTTCACCTCTTCGTTAGCCAATTTAATTTCCTCTTCATCGGGAAACGTCTGCTCAGCGTCCATTGGATCGGGCGTATTCTCCGACAACAGACTGACTTGCTTATTTGGATCTTCACGTTCGAAAATGCGAACCTCACACATTGCCACATCACCACCAGCATTCCTACAAATATTAAAATATTTCAAAACACATGTAAAATTCTTTAGCAATATTTTTTCTTAATGATTAATAGTTATTAGTAAATTAATTTCATGTCTTTCTCTTTCTAGCATAGGGTGAAGTATGGGTGCGTGAATGACATAAATAGATTTTGTGTGATTTAATTGACAAATTCAGCTGTTAAAATGTATGAAGCCATTAACAGCGTTAGCCCAAATTTCATGGTTTGCAACATTCGGCAATTTTCTCAAGGCAGCTTTAAACTATAGAGAATACTCCTAATGCCAGGGACGTATTCTCTCTCTAGCATAATAAAGTGCACATGTATGTGAAAGACAAATAGATTCCGTGTATATGGCGACGGCGCTTCGCCGACGGCTTAGTTAGTAACATTGGACCAACTTATACATTGGGCTTGAATGCGTTCCTTTATGAACTAATGTCGTTAAATAGTTCATGGGACCGAGACAGAGCAGTGCGTTAGAGTGGAATGTGAATTGAACGGTCGTATCTTTTCCAGCACAAAAACTACCCGCCGAACATAAAACTATCTGAATTAGTTTGAAAACATTTCGTCCGGTCTTCCATTATGCCGCTTTATGTTCGATTGGTAGTTTTGTGTTCGAAAAGTGATAATCATTCATTACATATTCCGCTCCAACGTATTAGCCTGCCTAGCTCGCGTGGACTAATTCCAATTTTAGTTCACAAAGAAACGCAATCGAAGTTCATTCTGCGATTAAATTATATGAAGAAGCCTTTGATAGCATCAAGGCAAAATTGAAGGTTGGCAACATTCACCAGATTCGTCCACATACTGTGCACTACTTAGCCAGTCAAGTCAGTCAGTCGGGCAACAGAGCGATACTGGGCCGACAAGGTCCGATAAAGGTGTCACTCAGATGCTTATTTTTACCTTCGTGGCCGTACGCGACCCTTGATTAATAAAGCCATGGATTCCCTAAAATTCATATTGTGGTGTGCAATTTTATCCTCCTACGATAAAACAGACACTGGTGAATGGTTGTACTATGTCTCCAGTAATTCTACTAAGCGACTGACTTTTGCACAGTTCACTTCCAGAAGGCCAATAAACTTAAATCCAGCTTCATTCCTAGCAATCAGCCCATTCTTAAAGACCTTGTTTTTTATTGCTAAATAAATGTAAGTAATGGAAATAGATTGTTCGTACTTGATTATCTCAAGGGGATGAGCATCCGCCGGGGCATCCAACTGAGACATCTGAAAATCACCAAGTCCAACGACGTGCACTAAATCGTTCACCGACAGCGGCACTCCTCGCAGATATCCAGTCACTTTCAAAACGCCGTTCTCGCCATCGGCTCCCGACACGTACTCCACCTCCTCGCTCAGCAAATGAGCCCTCTTCTCCCGGTGGTAGATCGCCTTCCTCTTCTGGTTTCCGATCCGTCTGAACATGTTCAACCCGTCAGAGTTCCGCTCGAAAACGAATATTTTCTCCTCGGGGAACCACTTAGAAAACAACTTCTGTATCTCTTGTTTTGACTGCTTTCGCTTCTTAGGGTTGAAGCTCTCGAAATCCACCACTGTTAATATCGGAGTAGGGAGGCCTTGCGCCATCGACGATGCTAAGATCTGCTCGCCCCATTTGTCTATAGGTTCATCGACAGCCGATGCTAAAAATATGACGTTGTCGGCGATTTTTAAAGCGTCGAGGGTAGCAAACTCGTTTCCGGGCTCGGGGCAGACGAAGGAAAAGCGCTGCTTAAAAATTGGCATGCTGAAAAAACAAAAATAATATATTAGGTAGATATATAAACAAACTTTCATAAAGAAAAGGAGAACACCACTCTTTGGGCCCACCCTCTCTAATAACAATAAACCATGTGTCATGCCAAGTTCTTTTTACAAGCTTTTATTTACCTTGGAATGATTGTTAGTTTGTTTAGGACAAATTTTGCAAGCTAAATTAGAACCACTTCCTATTATCCTATGAAGTTAAAATTTTAAATGTTGGCTCAGTTCCGATGAAAATGCATTTTTATGGTTAGCGTGACTTGATTCTACGCCCAGGATCGGCTCCTAATGAGACTACCCTTCCATGGTCAACAGCACAGGCACACAATTTTGTATACCATTCAGTTATGATAGCCCGTTCTAAATTTCATCATGACATGGCTGCTGCACTTAACGTTGACTCCCGACGAGGCGACTCCTCAACGGTCAACAGCACAGAAACGAAATTTTGTATACGCATTCAATTATGATAGCCCGTTCTAAGTTTCACCGCGACAGGGCTTCTGCACCCAGGGTTGGCTTCCAACGAGGGGACTCCTCAACGGTCAACAGCACAAACACGAAATTCTGTATATCACTCAATTATTATAGCCCATTCAAAGTTTCACTATGGCATGGCTGCTGCACCCAGGGTTGGTTCGGGACAGACAATTTTAATAAAAGCTTGTTTTTAAAATTTTGTTTTTATTATTAACTTATTGTGTATTATAATTACTTTTATGACAGCTCTTCGTTGTGGGTAAAAAGATATATACGGCAATTAACCCGGTAACTCCCTAACATCCCTTGCGGGACCAACGGCCGACTCCCCCAATTTCCAGGTTATAATTTTTTATATGTCAAATTTCAATGCGATCATTTTACAGTAATTTTTTTTATGATCCGTAGAGTGGTTTACAAGTTATGGCCGTTTGTATCAAGGTCGTCGACTCGCGTCGATTTTACGCGCGAAAATGTCGCGAGCAAAAGTGATAGCTGAATTTTTACTTCGCGAGAGGAGGGGTTGAAGTCCGATAAATGTGAGACGAAGCAGGCGGAATGGCTGCAATCGACTCAGGAGGCCATAATAATATTTGTTAACAGACATTTCTCCTCAAAGACCTAATAATTGAAATATATGAAACTCAAATACCAATAAGACATTAGAAGTAAGATTTTGTTTTTAAATATAACTAAAATATGCCTATATGCCACTCTCAAGCTTATTGGTTGGTGGGCCCAGGGTTCATACAAATAGTAGCATTCTCCTTTTAGACCAAAAACGTTTAATCGCTGACCCTATGCAGTCTTGCCATTCTAATACACGTTGGTTAATGCCTCTACTATAAAACTCTAATGGACAGCAAACAATAAATACTTCGAAGGCATTTTTTACTGTCTCTTTGGGAGTTTTTTCCCCCTTGTAAAATTATACTCTAATCAAATCAAATCACATTTATTGTCTTCAAAAACTTGAATGTTAAAATGACTTAAAATGACCACATGCTTTTTTCCTAGCTGCTTCAAATGTGTTTTTGACAGCTGACACAGAACTGATCACTTACATAAGTCCCTATTAAGTCTGTGACTTACATAAGGCTTTTGGTAAAGTGGACAGTTGTAAAAAAATAAAAACATGTACAATTTTTAGTTGTTCATTTCTAAGCGTCCACGACACCCGGTCCAAATTCATCATGATGACCAATATATTGACATCTTATAAAACCATATAATACGAGAGCTTCACAAGGTCTATCCTTCCAACGAGAATTTTTCAACAGGATCTCGACCCATGCCATTCTTTGAAAAAAGTGAAACAGTTTTCACACAGAATTAAATTACTGTACTTGAATTGCCCAGAAACTCCCCCGATCTCAACCCGATCGAAAACCTCTGAGCCATTTGCAAAACACGGCTCTCCAAGATGTATAACGAAAACCAAAATGATCAGTGCAGTAATTCAAATCTGGTTTCACGGCGATGAACTGAAAGGAAGCTGTCAAAACCTGGTAAATTCCAAGCCTACAAGAGTGAAAGGTGTTATAAACGCAAAAGGAGGACACATTCTATATTAAAACTAACAATCTATAACCACCACTGCTTTTGTATGTTTATGTCCAATAAAGCACTTTTCGAAGAAAACTACTCTTTGTTCCAATTAATTCGTACGGTACTGTAAGTGAAAAGTAACAGATGGATAATAAAAATATAACAATTTTTTTGTTGATTTACATGAGCGGCAGAGTCGAACGTTATTGTATTTTCTGTGCACAATCAATTTAATATTATGTACTCACCCGATATGCGTAATTCCACACGCTGATTTTGTAACTACAGCATTTTCGGAGCACGTTGACAAAATGGCGATGACACTATCGGCGTCCAGTTGCTCATTCAACGGCACGATACATGTCAAAAAAGGAGCACATTTTCCGCTTCCGATTGATCGTTTCTTCAAGAGTACCTCATCGCGTTTGTTCTTACGAATCTGCTGCGCTTGATGACGGCGCTCTTCTTTCTTGAGCTCATGACGCGCCTTCTTAGTGAATTCTTTCACGCCGACTTTACCTAAAATGAAGAAGAGGTTGAAATTTTAAGACAGAAAAAAGTCTTAACTGTAGGTAGTAAGGTAGAAATTTTATAATATATGCAGTTTAGCTAACTCTGCCATATTTATTTGTTTTTAAGCACTATCTTAACCTACCGCCAAATAGATGTTAATGATAGTTTTTTTTAAAAACCTACATAACCTACTGAAAGGGAAATTTATGCAGTATAGGTATCATGGCTATTTAAAAAAAACACACTACTTAATAGAAAATAGTATCAGATTTGTTTTTTTTTTTGTTGTTTATGTGTTTATGAATTGTAAAAAAAGAATTTATTAGTAATTGCTACCTTTTTCATTTATCATTAAAAAACCATTACTAGATTCGATTATTTTAATGTTAAATCTGATAGGAATATGCGTCGGACACACAATATTTTAAAATTTTATTTACAAACCAAAACAAAACAAAATCTAACCTAACCTACCGAAATGTAGGTGTTTGACGCTTGTTTAAACGCCTATATATCCCTTATTTGTTTAGACCGAAAAAAGATTATTGCAGTTTTGAAATCAACCAGGTGAAGTTAAAAAATCAAAATGTAGAACTGGTAGCAATACCTAATAAATACCAAAAAAAACTAACTTAACCTACCGAAATGGGAATATATTAGGTAATGCAACCCTGCCTATTTAAAAAAAACCACACTACTAAATTCAATCATTTTGATGCCAAATGTGATAAAAAATTGCGTTGGATTCTTTTAATATATTTTTTTTATTTTTCTATAAGTTTTTATAGTTTAAAAAAAACTTAAGCCTGACGAAACGTAGGAGTTTGACACTTCTTTAATTGCCTATATCTCTCTTATTTATTGAGTCCGGCAAACGATTATTGCAGTTTCGGAATCAGCGTGGTGAATAAAGTGGAATTATTGCATTATAGGAACCTTCCTCAAAAATCGAAAAAATAAAGAAATACTACTAGATTCCATCATTGTAATGCTAAATATGAAAGAAAAAACTTCGGACGTGTAAAATTTCAAAACAAAAAACAAACAATTTTTCATACCAAAAAAAAGTTTTTAAACTCACTTTTTAAGATTATTTAAAAAACTAATATAACCTACCGCCAAATAGGCGTTTATGTATTATTTTTAAAAAAACTAACTTAACCTACCGAAATGTATGGGTTTGACGTTTCTTTGAATGCCTTTATCTCGCTTATTTATTGAGACTGAATAAATATTATTGGAATCAGATTCCGAATCAGTGTTGTGAATATAGTCGGGTGACGTTAAAAAATCAACAATCTAGAAAAGGTTCCTGTACTGCGATAATATCAATAAAGTCAGGTGACTTGAAAAATCAACAATCCATAACTGGTAGGAATAACTAATAAATACCAAAAAAGCTAACTTAACCTACCGGAATGTAGGTGTTCGATGCTCCTTTAAATACCTAAATCTTGCTTATTTAATGAGGCCGAAAACAGATTATTGCAGTTTCGGAATCAGCGTGGTGACATAAAAACATCTTCAATGTAGAAGAGGTACCTAAACTGCATGAATACTAAGTGTTTGACTCTTCTACACCTATATCCTTACCTTTAGAAGATTCGTTTAAGGCTCGTTTCGACCTGAACTTTGTTTTGTGCGTTTTGTTGCTCTGTTTCAGTAGCCCAGCGCGGTGTCCCTGCACTTTTTGCATGTTTGTTACGCTTCTTTCTAAAGATTAAACGAAAACAGACACCACATAACCTCAAAGCCCACGCGATCGTGGCGGCACAGGCACAGCTGTCATTTTTCAGCTGCTGTCAAAATTGTATTTTTTATTGTGGTTATATCATCGCATATGATATTTTTTACCAAAGTTAAGAAATGGAAAAGTGGTTTAAAGTTTGTAACAAAAATAATAACATTTTTGAAAATAATGTTCAACAAAAGTAACATGGACAAAATGTTAAAAAAATATTTTAACATAAGTTTAAGGCCGGCCACCCACAGCCTTAACTGAGTGCCAGTAGTATTTATCAAGGATGCCTTTTAAATACATAAATCAATAAATCGATAAAAGCTTTACAAAAAGATGTTATCATACGAGTACAAAATGACATTTATTTAACTATATGCTTGCAATTCAGAGTATATTCGTCATTTATCTTATTCATTTTTACTTTCTCGACCCGCCAACCATCAAGGAGGGAAAGTTTTGAGAAAGCGCTAAAAAATCGAGATGAAGACGGATATATCAATTTTGAGCCCCTCTGAGACGATTAGGACCATTTCCAGATTGAAGTCTGTGCTGTGTGTGCTTGTGTCTGTACGTGTGTCTGTGTATGTGTGTTTGTATTCCTCCACTATAGCGCCCAAACGCTTAATCCGATTGAGCTGAATTTTTTTATGCAGGCATAATTTAGTCATTGCAAGAGTTGAAAGATTGTGGTTGAAATAAGTCCACCATGGGGCGCTTTAGTCATATATCAATCTCGAAATATTGAACTTAGAGATTTGAAATATGGCACATACATGCCTTGTTGGGCCGAAATCACATTATGAAATTTTGGTTGCAATATCTCATATACAAGCTGCATTAATAATATTTAAATCCGCCCTGGGCGAGAAACGAACCGCGCTTCCTTAGGCGTCGCAATGGAAGCCAACCGGGTTCGTCCGTTGGCCGAGAGTAGGCGCTCATCTATTTTATTTATCAAACCAATATTTAATTGTAACAGCTCCACGCGTAGTATATATTTCCTTGTAACAGCTACACGCAACTTAGTTGCTGACTATTTTAATGCCCATTTGGAGGGGTTTTCTATAGAGTAAAGCCCGCCACAGACTGCTACGCACGGCTACGTTTCACACGTGACTATAGCTTTGTTCATTACCAGCTGCCATACAAATCAGCACACAGCGGGCCGTCAGAATCACACATGTGACGTCAGAATCAAACGTGTGAATTAAACGGGTGCGTCGAGCAAGCGAAGCTGCGCAAACGTTTCGTGGCCACGATGGCCACGGCAACCGTGTTTCCTGCCCGTTCACCTCATCCGCTTCCGCCCTTTCTCTCCCCCAAACCGTGCCCAAGCCGTCGCAAGCGCTTTACGACTTGCACTTAAACACATGTGCTCTCCGAGACAGTCGAGACGAAATGGACATTTGTTTGGCATAGTTCAGCTAGCAGTGTTTGGCCGCATAGTTACATACATCAAGCCACGTAGCTTCCGTGTCAAAAGTGGGCGTGTATCGTCGTGAGCAGCAGTATGTGGCAGGTTTAATACTGGGAGGAATACCACGATTGTGTCCATGCAAATGACAGATAAAATACATTAGATTAATTACAAACACCAAAGTCATTCGTTTGGAATAGAACCTAACATAAACCCTGGGAGAATGAAAATGAAAGGGTTAATATTTACCTGTTAGGAAACGGGTATTTAACGATGTAGGTTGGCATAGGTAGTAGACTACTACTCCTTTTACTACTACTACGAGTAGTAAGTAGTAGTAGTAGTAGTAAAAGTAGTGGGGGCTTGTCACCTGAGCGTGGCATAGGTAAAGGGGTGGTAGACAATTGGGAGGAAATATTGGTGGATTAAAAGTCTTGTTATTGGAATTAAAACAGTTGGTGAGATAAAAGAAATCGGGTAGGTAGTATCGCTACGATACCTTAATCTTTTTTGAGTGAAAAGATCTTTCGTGGATCACCATACATTTCAGTTAAATGAACTATAACTCAACGACTTTTTTTCCTGCTCAGCTCAATTTTACAATACCTACCTTAAGTTACACGGCGGCTCAAGAATCACTTGAGTGAGTAACTCAATCCGTGCGCAGTTGTGACGGATTCTTTGGTCACGCAGAGTGAATTTCGGGACCTATATCCGACCCCTCCCCTGCTCGATGACCTAGGCACACAAACACGCAAATCGAATACACTTGGTAATAAAATAAGGTATATTTTTAGGATTTACAGGACACCGCGGCGCACTCTTTGGACCACGAAGTATAATACTTCTGGTGGAACATTAATATGGGAGCCTTTTAACCTTTTAACCCTTAGATAGCTAGCCATGACGATGGAATATTTTCAACCGTAAAAGATTTCTTTGAAGGAGGTGTTAGTACACGCAATGAAGGCGGCTTTTTCCGCATATAATTACATTATTGCATAAATACGGAGATCGGCCGCCCGCGAGTTGTAACGGAAAAACCACTGATCGGTGGTATTAGCATTCCAGCGGTTAAAGAAGTTTTCGCGTCAATAATTAAAAAAAAACACATTTAGTAGTCATCTATCCCCCCCCCCCCTCCTTTCTGAAATAAAGGCCGCCTAGCAAATGTACAGCCCATCAATGTCCTTAACGCCCGAAAATCCATCATAATTGTGGTTTCCATCGCCCCAAGTCGTCTACGGGAGTCACATCCTTGTTGATACGTCCCTACAAGATGTTTCCAACGCCGCCTGACGGAGGAAGAGATTGCGGGATTGCGGAGCCGCCCCCAGTGATATTATGGAGTAGAGGTTCAGGTTAGAGGACATGAGAGGCTCGCGTTTTTCTTGTGCGAGAGTCGCCGGATGAGATCCACAATAACTCGCCATTTGAATGTCGGTGGGAGGAAGGCCTAAAATGTTTGCTCGTAAAATACGTTGATAGAAGTAAATTTCTACAAAAATGCTTTATTGGATTGCAACACCTCAAAATATAGTTGCGTCTAATTTAGGGTTATTTTTTAATGCCGACAGAATTGGAAATAAAATTATTTGAATTTTGTAAATTACTGAACTGAACAGGCTTGTTATTAGAACTTCCACGCAGTTGCGAGCAGGCCAACATCATTGGTCACGTGACGTGACGTTGTGGACGTGTCATTCGGCGGCGACTGACGGAACCTCGTACGCGCGCTCTCTTCGTTCATTTTGTGAGAGTTTTCGTTCTTGCGCCGTCGCGACTGTTTATTCATGTCGAAGTGTACACCGAGGCGGCGTTGAAACTAATCTAGCTAGGATAATTCACTAAATCCGACCGCCATGGGGAGTGAGTATTCGCTTTTTCATTTATACTTTTCGAAATTTGCGTCTCGCTAGCTTTCGTGGGTCTGCCAAATTTCGTCCGTGCGCCTACGTTTACAGTATTGTGGCATTCCCTAATTAGCGATCGCGTATTTAAATCAATATTTTTTTCGTTTCAGTTAAATTCCTTGAGGTTATAAAACCGTTCTGCAGCATTCTGCCAGAAATAGCGAAGCCCGAAAGGAAAGTAAGTGACATACGTACCATTTTTGGTTCGTTTAAAATAACTGTGCTTCGTAATACTTTTACCCCGAGCGTAAGTATACTTTGTCTAATTACGATTATTTTTACTTTCAGATTCAATTTCGGGAAAAGGTGCTATGGACAGCTATTACTCTTTTCATCTTTTTAGTATGTTGTCAGGTGAGCATCCCATATTGTTTATATATAAATATTCCTATGTGTTTCTGTTGTAAAACAGCCGTATTAAAGCCGTGTATCACCGTCAGTAGTGCTTATAACCTTTTTTCCTCAATTTACAGATCCCCCTCTTCGGTATAATGTCATCAGACAGTGCGGATCCTTTCTACTGGATCCGTGTTATCTTAGCTTCGAACAGAGGTACTCTTATGGAACTCGGTATTTCTCCAATCGTAACGTCCGGTCTGATCATGCAACTCCTCGCCGGAGCGAAAATCATCGAAGTTGGCGACACTCCAAAAGATAGAGCGCTGTTTAACGGCGCTCAGAAATGTGAGTATTTGTTTTTGCTGGCTGCTTTAAATCAAGGTATACACTTTCTACACAGTATACAGTCAGTAGATTCTCTTAGAACAAAATTTTAATCGAGGCAAACAGGTCACTGTCTTAAGGCCTATGTTGCCGCTACTTTGCCGATGCGGATATTCAAACGTTTGAGAAATTTGTCAACTCCGCCGGCGCGTAATGCCAACCAAAGGCGTTCGCTGACACGTATCCCTCTGATCGCTTCCCTCGCACCCTATCCCCGCATTGCCCTGCCGCTCGAGAGTACGCTTACTGTTCTAACTAAGTCAAAGTCCTTGCCGTTATTCGCTAGGTAATTATTAATTAGTTATGTAGTCTCACCAAGAACTTCATATAACCTTTTGTTCGTTACATCAGAAATTATGACCGTTCCCTCAAATTACATCTATTTTACTATTGCTTACCCTCAAAAACACATAGCAGACGTCCCAGCGAATAGTGGCGTTCATTATTACAGTACGAGAAACAAATCTGACACATAAATCGACGTCGTCTTAGTAAAATGCAAAATAGCTTCACTCATCAAAATCTCTGTTTCTAAATAAAGTCCCAAAGCAAATTAGTAGCCTTCGAGATAATTAATTCATTAAAATGATAATTAACCATCTGGTAAGAAATTCATTACCTATATATAAAATAAAGGATTTTGATAGGGAATCCATATTTCAAGATGATATTTTGTTAAATTATAGAAAAGATAATATTGTTGTAAATAATATTACTTTTATTAGCATATTGCATGATTTGACATTTTTACATCAATATATTGTATTCTTATTTGATTTAATGACTTATTAATTCTAACATATATTTTTGTGTTGATGCGGTATTTTTTATCTAAAAAAGATTATTATCTAAATATTATTATTATTTCTTTATTATAATGATTACATTTTTTTATTATTTCGTAACTGGGTCAATTTTAAAAAGAATGTAGTTAACACATGGATTGCAAGTAACATCCCCTTCATTAAAAATGTGGACTTTTGTTTTTTACAAATTGTACATCTTTTTTTAAATGGACCCAACTACATGTTATCTTTTTTATTATTCCGATATTACTTTCCATAACAATCCCTTTTATTGTTATATACAACATGATAGTTTATTTTCTTTACAAATACACATATTAGTTGGGGACTCTCCTAGAGTATCCAACTAATGGATAAGCTGAATTAAATGAAAATTAGCCAGTCTTAATATGTAAAAAAAACTACCCTAAAACTTTTCTCAATAATCAAGAAAACTTTCGACTGGATTCCTGATGTCGATTTTATCTCCTAAGCAGTGTCTTTTGCATGAGCGCTTCGGAACTAGGCATAATCCCTCTGTCCAGATATAACTTGTTTCTTCCTTTCTTGGATGGCCGTTATTGTAGAATTAACAGTACGACCACAAGTGCAAACTAAATAATTACCACAATCTCGCAATGCCGTCACCCAGAGCGGCTTTACTGTTCGCTTGTTGAACTCGTATGTGATGCAGAAGTATTGCTACTTGTTTTCTTTAATTTTATCTCCACTGAACATTTCCTAATTTTCCCTCATTTTCCGCAGTGTTCGGCATGGTCATAACGGTTGGTCAAGCGATTGTCTACGTCATGACTGGAATGTACGGAGAACCTGCAGAAATTGGAGCCGGAGTATGTCTGCTCATCATCATCCAGCTGTTTGTCGCCGGTCTAATCGTATTACTTCTCGACGAATTGTTACAAAAAGGTAATTTTTATTACAGGTCTATTGAGTTCATTTGTCTGTATTTTGGAACTGCTTCAACAGATACTAGGACCGATTGCGTTTAGTTCGTGAACTAAAATCTAAATTACTTCATGCGAGCGAGACAGGTCAATACACTAGAGTGGAATAAATTAGCAGAATAGAGTGTATGAATTCTGCCACATTTTCTATATTCTACATTACTTAGTTTTCATATTGGTTCATAATATATTTGTACATAATATATTAGAACCGGCTATTACCTAGTTAGGCGACATTAAAATAGGATCACTGAATCACTGGCAACAGTTTCTAGCATAACATGTTACAGTTTTTTGCTACTGTATTCTCGGCTATGACATTGTAATTGTATATGCCCATTTACTGTAGATAATTGTAAATTATCAAATAAATAAAATAAATATATATATTTGGAATGAATGATTGTCATTTTTCCTGCATAAAACTACTAATCGAACGTAAAGCGGTATAATGTAAGACTGGATGCAATGTTTTCAAACTAATTCAGATTGTTTTATGTTCGACAGCTGTTTTATGTGCGGGAAAAGATACAATAGTTCATTTTACATAATTTATTTATTTTATTTATTTATTTAACCCGTTGAGTATGAGTCAACCAAATCTGGTCGCGAAACAATTATCCGTTGAGTACGAGTCGACCAAATCTGGTCGCGCGTATTTTCACTTCTTTGACGTTCTCACATTTATTCATAATTATCTAATTGTTTTACAAAATGATATTTCAATATTCTATATTCGAAATTTCAATGCAATCATTGTGCAGTTGTTCTTTTTATGATTGGTGTAGTAGTTTCGTAGTTATAGTACTTTAAGTCGAGCGCCGTCGATGTCGCCGAAAATCCCGCAAAAGAGACAGATGCATCCATGAAAATACCCATTTACTCCAAGGGTTAAGCTATATTTTATTTTATTTATTAATTAAAATATTACAAGTTACAATTAAGAAATAGCAAGAAATTAGACTCAATTATTAAATGATGCCCTTTGTCCAATGTCGCCAAATTAAGCAAAGCTTGTACTTGGGCGGACATTACATAAACATAGAGAAAAAAATATATATACATGTAAGTAAATATGTAAAAAACTAAATCAAACAAATAAAATAAAAAATGTTTGAAAAAATCTAAATGGCTACTTGCCATTTTTATTTAATACAGTGTTAAAAGTGAAATTAAAAATAGGAGTACAGACGCGAAAAATTCAAAATCACAAATAAAAAGCTTTAATAATTACTAAAAATAGTAGTACAAAAATAGTCACAGTTATAAAAATAGTCGTAAAATAATCACAATGTCAGAAATTCATATAAGTTAAATGTTAACCCCTTACCGCATGAATTATGAAGGAGGTTAATAAAAAAATTTTTTTTGGTAAAAACAGTTCCGTTTGTCATTATAGCATAGAAAGACGTCGCATTTTTCACATTTTGTGTATCTGCGTATCTTTGAGCAGTTTTATATTTGACTGCTTTACTATGGAATCAATTATATCATGTGTGAAGCAAAATTTGAAAAAATCGGCTGCTGGATCCAACTGTTTTATTTCCTCCGGCAAATCTGTGTTGCCCGTTAATTTGAAGTTTTCTTTGACATAAGGCTCCAGTTTTTTGCTTTTCCATACAATCGGGTCTTTTTTTACTTTTTTACCCTTCGTTTTTGCAGCCTGCAAGTATTGTAAAGGTGTATCATCATGGGTTCTATCGGAGTCAGACTCGGGTACTATAACATTTTTCTTTTTAGGTGAATGGGAAGAGGGAGGTTCGTATTCCAGATCAGAGTCGGAAGCAAGCTCAACTTCACTCAAAAAACCATCACCTAGTATAGGATTTACATGCTTGGAAGAACCATAAAAGCGTCCAGGATCCATTTCTGAAAAGCATAAGACAGAAGCTTGAGTGTATAGGAAGCCATATTTGACGGGCAGTATTTTGACGGCAACGCATACCAAATCATATTTGGAGTTTGCAAAAAACAGTTCAAAAATCAAACGAAAATAAAATTAAATACAAAAACAACTTACTGTTATCATAGTCGATGGTTCTAAGAGTAAATAACAATTTTTATTGAAGATCTCAGTCACTTTATTACTAATCTTTTTCATTGATAAAAGTTTCACTATCTTGTTGCACTTCACTCGCCGGCCACATTACAAAATAAACCCAAATAGTTTTGACACATATGACTTAACACAGACAAAAAAAATATATTTCGTTTTATCAAGAAACAGTTTTTATGATACAATTTATTTTACTATAATTTAAAGATTAATAAAACTGAAAAAAAATAACAAACTTTAGAAGCCACAAATGGCTTCGTATGCGGTAAGGGATTAAAAATTAAGAATAGTTAAAAAAATCACAACATAATGGTAATTAAAATAATTATAAGTAGTCATAAAAAGTAATCATAAACATAATCAAATAGTAATAAAAATAATATATAAATATAAATCATATAATAACATATTTAATCGATTATAAAGAATAATGCACTGCTCTGTCTCGTGTCTGCATGACCTATTTTCCGACATTAGTTCACAAAGAAACGCAATCGAGTTCATTGTGTAGCCTCCACCTAGAAATATCTGGGCGATACGCAAATATATGACAATAATGTTTCAATATGTGGTTTCAGGTTATGGTCTCGGATCTGGTATATCGCTGTTCATCGCTACGAACATCTGTGAAACTATCGTTTGGAAAGCGTTCTCACCCGCAACCGTCAACACTGGTAAGTTCTACTATGAAGATGATGATAATGATGGGGGAGGAAAAGGGGAGTTAAATAGCCTGAGCATCCCTATTTAGTCCTTCTTTAACTTGTTGACTGTTAATGGTTGACTCCCAAGGTTGACTCGAGTAGAATCAAGTCGACCTTGGGAGTTGACTCGAGGTGATGAATTAACTCGAGCGTGAACTAATTTGTCTTTCAGCACCATAGATAATAGCATTACCTAATAATTAACCTTGATAGTTATGTATATTATACGAGGGATGTTTCCAAAGTTCTGGGAATTTAGCTGTAATTTTTGTTATTTTGTTAATTTTCGTCAATATTACAATGTAGTTTTTCAACATAATCTCCATTTAACTGGATACATTTGTCCCAACGATAAACTATTTTTTTACTAATTCTTGAAGTTGACGACAAGTATCAGACCTGTTGAGTTTCTGTTCTGGTCCCAACAGCCTTGGTACGCAGCGCGCCGAAACCTTGCGAAACGCCCAAACAATCATGCAAGTTGTCATAAACTTGCGTGTACCTATACCTAGGCGCACTAATTTGACGAATAGTCATTCGCCTGTCCTCTTTCAGTAGGTATTTGACGGCAGTAATGTTTCTTTCACCTACCGACGTGCTTGGGCGCCCACTGCGTGGATCGTCTTTTAGTGATGTTCTACCCGTTTTAAAACGACCGATCCACCAATAAACGGTACTTTTGGATTCTGCAAACTCACCAAATACTCCTTGCGATGCTGAATAATTTATGTTTTCTTACCTTTCCACAAAAATTAAATTATTGCTCTTTGATATTTTGCTGCGTCTTCCATGGTTACAAAAACAGTGCTATGAAAATGCGTCTATATCAGTCGAACACCTAAATAAGACTGAATAATATTGCACTAGATAGTTGCATAAACATGTCAAGGCTTGTCTGGCGCCAATAACATTGCCTATAAGTTCTGCGTAATTTAATTATAGCACAATTCCCAGAACTTTGGAAACACCCCTCGTATATTTATATAAGCTATATAGACGCCAACTGAAACCGCAAAAGGCCGATCGGCCTTTTTGACACCCTAACGGTTAATGTTTTTTAAAAAAAAATGGATAAGCACATCTAGACAATAAAATAAGATATAGATTATAAAAAAAACATTTATTTTTAATAACAATAATAACAATTTTGAGAATCTTTTGACAATCGACCGACGTTGCCGACTGGTGCTAGATAATTAATGAATATTATTTTTTAACTATGTGTTTTACGATGCGCAGGTCGTGGTACGGAATTCGAAGGCGCTGTCATCGCTCTCTTCCATCTGCTCGCCACGAGACAAGACAAGGTCAGGGCTCTGAGAGAGGCATTCTACAGGCAGAACCTTCCCAATCTCATGAATCTTTTGGCCACCGTTCTCGTATTTGCGATAGTGATATACTTCCAGGTAAGATTTTTCTCTGATTGTTCTTTAAGCTTGACGAATAGAAAACTACAGTACTTAACAATATTACTAGGTCCAGCGTGCATTTGAGTACTGATGTACATTATTCAATATTCCTAAAATTTTAAATCATATTTTATTTCTGTGGTTTGTTTATACTTTCTTTATTGTGAAAATTTCACCATGGGTCGGTTCATTGTCATAAGACAATCTATTCCAACCAACCATACTATGAAGTGTTTATGTGTGTAATTGTGTCGTGTTATTGCATTCTATCAACAGAATTAAAAAGCAATTCCCCTATTTTATCCCAGTAGAAAATGGTGACCCAGCCGGTAATCAAACCCGGAACATTTATCATTATAGTTCATTGAACTAAATAAAAATAAAAAATATATTACATTTTAGCCACATTTGGTAAGATAAGAAACCTATCTTACCAAATTAATTAATCAAATCCTAGAATTATCGGCAGATTTGCATTTGATGTGTGTTCTTTTACTGTACCATTCTTCACAGGGAGAATGGTAAAGTAAGATAATTTCCCATCACTGTTGTTATATCCAACCACCGTAAAGGATTTGTAGTTCATAGTATTTTTTCTGTGTATTAAATCAGCAAATCTGTTTTTTTATATAATTTAATTATTGGTGTCTTTTTACATATCGACCCTACATATACTCCGCTATATGCAAAGATGCAATGATTCTGGAAAATGTGCAAAAATTGTAATATAATTTACCTTTAGTTAATAAAGGTATTGTTTTTTTTTATAAACACTGTTCAAAAGTTACAGATATTGTAAAGACCGCTCTTTTGACCGCACACGTTTTTTTGCTGTGAAAATCCACGGTTAATTCGCCGAAACGTTTTGCAAATTCATGCATCGTGGTGACTGTGTCCAGTTTTTCAACGTTTTCCCCGAGCTAGTCTTTTAGAGATCTGGATTGCTGGCTTGTATTTACTTTGGACTGTTTGGTAGCTGTTGCTTGTATTCTTCACTCTTTTGGCTGTTCTGCAAATTTTCTTGAGTTCGAAAACGGCTTTTCCACCAAGGAACTTGTCTGCTCTGTGTCTTATTTCGCAGTCGTTTTCACGGGATGTTATTATTGAGCATTCGAGCTATTGGGCTGTGTTCTCAATAGCAACATCCATTTTATTTCGCCTTGATATTTTTTCTATAATGATTTCTATATCCTCTTCCAA
The DNA here is from genome assembly GCA_944548615.1 of Micropterix aruncella. Classification (NCBI taxonomy): domain Eukaryota; kingdom Metazoa; phylum Arthropoda; class Insecta; order Lepidoptera; family Micropterigidae; genus Micropterix; species Micropterix aruncella. The sequence continues at coordinate 13,216,840 of OX155956.1, forward strand.
ATATTACCTCTTACTAAAATATATTTTTTTTGTTTTGTTTAGGGCTTCCGTGTGGATTTACCAATCAAATCAGCGCGTTACCGCGGGCAGTATTCATCGTATCCCATCAAACTGTTCTACACGTCAAACATTCCAATTATCCTACAGAGTGCGCTAGTTTCCAACTTGTACGTGATATCACAGGTAAGAAATAATCAACAGAACGTCCAATTTTAATTTAAGCAAATATAAACATTAGTACCTTAGGCTGAGGGTTCCCCCAACAGTAGCATTTTTTATTTCAGCAAAATTTTAAATTTAAAACAACTAATATGAAAGTGAGGTCAAGATAAATGGAGTAACATGAACAATATAAGATATGCAGATGATACCGCACTAATTTACAGCAGCTTGGTAGAACTCCAGCTCCTCCTTGACAAATATGGGAGGAATATGGTTGTTATGAGAGCATGCGACAAATATTGGTTAAAACTGACCATAAAGACCAAATACATGATAGTCAGTGGAGCCTCCGGAAATACACCTCAGTGTATAACATTTTGAACAGCGTATACAAGGATGAAAAATCGGCATTGAAAAATCCAGGAGTGCATTCTTTAAGATCAAAAGGTATTTCGCGGAACAACATCAACCTATACCCGAAGATCAGACTTCTGAGATGCAACGTATTCTCAATATTATATGGGATGGAAAGCCAAACACTTCAATATTGATTTAGTCATTGGCACTTTTAGCATCGATCACTAGGGAGAGCATTCCATTTGTTTACCACTACTGCTGAGGGAATGTTTCTTAGGATTTGAATGGGATGATTCACATTGTCGTTTCGGATGGTGCCCACGCAGAAGTGTGTTGGTGTTCATGGTTTAGACAGTCTGCAACCCAGGAACGTCATTCGATGCAGTCAAGATCTTGTAGTCCTTGAACTAATAAACTTGGAGTCCCGCAGGGTTCCATTTTGGGCCCTATTCTATTTTTAGTATATGTAAATGATTTACCAATGTATTTCAACGATATAAATGTAACTATGTTTGCTGATGACACTAGTTTAATTGTTGCCGGTAAAGATATGGGCGAATTATTGATTAACGTTAAAATTAATCTATTCAAACTAAATAGTTGGTTTGAGAGCAACAACCTCACACTAAATGCGTCTAAAAGTAACTTCATACATTTTACAAATCATCGAAATCGAAATAAAGGTTCGCCAATAATACTTTCAATAAATAACACTGCCATTCCTCAAACTCATTGTACTAGATTTTTAGGTGTTCATGTCGACGAACTTTTAAAATGGAACTTTCACTGTGAAAACCTCGAAAGTAGGTTAAGTCGGGCATGTTATGCTTTAAGTATTGTAAGAAGGTCGTTGGATGAATTGCAAACAAGAAATGTTTATTTCAGCTATATTGAAGCTATCCTAAGTTATGCCATTACGATCTGGGGAAATTGTTATGCTTGTCATAGGGAACCCATATTTATACTCCAAAAGAGAGCAGTGCGAATAATTGCAAAGGTGAAAAGGGAAGAGTCGTGTCGACCCATTTTTAAAAGGCTAAGAATCCTCACCTTAACCTCACTCTATCTCTTTAAGTTACTAACTGAGTTTTTTAAAAATAAAGAAACACATTATAAAAAGTTTTCAGATACACATACTAAAAATACGAGAAATAAATTAAACATTTTTATACCATGTATTAAACTAAATACAGCAAGGCAAGACACAAAATACTCAGGGCCATATTACTTTAACAGGCTACCAGAAAGTTTAAAAACTATTCAAGTGGAAAGCTTATTCAAAAAGTTACTTAAAGAATTCTTATTAGACAAAGCTTTTTACTCGATCGATGAGTTTGTTAATTTTAAATAATTTTTCAAATTTTTTGGTCATTTTTTTGACAATTTTAAGTAGTATTTTTTAATTATTCTGACTTTTTCTGATTTTAATTTCTTGATTATTTTTATCAATTATTTTAATTTGTGGTTTTAGTAAATAAATCTTAAAAATGATTTGGATGCCCTAAAAGCAATAAAGAAGTAACTGTATGTACGTGGTGATAAATTTAAATATTGTAAAAACGAACTAATATACTGTATTAATTACTGAACTAATATACTAAAAGCAATAAAGAAGTAACTGTATGTACGTGGTGATAAATTTAAATATTGTAAAAACGAACTAATATACTGTAATTTAAATGTACCTAAATATTAAGTTTCTACAATCTGTTAAGATTTTTTGGAAATAAATTGAAATTGAAAATTGAAATTGAAATTGAAATATATGTCTCGATTGTCACTCTTCAATGAGAACAGCCATTCTTTTCTCGTACATTAGATGCTTTGAGTTAAAAGATAGTTGTTCTTCGCTAGACCTATAAAAGAATGATATCCTTCCTAAATTTTGGATTCCAGATCTAATAGGCGTGTTACAAAATGGGTCTCACAAATGACATATAGATTGGTGCCTTCTAAATGTACATCTATCAGAGGATACTAGGAATAAGCTGGGTTAGGTATAAGTAGAAATAAGAATAAGAATGAAGATGAGCAAAAAGCATAAAGCATTTGAGCAAAAACATAGAAATATCGAGGATAATAAAGATCCGCAAGCTCGAATACTTCGCTCGTGTAATCCTTAAAAATACAACATTATGCATCTAATAATTTAAGACAAAATAGCCAGAAGAAGAGGTCCGAAACAAAGATGAATATCTTGACTCCGTAAACCGCGGGAATCGTTTCAGGAATTCCTTCCAGGAATCTACCACATCTGTTTAGATCGGCATTATTTGGCATCCAATAAAGTAGGAATAGTCAATATGATAGCCGGCGTTTGGTAGCAGGCATAGTACAGAAGAAGAAGAGGAACTGTTATTTACAAATATTATTGCTTTTATTTTTCAGATGTTAGCTGTTAAATTTGCCGGCAACGCTCTGGTCAATCTACTGGGAGTTTGGGCCGACGTGGGAGGAGGCGGCCCCGCCCGAGCGTACCCCGTAGGGGGGCTGTGCTATTACCTGTCTCCGCCCGAGTCCTTAGGGCACATCGGGCGGGACCCAGCCCATGCCTTCCTGTATGTGCTCTTCATGCTGGGCTCCTGCGCCTTTTTCTCCAAGACCTGGATCGACGTGTCCGGCTCGTCCGCAAAGGATGTGGCCAAGCAGCTAAAAGAACAACAGATGGTGATCCGCGGACACAGGGACAACTCCATGATTCATGAACTCAACAGGTAATTCATCATTACATTTCTATTCTCTTCAGATTTTGTGTGTAATGTATGTTATCTTCATCTTAACTCGAAGAATGTACCGACAAAGAGGTAGATTTTTTTATAACACAGGGTCACCATAAGGGTAGGGACAGACTGAGCCCATGTACGCAACGTATATGATGCAACGCTCCAACATTGGCGTGCACACTTGTCCCACTGTATATGGCATCAAAAGCTGCTGTAACTTCTCATGCCGCAACCACGCTCTTGCCACAAACCGCTTGTACAAACGCTTGAATGGCTCGCAAGCGTTTGCCACAAGCTTCCTTTTATTTGTGCACAAAACCGACACTCGCAAGCCTTGCAAGCCTACACAATCCAAGCCAAACGCCAGAACCACATGGAATTTACAAAGGTTTGCCAAGGCTTCGCAAGCGTGCGGATGCAGCATCAGGAGGTGCACTTGTATTGTGTACAACCATTGTACAATTGTTTTCTGATTCTGAGAGTGAGTTTGAGAATGATTTACTCAGTTTGTTATTTTTAAATCCACACCACCACACCACAAAAACAAGTAAATAAGGTTAAAAAAAAAAGATGTTGGATTTGTGAGATAAATAGACCATACAAATAAATACCATACAAAGTTTAGAGAATACCATACATTGTGAAGAACGATTCTGTATGTATTTCTGCACATCTTTTCTCTGAGCATACACGGACGGTCTATGTGTGTCTGATGCGTTGCGAACGTACGTTCTAGAAACACACAGGCTTTACGCGTTGAACAGCGTACTCTCATTCCCTCCACCTTCCCATGCTGATCTGGATATCGCATGACATCATGTGACAGCATTGCTGCGTATGATAAGTATGCTAAGTCTACTGTTTTCATGCAAATTCAAGGGTCCAAATGTCATAACGTGTTGCGAATATATACGGATTAAATAAAAAGCAATTGCATGACTGATATTTTGCATTTTCTCCACAGGTATATCCCGACAGCAGCAGCATTCGGAGGCCTGTGCATCGGTGGACTATCAGTCCTCGCCGATTTCATGGGCGCCATCGGCTCGGGAACCGGTATTCTCCTGGCCGTCACCATCATCTATCAGTACTTCGAAATATTCGTGAAAGAACAATCGGAAATGGGCGGAATGAGCACATTACTATTCTAAGACTCTCAACTCTAGGAACTGTGTTCTGTGAAAAGACTTTCTTCTATTTATGTGAAAGTGTGAAGCATTTTTGTTCAATGACATGTTGTACTTTTATTTTTTTTTTCATACATTTTGAATTTCATCAGTTGAATATTAGAATTTTTATAAATCCTACGTTTGTTACGTAGAGCTCCCTAAAGAAAATGAAATAATAGATCCGTTTATTTATGATGAGATTTCCTATCAAGTGAGGATGAGCGTATTTAGGAATTTTAGATTAAGATTTTTGTTAATAAAAGAACAAATGGTGAAATAAGTCTTATCGTTTTATTTTCTAGAAGAAAAAATGTTGGCTTTAATTTTCGAAAACGAGAAAGTGAACAAAGTCAAGATATAAAGATGTGCGCAAAAAAAAATGTTACAGGCAGTGGCGTAACTAAGCCGGGTGCGTCGCACCGGGATGTAGTTCGTGGGCCTAAAATGGCGTTCCATCCAACTACTAGGAAGCCCTTAAAATCAAATGCAAAATCAAATCATTACAAAAACCATTCGAGAAATGTATTTGTTCATATTTTTTAAATATGTAGATATGCAAAAATTACTACATTTGTAATAATATTATACCTATTTTTTAGTCTTACCAGTTTCGCACTTGATAGTTCTACTCAAAATAAAGTAATAGAAACCGACATATTTTTTTACACTCAAATTCAAAGGTCGAGAAATATAATTGAATTAGCAGCAAGTGTCATATTAACCCTTCAGGCATTGGCCCCTCAGCCGATTGACAAGTTGATGTCCCAAAAAATTTTTGTGAAAATTAGTAAAAAAATTGAATTATGACACTGTCTCACCAAAACATTAATTACTGCCAAACCACTGTACCCATAATTAAAATAAAATATATTAACATAATAAAATAAAATTAAAACGGGGCCGTCACGCTGAATCGTGTTGTGGCCGATATCGGCCAATTGGGGCTCTAGGGGTTAATATAGGAACAAATGTTTCGAGCATTCTCCCGCAAAAAATCTTTGATTTGTGATTCCGCAAGTCCTGATGAAGTTCTTTGGAACATGTTGCGCAAGATGTTCGGGGCGATGCCCCCACCGATTTATAATGCAGCTACAATATAAATATGTAATGAAGCTAGGTATACAGTATTTACATCCCATATGTGATAATGAATGTAAGTAAGTAGGGACAGGGTCCTTTTGTTGAATTTTGCACCGGGGCCATTGTAGTTATGCTACTGGTTACAGGTGTGAATAAAGCATAGATGTATTATACTACCGTTGTACATCTATGGAATAAAGTGATGCATCAGGCAGTTGACCGCCACAGTGATATTCAACAATTTCCTGTTGTAATAATGGAATTAATTTCCAGTTGTAACAAAACAGAAAAAAAACTATTTCTTAGAAATACCAGGAAAACCACCAAACATACATTTTTAAACAAAATGGCCAAGACTCGCCAACTATAGAAAAGGGCCAAGTTGGCGGTCGCAGTATAATTGTGATCTACTCGATCAATTTGTTTTAAATCCTGCAACCCGGGCTTTGTACAAATGATACCTCGCGCAGTACATACTCACTTACACCTTCATGGGTAAAATCGTCCTTTAGCGGGAGACATAGTGGCAGTAAAGTCCACTGATCATGTAAAGTCCCGCATTGTGGACTTTTGATTACTTTTTATTTATATACTGATTCCCGCGTCAAAATTCGAAACATTTTCTACAATGGCAAGACGAGGCGAAAAATATTATTGAAACACTGACAGCGCTCGACTAGTTGGACCACATACGGTACGATATTTCACTGAAAAATACGAGGCGAGGATCATTTGTTTTAATAGTTAGATAATTTAATATATTTCATCCAGATCCTGCGCAGAAGAATTTATTCGGAGTTATTTCGTTATGCCGCATCCACACGCTTGCCAAGCCTTGGTAAACCTTCGCAAATTCAGTGTGGATCTGGCGTTTAGCTTGGCTTGTGTAGGCTTGCAAGCGCTTGCCGCCGATCCGATCGGTGTCGGTTTCGGGCGCAAATCAATGGAATTTTGTGGTAAACGCTTGCGAGCCATCCAAGCGTTAGCAAAAGCGGTTTTCGACAAGCGTTGGATGAGGCATTAGATTGATTAGCAAAAAATCTAGTACCTAATTGGAATATGTGTGTAAAACTTTTGTAGGTGGGTGCTATCGGCAATCGCTCGCGCCGCGCTAACCAGCCCTAGAAGGTGTGGTGAGTAACACACCGCGCGAGCGTGTGATATACCACGCATGGTGCGTCGCGCGCGCTTCCAGTCGCGAACTGTGGTGCGGTGCGTTGCGGTACGTTTTTGACGTGACAACGTCTTATAATTCGATGGAGCCGGCTGCACGCACGAATAAACATGACTCATGCGGCGTTACCTCGCTCTGAGGCGTTCCATTTAAGGCTTGAAGTACAAGTTACAAAAGTAACACAAATTGTAAGAAGTTAAATATCACACATGTTTAAAAGTTGTAAATCAATTGCTCAACGCACATTCATACTTGTAAAAACTATGTACATTGTAAAAAAAAAAGACAATTGTATTTATGCGTACAAATAAATGTAACTTGATCAATTCAATTGTGATTTCCATTTACCTCCTTCTCTATATCCATACAAAATATATATCAAACAAATAAAATAAAAAATTTCTTTTGAAAAATGCAACCATTCCATCAGTATTTTCTTATGACGTTGTCACGTTCAACTATCGTCAGTAAACCGACTTTACAGACAACCGATTTTTTTGTTCGCCCGACGGAAAAAACAACGATTTTTGTAGTCTGCGTCCAGTGACAACACGTCCGGTGATGCCCCACAGCCAATCTGCTGCAATCCACAGAATTTAAATCCGGCCCGATTTGCTCCGTAGTGCGGCGTAGCGGCCCACGGATACATGGTAAATAAACGGAACAGAGACAAAGCTTCTAAAGAGCCTACAAAATGTTTATCTATTTTGGTAGGGTTGGCACAGGAGGATACAATTAAATAAACAAAATGTTTATCAACTTTTTGTTATATACTTACCTACGATAGAATAATTTTTACAAATTACTTACTCTAAATATATATTTTTTGTAATTTTAGCGAGATAAATAGTTAGGTACCAATCAAGTTAGGTACTGTACTTACCTAGTGAAGTATTTGGGGGTAATGAAAAATTATATATTTTTATTCATTCTATTTTTTTTTATACACACAGTGCAGTAAACCATATTTACACTTTTTTATATTGAAAAACTGATTAAATCAATCGTCTGAGCTCCAGCGTCGAATTCCGCAACTCAAGCTGAAGAAGGCACCCGGCCTCGACGGCATCAATAGCGGCACTCTAAAGAGGCTTCGGCGTCGCTAGCTTCCGACCCTCGCAGGACTGCTAAACTCCTGCATCCGACTCGGTCACTTTCCAGAGAAGTGGGAGACGGCCAAGGTGATAATACTGCCGAAACCTCGCAAGGACCTGCGGCAACCGGGCAATTACCGCACGATCTCTCTGCTGTCCACCCTCGCAAAGGTCTTCGAGCGATGCGTGCTGGCGCGATTAACGCCGCACCTTGCTCCGCGCAACGAGCAGTATGGATTCCGTACCGGCCAATCGACTACCCTGCAACTCACGAGGGTAGTACATCGCCTGACGGAATCCTAAGCACCAGCACACGGCAGCCGTCTTCCTGGACGTCGAAAAGGCGTTCAACCGAGTCTGGCACGAGGGCCTCCGCTACAAGCTGGCGACACAGACCACGACACCGCGCCTGCTCCGGAACTTGGTGGCTTCCTTCATATCCGGAAAAGGGTTCTTCGTCGCCGTGGAGAGCGAGCAGTCCACAATTCGTCCCATCGCAGCCGGAGTCCCGCAAGGACTAAACAGTGCTATACTGTGCACCCGGCGCTATACGGTGTCTACACAAACGACATACCACTCAGAGCCGGCGTGGAGCTGGCGCTATTCGCGGATGACGAGATGTAGGTACATGGCAGCTTCAATTAACATCAAGGTCGCGACCAAGAAACTACAGCAGCAACTAGACCTTATGCCAGAATGGCTAAGGAAGTGGCGGATTGTCGCTAACGCGGCTAAGTCCGAAGCGATCATCACCGGCTCACTCAATGTCTACCCGAAGCCGGTAAAACTCAGCGGCACCCCGGTATCGTGGAAAACCACGGTCATGTATTGATGCTGAAGATGTACGTGAGGACGAAACTCACGTACGCGGAACAGGCCCGGTACCACCCCATCTCGACATCGCAGCGGACAAACATCCAGTGAGTGCTGAACGTGGGGCTAAGAAAAGTGTCGGGAGCTCCTTGGCACGTCCGAAACGCGATTTTAGCGAAACAGAGCCCGTGGAGGAACACGTAAAGCTCCTCGCACGCGCTATGTACCGTACGGCCGACACGTCACCTCTCGAGCACATCCGTCAGCTCGCTCCGCTGCACACCAGGCCGCCAAATGTCCGAAAGGCGTACCCGCTCAGCACAGCAGTCTTGCCACAGAAGATGCAATGTACCAACTCCCGTCTCAATCCTTCACGATAAGGTGCCCAAGCGCCTTACAATAAGGTGCCTAAGCACCTTACATCTTGCCGCAGAGCGCAAAGCCCTGCGACGCCATATCCCGAAAGCTGGGCCAATGGTCCCGGCTCACGCGACTGAGCAATTGATGTCTGGCTTTTATACAGGTTGAGCAATTGATGACTGGCTTTCATACTGGCTTCAAAATATATAGCTGGAATATTGGTCAACAATGACGCGACCGCGCTATACTAACTTTTCAATTCACACGATGGCAGTACAGTGTCAGCACTGACTTGTTTTGAAATCGAAGTCAGTAACTGACATTGTAAATCGGCCTTTACTCCTAGATCTGAGCGAATATGCGTCAGCTGGGAACTTCTAAATCTTGTACGATACGATTGTTTTGATTCAGCACATGTTGTCCATCACTGGCCATCGGCCAGCCAGCCACATCAAAATCGCGTCGGACTTCTTCGCTGCGGTTGACCCTCTTCGTCGGTGCCTTGCGATGGTGGTGCCGTTGTGAGCGTTTCGTCGGGTCCTGGAGCGTTTCGAGCGGTCAGCGATCGCGCTGGGCATTCGCACTGGAGAAGATGAATCGCGCGGGCGCGAGCGACCCGCCTGGGTGTGGCTCGACGCTGTTTCCCGACATAACACTCCAAATACAGACGACGACCGGAGGCAATTTCTCGATAACAGTAAACAGCAAGCACACCGTCGAGAACCTCAAGAAGATCATGTCGAAGAAGCTGAAGGTGTCCAAGGATCGGATATATCTCCTGCATCGCGAACAGTGAGCGTCCTTTATGCCTTTTATTATCTATATCTGAGTGCATGCATAACATACACTCACATAGCTATGGCGATATGGGTGACGCACTCATCGCGACCTTTTTTGCATTCGCAGGCAATTGAGGAACGGAACAATGGAGGAAAATGGCATCATCGACGGCTCCAGAGTAATCCTTTTGCCTAGCGTCGAGACTGGACTGCTTGTGAGTAAAATAAGGCCACTTTATCAACAATAATAATTACCGTTTTGTATCTGGCGGCATATCGGTCGATGTCCAACGCCACTGCAGTTTCTTGGGGTTATATACGACTAAATAGTAATGTAGAAAGAAACACTGGCTTTGCTCCAATTTAAAAGATTTCTTTAGGTACAGTAGGTAATGTAAAACGAGCAAGGCTCAGCTAGAACCTTGAGGAAGTGCAGACCCTGCGAAAATTATTGATAGATACTTACTAGGTTAGTATAAAATAATATGGAAATTATGCAATTTAGCATACTCTTCTACATTGATGATGTTTAAATTGTGCCCCACTATATTTATCACGCTGATTCCGAATCAGTGAAAATCTTTGCTCTATCTCTATAATGCAGTTTAGCTATTTTTTTAAAATTGTTGTGTAGGTCTTTATGAGCCTTGTAACACTGCGACTATTGCTGATCTATTGTGTTCGCCACCTACTATAGTTCTGCGCTAAGCCTCGCGTCATTTAAGAACCGCAACAGGCTTTTGGCGCCAGATTATTTTACCTCCTCAGGTTGGAGGTAATGAACACTCAAGCACACACACACACTCGCACATGAGGTGCAGAGGAGTTTCCTCTGCCCCTTGGCAGAACCTGCACATTTTTGTGTCTCGGAGATTGAGGTTGTACATGTGTTTGTTGAGGCCACAATGCCCTGTAAGCGCCCTCACCAGTATGCGTAGATTGTTCCTATTTAGCGATAAGGCCTCACAGGCCGTCTTAGGGTCGTAGGCCTTAATTAGCGCTTTGGATTGATTCAACCCTGGCGTGTTGTTTCAGTGGTTGACGGATTGTTCTAAACATATTTGTTTGAGAATTAGGTTTGCAAGGCTTTTTAGTATGCCACAGCAAGGTTCAGGGCCGTATAACGCAGTTTAGCTAACTCTGTCATATTTAATAAAAACTAACAACCTACTGCCAAATAGGTGTTATGACACTTTAAAAAAAACTAACTTAACCTACTGTCATATAGTTGTTTATGAATTGTTAAAACAAAACTTAATCTACTGCAATATAGGTGTTCAAACAGTTACTGGCCAGTTAATGACACATCTTCAAACAGTTACTGGCCGCACCAAATTTCTCGGTCCCTCGTCCACATGCTCCCTCGATCACATGCGTTTATCGAACACCAATGCGCTGAAACCAAAAAAGGATAGAAATCCTAAGGATTTCTAGCTCCTAATGAACTCTAAGCTCCCTTAAGAGTTCCCTCCACTCTGGCTGAACGGTATACAGTGAACATACATATTGGAGCAAAAGGTCCTGGGGGGAAACGATATCCTTTAACCTAAACAGGGATCCGCACATATCTGAAGTTGCCTAAAAAGCAAACTCACTCACATACCTGAGGGCCTATTCTCTAAAAATTGGGCATGTTAAATTTGCGTATGGTCAACGTATATCAAATGGATCATTTAACAAGCTAAATTTTTCAACAATCATCCCCTCCTGGTAAGAAAATCATTCGCGAATATGAGTTAATATTGAAAATATACATCCTGTTGGTATATGGACTCCAGATCCTGGAATCCATATCTCAAAAAGGATATAGACACGATCAAGAAGGTTCAAGGAAGGTTTACTAAGATACCTCAAGAGCTAAAGAGACTACAGTATGAAAAATGGCTGCATCTTGACATTGTTAGAGTACTGACATAAACAAGGTATATGCTAGAAACATATATTCAATGCTACATAACTTGCATTGATGTAGATGAAATTTTCACCTACAACCAAAACACTCATCTTTTTGGACACTCTTAAACTTACCAAAAGTAACTTTTCCGCCTACCCTAGGAAGCACTTCATCTCCAATTGCATGATCAATCAGTCAATGGAACGACTTTTCAGAGGAAACAGTGTGTGCGGAGTGTGTCTTTCTATTATAGGTAGTCTAGCCGCCGTAGCTGTTGATGATCGAGGAATGACGGTGTGACGAACCAGAGTCCTTATTTTTGTTGTCCTTGTACCTCGACTTAATACAGAGTAGAAAAACGCAATGTAAATATTTGAACCGTTTTAATAATATAAAGAGAGAGAGAGAGAGAGAGAGAGAGAGAGAGAGAGAGAGAGAGAGAGATGACTGACCCATATATTTATGTTGACAGAAGTGTAGTAATTAATAAAAAATGCGCTCTTTTATATCCATTAAACTGTAAGAATATTTCGACGTCATAAACATTTCGATGTCAACACTAATACAGTAAAACCCGCTTATATCGAATTTTAGGGGGTCGGAGTAAAAATTCCATATAAACGGGAATTCGTTATAAGAGGGAAATGTCTATTTTTGATTGTAAAGGCCAGAAAATTAGTAAAAACCAAAGATCTTAGAAAGAAATGTCTTTCCACTACTAGCCTCACAGTTTCTCAATAGAGGACACTAATATTAAGATTAAAATGCGTTTTCAATAATCGAGAAAGCTTTCTTAAAACCTTTCTCAATAATCGAGAAAGCTTCAGATTGGATTATGGAGGTCGATTCGGTCTCTAAGCAGTATAAATTCCCTGAAAGTCTCGGATGCACAGCTACAATAAGGACCATCTCGGAAGATGGCATCTCGGAAGATGGTCCTTATTGTAGAATTAACTGTTCCATGGGAATCAAATATCCCAAAAGACCACGAGTACAAATTAAATAAATACCATGATCTTGCAAATGCCATCACCCGGAACGGCTTCACTGTTCACCTTCCGGTGGAAGTAGGCGCTCGTGGTCTGCCAGCTAAATCTTTGTTTCACCTTTTTAAAGATCTTGGTCTTTCTAGGAAAATAATCAACTCCTTTCTAGAAAAAATATCTAAAACCGCGATTTCTGCGTCTCAAATTCTATGGCTTCGAAGGGGAAGTGAATGGGTGGTAAGGTGAACGCTCACATGTGGCAAGACAGCTGTCCTAAACCTACCACAGCCGGTCATTAGTCCGAAATCCACCGTTCACCTCCCAGAAGTGTAATAATTATATATGATGGGCCCGATTTTTGGTCGGTGAATTCCATGGCAGCTCCGTTTGTATTTTTTTTTAATTTTTTTTTTAATACGATCAAATACTAACATATTTCAGTTATATTTCTGGTTTGCGACACATCATTTTGAACTTGCACATTTATGAGATATTCAGGATGCTGGACAAAGTAGAGGATCTGAACATCTCAATCAACCGTTGATGACTTTTTCAAGAAGTGATGAGTACACACTCAATTTCTGTCGTGTCCAAGTGAATTGTAGTGAAATAATTCAATTTGCATCAATAAAATACTGGGAAATATAATTTCGTTCCTGTGTGAAAATACATTTGTTTTTCATACTGAGAATTATACATTATCATTTAATATTACCTATTTGAATCGTTGCTAAGTGATATTTCCCTACACTGTCATATCACTATGTTAACCCGTTGAGTATGAGTCAACCAAATCTGGTCGCGAAACAATTATCCGTTGAGTACGAGTCGACCAAATCTGGTCGCGCGTTTTTTTCACTTCTTTGACGTTCTCACATTTATTCATAATTATCTAATTGTTTTACAAAATGATATTTCAATATTCTATATTCGAAATTTCAATGCAATCATTGTGCAGTTGTTCTTTTTATGATTGGTGTAGTAGTTTCGTAGTTATATAAATAAATACAAACGGAGCTGCCATGGAATTCACCGACCGGAGTCGGGCCCATCATAATACTATTTTTTACACTTCTGGGGGGTGAGCAGTGGATTCCGGACTTACGAACCGGCTGTGGTAGGTTTAGGACAGCTGTCTTGCCACATGTGAGCGTTCACCTTGCCACCCATTCACTCCCCCTTCGAAGCCATAGAATTTGAGATGCGCAAATCGCAGTTTTAGATAATTTTTCTAAGAAAGAGTTGATTATTTTTCTGGAAAGGCCAAGATCTTTAAAGAGGTGAAATAGAGATTTAGCTGGCAGGCCACGAGCGCCAACTTCCACCGCGTGAAGGTGAACAGTGAAGCCGTTCCGGGTTACGGCATTTGCAAGATCATGGTATTTATTTAATTTGTACTCGTGGTCTTTTGGGATATTTGATTCCCATGGAACAGTTAATTCTACGATAAGAGCCACCTTCCGAGATAGAGAGTAAAGAGTTATATCTGGACGGAGGGCTGTGCATCCGAGACTTTCAGGGAATTTATACTGCTTAGAGACCGAATCAACCTCCAGAATCCAATCTGTAGCTTTCTCGATTATTGAGAAAGGTTTTGTAGTTAAATGTTTTTTGCCTTTAGAGCCATCCCGCACAAACTGTATTGGGGGTTTGGAGGATACTGTCAAACCCTTGTTGGCACGAGCCACTGAGAGACTAATTACCTCGCGAATAACAGCGAGAACTTTGTCATGGCGGTAAGTGTACCGTCCTTGATCTAAGGCCACCTTGCAGCCAGCTAGAATGTGCCTAGCTGTGCAAGGGGTATTGCTACAGAGGGGACAAGAACTATCCTCGGCAAAGCTCCAACGAGCGAGGTTACTGGGGTCTGGAAGTGTATGCTGAAAGGCATTCAAATAAAATTTCAGCATCTCTGGCGTCCAGTCATAGAGCATTACCTTCCAGTGCATTGGAGGCGGAATGCAAAAGTCACCAATTGTTGTCCAATCATTCTGGCATTGAAGGCCAATAGCATGAGCCATACTCTTGCTGTCGTAATCTCCCCGCAAAAGAGACTTCTTCAAGTCCACGTCGCTCGTGGTTGTACTGCCATACCCCAGACCAGTGCCATTCTGGCTGATTCCAGTAAGGAACCTTTTGTGGAAGTCTACGCGGGCTTGTAGTTCATTTGAATCACTACAGCCACTTATTACGTGCTTCGATATTGCCGGATCTTTGGAATTGCACAGAATCGAATTTTTGGTTATTCTGGAGTTGGCGTAGAGCAGAGAGGGCAGTTTAAGCGCTAGCCCAAAATTTTGTTTGGACCTGAAGAGAGTCGAGGGGTCAGCTGGTTTGGCTAAGGACAGCCAGGATTTTAAACTAGCTGTCACCAGTGCATCTAGACGGGACAGTTGGGTTTTGGTAAAATCGTAAATAAGAAAGGGCCATGACAAATGTGACGTTAGATAATTGTCATAGATCCAGGCCTTACGAGGGCCAGAAATTAGCAAGGCATCTATTTTCGCCAGGCAACTTTTGAAATGCTCTATAACATGATCGCCCGAGACGTCTTTTCCCTGATGGGTGATTTTTCTGCCGAGGAATTTGAAATGATTGTTTGGGTCTATAAGGGAGATATTAGAGCCCTTATAGACCAATTTGGGGTCATAGGATGTAAATTTTGTGCCCATGCGGGCGAGTCCAAGGCAAAAACATTTGGAGGGCTTCACTTTTATACAGCCTGACCAGTCGCAGAAAAGCTCCACTTTCTGTAATAGCAGGGAAAGCTGCTTGGGGCTTCTGGTAATGAAAGTTAGGTCGTCGGCAAAAGCGAGGCACGACGAGGTGTATTGGCCGTCTGTTTTAAAACGGTAGCCCCACTTCCTGTCAAACTGGCTCAGGCTTTCCAGAAGTATATTAAAAACTATATTAAAAATCGTCGGGGAGAGGCAACAGCCCTGAAATAGTCCAATTGAATATGGTATAGAGCGGGTAGTCCATTCTTGCGTTTTAACATGGAAAGTCAGACAGTTGTAGTAGGAGGCTACAATGTCACGCACGACTGGTGGGAAGTTGTACCAGCGGAGTGCAAAGTGGAGGAGACTGTGTCGGACTGACCCAAAGGCATTCTCTAGGTCGAGCCAGCATACATTGATTTGGCGTTCGTGCTGTCTCGCATCCTTGATGGCAGCAGCCAGGAGAGAGTTGTGCTCGAGGCAGCCCGAGACGCCGCGCATGAAGCCTTTTTGAACTGATACTCCAAGGTACTCATTCCGGTGCATGAATTCGCTCATCCTCGTGTGGACTATGCTAAAAAAGATTTTGGCCACAGTGTCTGTGAGAGCA
Source organism: Micropterix aruncella (assembly GCA_944548615.1). Taxonomy (NCBI): domain Eukaryota; kingdom Metazoa; phylum Arthropoda; class Insecta; order Lepidoptera; family Micropterigidae; genus Micropterix; species Micropterix aruncella. Next base: position 13,232,758 of record OX155956.1, read on the forward strand.
ATGGGCCGAGCGTCCTTAGGTCCGGTGCAAACTGGGACCTTCGGAATTAAGATGACTGTCGCTCGGCCAAAATTCTGTGGGACTACACCGCTATTCCATATATTTCGGAAGATGGATCCTAAATATTGCAGAAGGCAGGGGCATTTTTTGTATACTAAATAGGGAATACCATCGGGACCCGGAGTAGAGCCCGACGGCTTCCTCTTTACTTGATTAAGAATCTCATCTAGTGATGGAGGTTGAGAAGCAAAAGCTACCGTAGGCAGGGGCGGAGGTGTAATGCCCGGCGGAGGGCTGTAATTATGGAGCCGCATTGGGTCCTCATACTTTAAGGTCGATGTCGCCGAAAATCCTGCAAAAGAGACAGATGCATCCATGAAAATACCCATTTACTCCAAGGGTTAATATCGGTTCTTTAATGTTATCAGCTTTAAGAAATGCAGCCTTTAGTCTCTTTAGTTCTGGAGATATCTTAGTAAACCGTCTCTGGATGTTCTCGAGCAGGTCTATACCCTTTTTGGAGAATGGAATCCAAATTTGGAATGCATATTCTAACAGTGGTAGTACGTCTTGTATATTTTCAGTGCTAAATCAGGCGAAACGTCCTTAAAAGACTTCCTTATGAGGTACTTGAGTGAGTTTGTTTTTTACAATTTGAGGACTTAAAACGGATCCCGTTTTAAGTTGAAGAATATTGTCACCGTTGGATCCTTTCGCTTTAATGCTTGTGTCGAATGCGTACCTAAATGGTCAAAATTTGCAAAAAAGCATTTACGTGCTTGACAAATATATTGGATGTGGCTTGATGCCACATCAAACAAGCATTCATACAGAGTGACCCAGCCTTCACCCAGAGTGACACATCAAGCATTCACACAGAGTGACACAAGCATTCACACAGAGTGACACATCAAGCATTCACACAGGGTCACCTAGCCTTCACACAGAGGGACTTAGCCTCTACACAGAGTGACACGCATTCGCACAGTAAGACATCAAGCATTCACACAGAGTGACCCAGCCTTTACACAGAGTAACACACATTCACACAGAGTGACACATCAAGCATTCACACAGAGTGACCCAGCCTCTTCAGAGCTGGCACAAATACCAAAACGGTGATGTATTCGGAGCAGTGTCATGCCGACCTTGGTTGACGCCTGTGCGCAAAACCAATGAAGCGCCTCTTTGATTTTGTAAATTAGTGAACAACTTCGCTACTGGTTGGAAAAATAGACAAGAAAAACTCATATTACATAATAATTATTATTTATTAGGTACCTACTAATTTAACTCAAATACAAATTATAAAAGATTTAATATTTTGTATAATTAACTAAATGTTGCTTGCTTTCTTTTTTTTTTCCTCATTTTAATGCTGATCGGTTACTATTTGTCTAGGTTTTGATATTTAAAACATTAAAATAAAATAGACAAATTACTAAGCAAACAATAAAAATGAAAAAACGCAGTAATAAAATTTCAACTCTTCTGGTCTGTCTATTTGAAAATTCTTTTATATAACAACTCGCAGGCCGCATGTCTTCACTGCCGCTTCCGCCTCTGTCTCCATTTGCATCGCATACACTCGTTGTGACATTTTGTAGCGCACTGATTTGAGTCGCTCGACAGATATCTCTAGACGGGCGAGCGTGCTCGATAACCATAGCAAAAATATAATTTGCCATGAAGCATACCAGCACTTCGTTTGCTCATCGAGCACATCGAGCTTAGTTCGAAATGATCAAATTTGCAAAAATTCAGCTGACAAGCAGTTTTGACCGTCTAGGGAGCTCTTTAGGGTTAGCAGCGCCGATAAGTGGCAGGACAGTCGTACGCCTATTCCGTCGAGATCGATGCGTCTCGAGCTCGAGAGTCGGCCTCGGATGCTTCGAGTTTATCGGCGTAAGGTCGTCGATATACCGCATCGATTGGTGCCGACGAGATACGATTCGTCGTCGGTTTCGCCAGCGCGCGATAGGACGCGCCGAGAGGCGCTGCGGCCGTCGACTCGAAGCGCTCTTTTGCGCGTTTCAGACGCACAGGCCGGAGAACTCGGTGATGCAGGCGCTGGAGTCGCTGAACGACTCGCAGGTGAACGACTTCCTCAGCGGCAAGTCGCCGCTCAACCTGACGATGCGTCTCGGCGACCACATGATGCTCATCCAGCTGCAGCTGTCCACGCTGCAGGGCGCGGGCGGCGGGGGCGAGGCCGGGGCGGCGCGCGTGCCGCCCGGGCCGGCCGCGCCCAACGCCGCGCTGCGCCGCGCCGCGCGGCCCCCGGCGCCCGCCCCGCCCGCGCCGCCCGCCGAGCGCCGCCTGCGCTCCTTCCTGGACCGGCGCGACGTGGAGACGCTGCAGAGCGCCTTCCGCCTCTTCGAGTCGCTGGCCGACATGCGGCGCGACGACGGCCTCGGCCCCATCGACGAGGAGGCGCCCATCCACTCGCTCTCGGAGTTCGTGGCCAGTCCGCTGGCCGCCGTGGCGCCGCGCGCGCAGCAGGCGGCCGCCGTGGCCACGCTGGAGCGCGCGCTGCAGGACCCGCTCTACGCCCGCGCGCGCGCCCCCCCGCCGGTGCCCCCGCCGGCCCCCCGGGCGGACCCCCGCGCGGCGCCCCCGCCGGGCCCCCCGCCGGCGCCGCCCTCCCCGCCGCCCGCCTCCGCCCCGCCGCCGCCCTCGCCGCCGCCCCCCGCGACCCCCGCCTCGCCCGCGCCTTCGCCCGCTCCTTCCCAGCGCGGTGAGTGCCATTCTTTTTATTATACTTCACCTATATTTGTATGATGCGACGATACCAGCCGGCCGTACGTATAAAACTACCGTTTTGGAAGATTTAGCAGTAGGAATATCAATAATACTTTTATCTCAGGATCGGTATATAGTCTATGAGTATGTACTACATGCCATAAATACTTTAATTCTTGCTGGAAAAACGGTTAAAATAAATAGTACTACATGCCATAAATACTTTAATTCTTGCTGGAAAAACGGTTAAAATAAATAGAAAGTTTAGCAAACACCAGGCGATCTATAACTTAGATTAACCCCTCAAGCCCCGATTGGCCGATATCGGCCACTACACGATTCAGCGTGACGGCCCCGTTTTAATTTTATTTTAATTTAATTTGTTTTATTTTATTATATTGTATTATGTTAATATGTTTCATTTTGATTACGGGTACAGTGGTTTGGCAGTAATTAATGTTTTGGTGAGACAGTGTCGTAATTTAATTTTTTTACTAATTTTTTCTAAATATTTTTGGGACAGCAACTTGTTAATCGGCTGGGGGGCCGAGGCCTGAAGGGTTAATAGAGTTATATGTTCTTTAAATGTAGAAGATAAAATAATGATGTCATCGTGACAAGGAGAAACTTTGCTATCGAAGGAAGGATCGAATACGAGCCCAGAGAGTGTGCAAACGGCCATGTAAAAGAATTGATGTCCGGGAACGCTGAAACTACACTTTTCTCGATGAGAAGATTCCGAGGGTACTTGGGTCGATGGACGATTAGTAATTTACGTCTCGCAAACTGTCCAGGATAGTGGTGGCATCCTAGGAAGTGGATAAGCGTCGGGATTCGTGATACAGTTCAGCTTTTTACTATCGAGACAGAAACGAAAGGTAGGTACATACAATCTGACTTCAAAACAAAAATTGTAGGATTATTCCAACCCCCTGTGCTAGGATCGGTGACGTCTAATTCTAGCATCCTATCAATTTCTTCTATACATTTTTTAAAAGATTATGAAATTTACTATATATTAAGTAAGTTATACCTTAAAGTTACTATATTTTTGCATTGAAAATTGAAAAATCACAAGAAATTATACGGCTGCAGACATCTGTGCATTGTACAGTAAAAGAATTATAAGTATATATTTTTAATTAGATTTGGTTTGATGCACCTTCCTTGGGAGGCGTAGAAAGACTGTAAAGGGTTATGAAACTATCTAAAGGCAATATTTTTTTTAAAGTCATAGAAATAATTGAAAAAAAATGCCTGAAGTTGCTATCTTTATTACGATTATTCCAAAAAAATATATATTAGATGCTTTGTAAAACCATTATAGTTTTAAGAAACCCACTCACCCTACCTTAACAAAGCTGCCCCACCGGGGTCCCCCAAAGTAAAATTCTGTGTATGAACTTGATTTTGTTTCATTTGTGTAATATATGTTAATAATGGGTAATAAAGTAAAAGTGTTTTTTCTATACAGTGGGGCTTCCAAAAATCTGATAAGATTTAGAAAAATGTAAGGTTGGAAGTCCTTGCTGTAATTTTTCTTAATGATTTAATTTTGAATCTGAAGAATTAAATCGTTTGCAGGAAATAAATGTACAAAAATTTGTATGACACGTTTAGATATTACTAGTTTTTTATATTTGAGCTGTGAATCCAAGGAAGTAATTTAAAAAAATGTACGTCCGTTTATTACCACGACTGACTGGATCTCAAAACTAGCGATACTGTTTTGTTTAAATAAAATAAAATACAAACGGAGCCGCCGTGGAATTCACCGACCGGAGTCGGGCCCATCGTAATACTCACTTCCGACGGGCGAGAGGCGGTTTCCGGACCGATGACCGACTGCGGTAGGTTTAGGACGGCCTTCTTCCCGCATACGAGCGTTCATCTTACCGCCCATTCGCTCCCCCCTTCGAAGCCAATTTACGAAGAGACGTACGACGTATACGTCGGGAGTAGACGGGCGGTCGGGCGGAACGTCGAAGAGGAGGTCGGGCGCGACGGATGCATAATGAGAGTTGGAATGCGGCAGGCTCGGGCTGCAGCGCGAAGCGAGCGGCGCCGGAGGAGGCGAGCGGGGCGCGGGCGGCCAAGGCGGCGCGGTGCGAGGGGGCGGCGGCGGAGGCCGTGCCCGACGCGCGCGCGCTGGCCGAGGCGTCGCAGAACCTGACGCAGACGCTGAAGAAGCTGTCGCGGGAGGTGCTGGCGGGCAAGGCGCGGGCGCCGCGGGAGGGCCGCGCCGGCCCCTCGCGCTGCCCCTCCTCGGCGGCCGCCGCCGTGGACTCCATGAAGCACCACGGGGAGGGCATCTACTCGGGCACCTTCTCGGGCACGCTCAACCCCGCGCTGCAGGACAGGTGGCTTCTCTCATACGCTATTCTCCTTATACATATTTTAACGCCCCATTATGGGACTTTTTTCCATCTTATTCGATCGATCCCTTTTCTTTTTTCTACATTCTAAACCGTATAATGCAATTCTAATCTAACATTTTCGTAATTCCCAAAACTTCGCGAGCGGAAGCCCGAATGCCTAATCGTCAAAACGAAAATTAATAACCGTTACGCGAATGTCATTTTAATGACCTCAAAAAACATTCGTGCCAAACTCGAAAAGAAAAAAAGACATTTCTATAAAATTCCATAACGCAAATTTACATGAGAACGAAATGCCAAACGCGGACGAGGTAAAATTAGATCTCGACGCTTCATTTTTAATAATTCTATATAATAAATTTTAAATAGGTATAGCGAGTATGCAATACGTATTTAATAATGCAACTTGAATAACTGAATTTCTTTAATAAAATTATTACTAATATTATTATCAATTTTTTATTTCATAGTTCAGACTCTAAAATAATAACATTCGCTCCGAAACAAACTGTTTTCATAAAGCAGCATATCGCCAATAGCCTCGAAATATATTATATATTTCAATCGTTTTACGACTGTTTTACTTTCTAGTTTTAAAATAATATAATAATTCATATTATAAATATATTTTTTATTTAATTATTCAAAAATCCTGTTGTATTTTCTTCAACTATTTTATTTCCAACATCTTCAGCTTCAATCCTTAACCTATCGGAGGCCAGCCTTCACGTGCAAAAACGACACTGCACATTTTTGGTCGATTTTGTATATAAATACTATCAATATCATTTTTTATGAATTTAAAATGGAGATTTATAAAAAAACCAAAAAAAAATGGGCACCACCACGTTTTTCGGGAGGAAACGTAGAAAACTACATTTGGGAAAATTAAAAGAACAACTTTACCTCAAAAAAAATACCTCAAAAAAATACCACAAATACCTCAAAAAAAATAATGATGGATTGGATATTTAAAAACTTCTTTCTACTAGTCTAGCCTTGAGGCAGATTTCCCCAAATAAAACAAATAAAACTTAGTGCAGAAATACAATATATTGTCAAGATTATAAAAACAAACCAACGCATGGGGTACTTTTAGACCAGTTAGCTTTAAACTCTATAAATTTTGATTTACATTGAGTCAGTTACTGACTTCTAACTCAAAACAAGTCGCGCTGACCCAGTACTGCCATCGTGCAAATTGATTTCAAGTCACTTCAGCGGCCAGCAGTACTGTGGCCACATGTAAATACCGAAGTCAATAGTTGGTCTGCATTGTAGGGTGATGTGTCATTTGGAAAATTTTATATAGTGAAAAAGATGCATTTTTTCCTCATTAACTGTTAGATTTCAAAAATGTGCATACACTGTTATACGAGTGATTGATTGCATGTAAACAGTATTAGTCAGTTCTCGCCAGCACTGACGACTATAACTGACTTAATGTAAATCTACACTAACATTTGCACTGTCATGATTTGATTTTGCGTATCTTTTCGTCTATTTCAAAAACACTTTTGTACATTTGGAATTTTCCTCTTAAAGGGATATACTTATCTTAGAAAACTTCTGTAAGTTTATAATAAATGTGAGATATCTGAGTTTGTTTACTTTGGATATTGGCATATGTTAACAATAATATAAAATTATTTCATATTTCATAAAAAGTATGTATGCTCGACATGGCTTAATCGTATTTAACTTTGCAATTATAGTTACGGAAGACCGAAGCGAGACATTTCAACAATCATCCACATTCTCAACGATCTCTTGTGTGCCGCTCCTGCTAAGATAGGCGATCGGGTAAGTTACGCATTCTTCACATTTTTAGTTCCTCGACAAATCAGTAGAAGTAAAAATAATTTTTGGTTCGAATCAGACGAAGAAAGGTCGGCGATGATAATTTCTTTTTTTTTTAATATATCCGCTTCCTCGACGTAGGTTAGTATGTTCGTAATCGATAACTATTTAGTTCCTACGGAGCGGCCTAAATTTATTGTATTTTTAAAAATCACAAATCTCCTAAGCGAATGCATCGTGAAGTGCTATGTGACAATATGCAATTTTTCGGGGGAAATAACTTTATATCGCTGAGAATTTTGATCGTTTATAAAATATGACTTTAGATGTTAAATTGCAGGGAGCGGGTTAAACGGAGAATGGGAAAGTATTTGCGGTTTTTGAATAGAAAATAAAATACAAACGAAGCTGCCATGGAATTCACCGACCAAAAATCGGGCCCATCATATATAATGTTTACACTTCTGGGAGGTGAAGGGTGGATTCCAGACTAACGACCGGACTAACCTAACCTTACCACCTATTCACTCCCCCTTTGAAGCCATAGAATTTGAGATGCAGAAATTGCGGTTTTAGACAATTTTTCTAGAAAGGAGTTGATTATTTTCCTGGAGAGACCAAGATCTTTAAAAAGGTGAAAGGATCAAATTAAAATGCAGGTTGCGCGTTTGCAGGGCGGCGCGGAGGCGGGCGCGGCGCCGGCGCCGGAGGGGCGGCGGGAGGGCTGCAGCGCCTGCGGGGAGGGGGCGGGGGGGGGCCGGGGGGGGCTGCGCCGCCTGCCGCGCCGCGCGCGCCTTGGCCCTCGACAACCGCATCACGCGCCGCAAGCTGGAGCGCCTGCGCCTGCTCATGCGGCGCGAGAAGCAGCGGCGGCAGGCCGCGCGGCGCGGGCCGGACCACGGCCCCCTCCCCCTCCCCATCCCCCTCCCCCACCCCATCCCCCTCCCCCTCCCTCACGCCCACGCCCACCCCCACCCTTGCGGCGAGCGCGACGCCGAGCCCGAGCGCCGCGTGGGCGCCCAGGCGTAATCCCCCCCCTCCCCAGGTGACCCCTGCCACTCTGCGCCTGCCCCTTTCGGCCATTCCGAGCGTCAACGCCCTGTCGTTTTCTCCATTTCTACGTCGCCGGACGTCCTCGTTTTGCTGTTTCCTCGCCGGACCGACGCAGAACGCGCAACATCGCCCGATCTCTCCTTTATATTCACTCGACCTCTACGATTGAAACGGCGTACCCTCCGACGCGCTAGCTCCGAAGTAGGACTCGAAATTATCAGAAAAAACCACCTATCCAGCTTTCGTACGACGTTAAATCTCCCAAAAATTTTTAAACGCCCAAACCGTTTCCGGATCGGAGCAGTCGATCCAGATCTCGTATTTACGACGGCGCCGAATACATTCCCACCTTCTCTCGAACGTTAAACGAACGTGAGGCTCGACAAAGACGAAACTATTCAATGTAAAAATATCTGCTTTTATTTAGTAAAACTCGTATAAAATGAGAAACCTAACCTAAAACGACCGATCCCTTCGAACGCCTATAATACGTTCTTCGCCATCGTCGTCTTTTCACAATCGAAAACATCGTAACAATATTTTAATTGAATGCCACGATGAAAATTTGAAACTGAAAAATCAAGCGTTCCCCTCGCTTATGTATCCCGCCAATTTCATATATTTTTCGATATCCGCAGAGTATCAGGGGTTGCCGTACTATAAAATATCAAATAAGAAAGCCGTTTATTATTTTTATCGCAATACCATATAATCTTATCGTTCCGACATTCATAGGTGAAAAAAGACAGCCACCAAAAGTGGCTATCCTGGAAATCTTCCACTGCCACCCGCATTAAAATATATAACACTTGATGCGCTTTTACTGCCATTCCAATTTAATTACGTGTCGGATCGATGGAATTATACTAAATTTATATTAATATGTTAAAATTTATTTTCAGTCATTTTACTGTTGTGATTATTTACGCCAATGTCGTTTAGTTTCTCTTTAAAAAAAATCCTCGGAAGAGACTATTTTTAAAAATACATTTTTATACTCATCGTAATCTTAGTCTTAAGCCCTTAATTATCAATTATCGCTGTAAATAGCTGGCTTATTAATTGCAGGCAATCTTTACAGCTGGCTATTATTTTCTGTATATAACAAAATATGTTTTTTGTCATCCTCCCACCCAATCTAATAATTTTATTCAACGGACCAATAGTTTTTTTTATTTTTTATTAAATGCCATCGCGGATAATTCGATGCCCCAATGTATCTAAGGTTAGAGATAGATAATCACTGTCCGGTTCTTTAAAATACAAATATATGTGCTATTGTTAAATGTCGAGTATAGTCATTTTGCGTTTAATATCTGGTTATCGTAATAGAATAAGAGTAGATTAAAACATTTTCTCTTTTTTAAGTTAACGTTTTCAGACTGAGTTTTTTGAATATTTTTGTTTTCTCATAATCTTATTTTAGTCAAATATAATTAGCGTAACGGACACACTCTGTCTCGCTTTATGAAAGTTTCGTTTATAATAGTTACAAATATTTTAAGTTTTAATACATTTTACAAATTTATTTTAAGCTGTTGGCGTGTACGGGTTTTTTTCAAAGTATGATGTCTGCATTGTTACATTTTGTTTTACATCCGTAAATATGTTGATTTAATTGTACATTTAGCGAATTACGGTTAAAGAAGTTAAGTTGTAAGAATTTTGAAGTTTGACTTTTTGGTGCAGTGAATGTTGGTTTTTCTCTAAATGAAGGAATGCTTTTAACATTTCTCAATAAATAATCTATATGAGAAATATTTTTTTCACTATTCAGTAGGCAGCGAGGAGATCTATTACGCACAAGTGCTAGTCACCTGTCGTATTTTTCACCTAGAGGCCCTTAAGAGCGCCCGCGCATTATGCAGCCAGGCTGCGGAAGCCAGTTTAAGCAGCCAGCCCACGCAGCCAGTCGTGACCGTGAGTCGAACGAGGTGGCCGCCTATGAAAAATACAGCCAGTTTGGCTGCCGTGCTCGATTGCGCGTTTTACTGGCTGCCGCAGCCAGGATTTCTTTGCTGCCTAATGCGCGGGTTCCGATGTGCGTCATGTCAGATTGGCTGCCGCAGCCAGGTAGTGTGCGGGCGCTCTTAGTTGTCAAAATTTCAGGCACCCCTTTGCACTTTGCAAATTATATCGTAATACGTTTTAAACAACAAAATATTGATAAACCAAATTTCCTAATTCAAACATTGATAAAAAATCTATTGTAATATTATTAAACAAACATATTTTTTTTATTAAATTGATAAAACTTTAAATATTCATTGTCTTTAATTTTTTTGTGGTAAACTTTTTTATGGACATATTGGAATATCACCTTTTCCAATGTCATATTCAGTAGCCATAATGGCAAGTGAATTCAGTCGTTCTTGTGTTATCGATTCTTTAACTTTGTATTAACTTTGAAATCATGAGACATCACCACTAGCATTGAGACATCTACTATCGCATAGGCTGGCAGCGGCCAACGGCCGATGATTTATAACAATTATACTATTAGTCGGATCAAAAAGGTTATTTAACGTTGTCTCCTTAGAATTTCAGTTCATTGTTTTTTTCTATCTATTAGAAACAATTTAAAAAATATATGATTTTAATGATCCCTTGTCGCGGGACCCCTAACAGGCGTGGGGTCCATAAGTGGGTGCCTACTTGGCCTATAGAATAATCCGGCACTGCTCCTGTCGTGTTGTTGGCGGACCCATCTTGGTATATTTTATCTTGTGTGTGTTTGCACCCGACTGGCGTTGACAACTAACTCATGACGAGCATGAGGACATTTCTCACGCTCCCCCGTCCCACCTCTCGTATACCTCAGGCGGTGACTAGCACTTGCGCGCGCGTAGACATTAATAGAAACTATCAAAATGTTTCACTGTTATTATAGTGTGCCCAAACTAGAGAACATGTATACTATGAACACCAACAAGCAACTGCGTGGACACTCGTTGAAGTTGTACAAGGCAATTGCAGCATCGAACCCTAGGAAACACTTTTTGACAAATCGTGTAGTGGATCGTGCAAAGCCAGAAGAAGTAACAAAATTGTGTAGCGATGAATGCATTGCAAGAGGAAGTGACAGTGCTGCCTTTGTCAATAGCTATAATAATAAACGACATTTTTATTAGTGGAAAAGTCACAAGTTTAAAAACATTTGCTTATGATATACATGCATTAGCCTAACGCTGTTAGTGTATAATATAATAATAATAGATATATAGACAAACGGAGCTGCCATGGAATTCACCAACCGGAATCGGGCCATAATATTATGATTATACTTCTGGGGAACGACCAGCTGTGGTAGGTTTAGGACAGCTGTCTTGCCACATGTGAGTATTAACCTTACCATCCATTCACTCCCCCCTTCAAAGCCATAGGATTTGAGATGCGGAACTTGATTTTTTTGATATTTTCTAGGAAGTAGTTCATTATTTTCCTGGGGAGACCATACAGAGATGTAATGATGTAACAGAGATCTGGCTGGCAGGCCACGAGCACCAACTTCCACCGCGTGAAGGTGAACAGTGAAGCTGTTCCTAGTGACGGCATTTGTGAGATCATGGTATTAATTTAATTTGTACTTTTGGTCTTTTGATCTCCATGGAACAGTTGATTCTACAATAAGGGCCGTCTTTCAAGATAGAGAGTAAAGAGTTATATCTGGACGGAGGGCTGTGCATCCGAGAGTTTCACGGAATCAATACTGCTTAGAAACCGAATCGACCTCCAGAATACAATCTAAAGTTTTCTCGATTATTGAGAAAGGTTTTGTAGTGGAATGTTTTTTGTCTTCAGAGCCATCCCGCACAAACTGTATTGGGAGTTTGGAGCGTACTGTCAGACCCTTGTTAGCATGAGCCACAGAGGCTAATTACATCGTGAATAACAGCAATGACCTTGTCGTGGCGGTAAGTGTACCGTCCTTGATCTAAGGCCACTTTGCAGCCAGCAAGAATATATCTAGCAGTGAATGGGGTGTTGCTACAAAGGAGATATGAACTATCCTCTGAATAGCTCGTGAATAACGAGTGAGATTACTGGGTTTGGAAATGCTGAACGGTATTTAACTAAAATTTTTGCATCTCTGGTGTCCAATCATACAACATTTATCTTCCAGTGTATTGGAGGAATGCAACAGTGTGTAAGTGTTGTCCAGTCATTCTGGCATTAAAGGCCAACAACATGAGCCATATTGTTGGTGTCGTAGTCTCCTTGCAAGAGCGATTTCTTCAGGTCCACATCGCTCATGGTTGTCTTACCATCAGTGCCATTCCAGCAAGAAACTTCTAGTGGAAGTCCACGCGGGCTCGTAGATCATTTGAATCACTACGGCCACTTACTACGACCTTTGATATTGCTGGATCAGAGTTGGACAGAATCAAAGTTTTGGTTAGCCAGAGTTAGCATAGAGCGGAGAGGGCAGTTTTAGAGCTAGCCCGAAATTGTGTTTGGACCTGAACAGAGTCGAGGGGTGAGCCGGTTTGGATAAGGTCTATTCAGATTTGGTGAGACCGAACATTTTAAATGAAAAAGTCTGATAAAACAATAACTTTTATTGACACAGATATCAATCACAGATATCCTTTATAAAAAAATGTTTATATACACAATTATATTGATTCAATCACATGTAAACAATATATGGACCCATTATTTATACTCATAAAAATAGTAAGGCTGTTGTTTTGTTATTCCTATAACCTTTGGTAAAATAAATATTAATTAAATCCAATTATAAATATAATTTATCGATTCCATCGATGAATGTTCAGGGGATTTATTTAATGATGTTGCCGTTTGGTAGGATTATGAGCCAAATTCTTCCGTGTCGCCATTGATGGGTGCAAATGTGTAGTTTCCTCTGCCGTCCATGTGTAGGTAGAAATCGTGATGCGCCCATAGAGATTTCCGGTGCGATACGGTGAATAGCGATATGCCAGCCTGTAAAATAAGTTTATCTTGAGTGACAATTGTGTTACAATAGCCAGCGCCGAAAAAAAATCATAGCCAAATGCGTATGGCCACAAAAAATTGTATAAATATTATTTTTGTCATAATTTCAAAGGTATTTGATAAATGAGATTTGTTGTAAATTGTTCTGAAAGACGAGCTTCTGCTTACATTATTTTCAGAAATCTAACCTAACTAGCCATAAAAAAGTTATATAAAAATATATTTTCTGAAATATACTTTTCACTCCCATAAAAGAACTTTTTGTCCAACTACAGTCTTTGTATTAAAAACTGCCAACACTTCCTAAACAGAATTGTTTTTTCGTATATCGTATTTTCGTAAGTACTGCTTAATATGTTAACGTGTCTAAAAAGGTTTATTATCACAGAAAACGTTAAACCTACGTCACAATCTGTAGTTGTTTGCAATGATGTGATATTTGAATTTTAGTTTATGTCGCACGCTTTTTTATGTCATGAATGTAACGAAAAGTGTTACGTAAATGTGTAATATTCGGCGGGCTGATTACGCCGTAACTGAAAAAGCCAACCTGTTAACTAGAAAAGGAGTCCTACAAAAAATGATAAACTCGGAACCATTCTGCAGCAAATCAAAAGCACAGCAAACCAAAGGTTGAAATGAAAGAACAGGAGAGACAGCAGACTCAGCAATACTAGTAGATCAGGACAAAAATGTGAAAGGTACTAAAAAGCACTGGCATAACAAAACATCGGATCAAAACATCACTCCCACAGGTCACTGCAACTTAAATAAGCATCTACATCAAATGGGATTAACTGAGTGATCTGTACAGATTTTGCCTTAAGGAAGCAGAGACATCGCCCCACTTTCCGTGTTGAGTGTCCACTGCTAATCAAGGCGCCTGCACTTGGGAAGAGACAAGTGAAACCGAAGAAATCGTTCCCTCAAAGATAGTGGAGTTTGTAGAAAGCGCAGGACTGATTATCAAACTGTAAGCAAGCGGAAGCACAAAAGAGCGTTCCGTGGCCGGATCAATACCGGTTCTCCTCGCTGTTACCGAAGTTAAGCAGAGTTGGGCGCGGTCAATACTTAAATCGGTGACCGTCTAAGTGTTTGACTGCGTGATGCTACGAATGTCCGCCTAAAAGATGTTGCTACTAGGCAACGAGGCGGGTTCCACAAAAAGGCACCAGCCTTGTGGGTAAAAATAAATAGAATAATGCGAAGATTTCAGTCTACCTGGACTCTCATGCCCAGACTTTATTGCATCTAATCTAAACTAGGTTAAGGTACAGAAAGCTCGAGATATGGGTCTGAGACCGATTTTTGATCCCTGATAAGAATAGATATTATTAGTGTGAAGGTTTTAAGAAGCAGGATTATACACAAGAATAGATATTTTGCAGTCGCGATAATTTATAATAATAATGCTTACTAACCTCTTTGCAGTAGTTGTACATGGAGCCTTCGACATCGACTGAAACAGCACTGGTGCATTCGTCCAGAATTGCAAATTGCGGCGCATGATAAAACAGGCGGGCCATCTGTAAAAATAAAAATGTTTTACACTGCTTCTTTCAAGAGCCTCGGCTTGTGTCTCTAATTGTCCTTTTCTATCCTGGTCTATAATCCTTTTGTGAATAGACGGGTTTGGAAATTTTCCATGAGAGATGGGGAACTGGGTATGGGAACTGGCCGAATCGCGTCTTCAATCTTGGTAAACATCACCAATCATAAAAGATGTGCTAACGTTTGACTAGACTGCATCTAAAAATAATCTGAGATCAGCTTGGATCGGAAGAAGTTGATAAAAAAGAGGGAATGTAGTCTATATTTGTTAGAACATGTTTAACCCGAATATTACTACCGGCCTATATAACATCCAATTAAATGAAGTCTACCTACCCACATTTTTAAAGTACTCTTTGCGCAACTACATTTATTATTTTGAGTTCAGTCTTCAAATGTATGATTACAGAACGGGTGTGTGCTCCTTGTGTTTTAAAATATCATTGTTTATGGACTTGTATTCCACTTTAAAATTTATGGATAAAATTTTCATCAACAATGACTTCAAAGAGGTAAGTTTTTAAAAACTTATTGCATGTTATTTAAGGTTCTGTTCAGTTATTTCTTAGAATCAATTGTTGCTCTAACACACACAAATACAGTTTTATGCTTTACTTTTATTTATGTGTCTGTATTTGATCTGAGGAATCAGTGACCTTTATAAAGGCCAGTAGTAAAATCCACTGCTTTGATGTTAACTTTCAGACAAAACAGGATATTTGATCTGTTGAGCCATAACTTCATGAAATATTCACCAATGGATGAAACACGTAGCTTTGATGAAGCAATGATGCCCTATTATGATGGTCATTCCGTTAAAAAGTTTATAAGAGGCAAACCCATTCGTTTGCGATACAAATTCTGGGTTGGTGCTTCTAAATATGGCTATATAGATTAGTTTGAACCATACCAAGGAAATTCTACTAGTATTCCACCTGCTTATAATGAATTTGGTGTAGGTGGTAGTGTGGTTTTGCAATACGCTGATGCCCTGAAATCCAGATATCCAGGTGTGCCACTTCACTTAGTTTTTCTCTTCGATCCCACTATACCATTAGCTTGGTAACAGGGGCCTGAAAGCCACAGGTACTATACGAGAAAATAGGTTATCGAAATGTCCTTTACCACCTAACAAAGAGTTTAGAAAGGCTAAAAAAGGTTCCTTCGTACATAAATCCAGTCGACCAGAAGGAATTTTACCTTGTAAATGGAACGATAACAGTGTAGTAACTGTTGTATCAAATGTAGACAAAATTGAACCAATAAATAAGTCGAAAAGATTTTTTCAGCAGTTGAAGAGGTACGTGCAGATTGACCAGCCAGCAATTATAAAGAAATACAATGAGCACATGGGAGGCATTGACCGATCAGATCAAAACATCGGCCTGTATCGCACTTCTATACGTGAGAAGAAGTGGTATTTTTCTCTTCTCCCATTGCTTGGATATGACTACACAATGCCTGGCTGCTGTACAAAGCTGATGGAGGAGAATTTGACCATCTTTCTTTTCGGCGAACCAACAGCAAACATGGAAAAAGGAGCCCCTGCCAGAAACCTGCCAGCCACCGTGAAACATCAAGATATGACAGATTGGATCACCTCATTGTTTACCAACCAGATTAACTAAGGTGTGCGGTGTGTAATACAAAAGCAAATTTTTCTTGCCAAAAATGTGAAGTTCGCTTACACATTTCATTTATGTTTTTTTTATGTATTTCGTAATGTCATTTAAAACATTGATAAAAAACATGTATCCATAAATATACTTATTCATTGAAAAAATAGAACATGGATTTTACTGAATAGTATTAGGACCTTATAATAGACATGGATTTTACTACCGGGCGTTATAAAGGCCACTACTTTTCAGGCTTTCTGAAATACTTAGATTTTTTTACTTATTTTCCGCTGTTGTTTTACACATAAAAGCAAAACATTATCAATATTGGCAATGATAAATAGTTTCAGCAACAGCCGGGTTAACAGAAATTACAGTAGAACATCGATTATCCAAACTGACTCCTCGTTTAACAGAAATTACAGTAGAACACCGATTATCCAAACTAACTCCACGTTTAACAGAAATTACAGTAGAACACCGATTAACCAAACTAACTCGGGTACATCAGATATTGGGGTGCTCGGATAATTGATCAGATACATTTGCCAACAAAACCCTTTGTTTTAAAAGAAAGCATTTTTATGTAAGAGATACCTGCAATAAGGTATATAATCCCTATTTACACTGGTCAATATATATAATAATGGGCAAAAATGTATGGGCAACTGGGCCCATCTCTCCAATAACAATAACGTATTTACCATTGGAAAGATCTATTTATCTACACATTTATGACTACTGCAAGTTACCTCACACAGCATATTTTATGTAGTTTATCGTTTTGGGTATTCTGCGACAGTTCTTGTTTAAATAGTTATTAAAAATGCAATGCCTGGATGTGTTAGGTGCCCTAGGGGATATAGGTAATTAGCCATATTTAATAGGATATAACTCAGAAACTGCTCAAAATTGAGGTCATAGTAATAAATGTTCTACTACATAAAGATATCTTTCCATTGCTATATGATTTACAGCTATTGGAAAAGTGGCCCAAATGCTCATTCTCTTTTAGATAACCGGCCGTTTGGATAATCGGTGTTCTTCTATTCTATATAAATACTAGTCCAGTAGTTAATGCCAGTAGTGTAGAAGAACTCCAGCTCCTTACTAAAAATGTTAAAAGAGTATGTGATGAATATGGGTTGAACGAATATATGTTGATTTTAGCATACACTAAACAACTGAGAATATACGCTGATGTGTCCTATCTCTATCTGCAACCTTGCAGCCATTCACTAATGTTTACTAACATCTGCCGAACCGGCATAGGCAGATACAGCTCCACTGGGTTGAGATCGAGCAACAAGTAAAAAGCTATAAATAGGATAGAAAACGAATTTACCGCGTGAAATTTGTAGGACCCGACGTTTCGGTGACGTTGCAGCCGCCGTTGTCTAGGGTAGACTGAAGAGCCCAGCCCCCCACCACCGTTATAACCTACGCAGTGGCGGCAGCGGTTTGCGGCCTACCCGCAAAACAACGGACTGACAGCTCTTCAGTCTACCCTAGACAACGGCGGCTGCAACGTCACCGAAACGTCGGGTCCTACAAATTTCACGCGGTAAATTCGTTTTCTATCCTATTTATAATGTCAAACAACCGCGATAGTCTTCGATTTTATAAGTAAAAAGCTGATTTAAATTGAGTCAGTTGCTGACATCAAATTCAAGACAAGCCAGTGCTGACTCGGTACTGCTATTGTGCAAACTGATTTTAAGTCAGTACAGTGCTTTTGCGTCAGTGCTGACTTTTATATTCGCATCAGTGCAGACTTTAATATTTTGAAGTCAGTCTGTTCCTCCCGCCACCCGCGCCAGCGTTACTGACTGTCTAAATGCCGAAGCCAGTAGTTGGTCAGTTGCTGGCACTGCGTTGTAGGGCGATGTCGCATTCCGTTGAAAATAATTGTAATGACTAGTGACAATGATGTTTATTTTCGATACATATTCTAACATTTACGTCAACTCTTCTAACAGCAGATAGGAAAAAAATTGACAATAAATAATTCACTCGTATCAAATTTTGCCATTTTCAAGAACTCATTTTTCAAAAAATAACCACGACTGACTGTAAGTCAGTACTCGGTGCCAGCACTGACTCCTATAACTGACTGACTATGTAATCGGCATTATTGCAGTGCCTAGTGATAAAGATATTTTTGGACGGTCAACCATACAGGTTGACTAGCTAGCAACCATACAGGTTGCTATGCATGGATTGAAATTGATTTTGACTCGCTCTGCACAATCATTAATAGATGTTGCATGTATAAGTGTCTTAATTACTTAATTATGCATTGATACTTTTAATATTTGTGGATTTAACCCTTGGAGTAAATAGGTATTTTCATGGATGCCTCTGTCTCTTTTGCAGGATTTTCGGCGACATCGACCTTAAAGTACTATAACTACGAAACTACTACACCAATCATAAAAAGAACAACTGCACAATGATTGCATTGAAATTTCGAATATAGAATAATGAAATATCATTTTGTAAAACAATTAGATAATTATGAATAAATATGAGAACGTCAAAGAAGTGAAAAAAACGCGCGACCAGATTTGGTCGACTCGTACTCAACGGATAATTGTTTCGCAACCAGATTTTGTTGACTCATACTCAACGGGTTAACTACATTTATGTTTTAAACTATTTTGAAATACTGGGTTACTCTGTATAGATAGATTGAAATAAAAATAAAATAAAACCATCTTTTAGTAGTGGCACAAAAGAAGATCAATCACATACAGAAAAGAAGTGGTAAGAGCAACTCACCGCAATCCTTTGTTTCTCCCCTCCGGAGAGAACATCCATCCAGTCCTCGACAGCATCCCAACCGCCCTCCCGCTGCAGTAAATAGCTCAGCTTCACCAAATCCACCATTTTGTTCAGTTTGGCGTCGGAGCTGCCGCGCCTCAACATCTCGTCGCGGCTGTGAGGGTATATAACCTGGATGGAAGATGGAAAACAGTAAGTAATGATGCTGTCAGTCCTAATTATTATTGTTAACTATATAAATAAAAATGAAATGCTGTTCGTTGATAACCGCATATTAGGTTGAACGGCTGAACCGATTTGGCTAATTTTCTTTTTAAAATGTTCGTAATAGTCCAAATAAGGTCCTAACGGAAAGGAAAATTGGAAAAGTTGGCTGAAAAATTGGAAAATAGGGTAAAAACAAAGTGCTTTTTTCTACTATAGAATTCGAACGATAGATATCCGTAATTCTTTTTTTTGGATAGGAAAGACATTGGGAGGGGAGGGGAGCTTGGGGCGGTTGAGGGGTTTGATGCGGGAGGGGGGGGGGGGGGGCGGGCTGATTGCTGGGAAAGTCTTGGGGTAACAACTGATTTTTTACTTTGTTTCCATATTCCAAAAGCTTCACACAAATTCACAAAATCTTTATTGAAATTTGGGCAGGACAATATGTCTGTCGGCTCGGCTAATAATAATAAAAACTTTCATAATAATAAAAAAAAATAATAATCAAGTATCTTGGTGTATGGGTCAGGACCAAATTCTTTGCATCGTGTCACAACGGAGATCACAACGGAATGTGTCACACTGGAAAAATATATAGCACAACGGAATGCATAAAGGCATACTCACAGTATGGCAAGATGAACAAAGAGCATGTATGCGACAGCACGATAATCTTTTATAAATCAACCTCTTTTAAATGGTGAAAAGCTGTCCACATGACAGAAAACGAGAAAATTGTTTTACTTTTATTGTTTTGATTTTTTTTAAACAAAATATGTTAACCTAAATTAGGATATATAATTGTGCTGTAGATTATTTTGCATGAAAAACTGAGTTGTGTTATTTATTATTTTTACATTTAGGTTTTGGTTATGGAGGAAAAGTTATTTTTTACAACTTTCGAATATTCAGATTTTTTTCTCCGTAAGGAACGTCTAACCCCAAAATGTTGTAGACGACTTTTAACTCAGCTTTTCATGTATGATCCATCTCCTGTACAAAAAATCTCGTATTATCCAAATCCATGTTTTTCAGAGTCAAAACATGGAGGAATATTTTTTCTCCAATTTTCTCGTTTAGTTTTACTTATAACCCTTTAAAAAGACTCGTGTTGATCGTCGAATTCTAGAAATTCCCAAATAAAAGACTTGGTATGAGCATAATTTGTTTATTGAGTTGTTTATTGTTTACAATGTATCTCTAGCAATATTACAATTTTTACAGATCTAATCCTGTGACATTATGGAAATACAAAAACCATAAACATATCTTTTTATATATTAAAAACAAACTCGCTTACACTTTTAATGAATAGAACCATATGTATTAGGAATACTAAATTGCAAAACCGAATAGGTTGATATATATATATGTAACTAAAAATACCTTAAATTCCTAAAAATATATTATACATTTGCACTTACATAACTTGTTTACGTTCTGTCAAGTGACAAATACCACAAATTAGTGATGGGCGTGATTCTCAATTTTAAATCACGCAACGATCACGTTACTGGTATTTTATCACGCGTGATAATAACTGCTACTCGTGATTTTCGTGATTGTACTGAAATGTACTGTGAAACGTTAAGTAACAAAGTTTCGTCAATGTGATAACTGATAACAGAAACGCGCATTATATTTGCTTAATATTTATTAGTAATTAGAAGAATTAGCGTTCAGAAAGATTAACTCTCTCGCTCTTTTGGTGCTAAGCCGAGTTCGTCTTTCTGAAATAATGTAAGCCACTTGTCCCCAAAAGTTATTTTATTGCTAACAAATCATGAGCAAACTCATTTACATGAACGATTACGACGCGAGCGATAACAGTGTCCAAATTCATGCCATAACAGTGTCCAAATTCATGCGATAACAGTGTCCAAATTCATGCGATAACAGTGTCCAAATTCACGTTACGTACGTACGAAATGAACGCGCCACTCATCAGTTATCGTCCAGCCGGCGCGGGCGTTCGCAACCAGAACGAACGGTGGATCACTGATCCACTGATCATATCACTGATCCACTGATCGCCGATCACTAGTGATCGAATTCGAATGAACGAAACCAAGTGAACGGTTCAATTAGGCGCTCACCGATCATCGTTCAGTGGCGCGCCGCGCGGTCGTTCAACGGCGATCAGTGAGAACGGCCAATCGATGTGATCAGTGATCGGTCGCGTCGTAGCGGCGCGCGCCGAGTGATGGCAACGCGGTGCTATTCGTAGCCGTGATTCAAATAGCATGTTCTTTCGAATTCTCGTAACGCGTTCTTCGTGATTGCAAATATCACACGTTATTGTTATTGCTATTCGTGATCACACCCATCACTACCACAAATACAATATTTGGGGAAGTTTTTATTGAAAATAAAATAAGTCCATGCATACTTTTAGAGAACCCTGACAAAACTTTATTATCATGCAGCATGGAAGACAATTAATACGAAACGAAATGTGGCTTATGTAAGCCGGCTAATTATTGGCCACGATAGAACAAATATGCACCAAATGTAAAGAATTTTTATGGTCTTGTATCCCTAATACATTAAAAAATATATTTAACTTTTAAGATTGGGTTTTGTAATAAATAAAATGATAAAATCAGAAATATTTTATTGTACCTACTTACTAGCATTCAGTATTTTTTAATAAAATGTATATTTTTCCAGTAGTTTTCCATTTTTGGAGAAAAAACGCCTATTTATCTAGAACCTAGAGTATACTTTAACACATCTACAAGACATGTAAAAAAATTACCCTGCGGAGATCAGTAAAAAAATACATCTGTAAAAAAATACCATTTTATACCACGTAGTTGGACTGAAAATACTACGTAAATATACCACATTTGCGATCTTTCCTTTATTATAAAACGTAATATTCGCAGGTTAAACGTTGTTTTTAATGTGTTCTAGAGCTACAGAACAGTATACTTTAACACATAAAAATATAACCTATAAATCAGTGAAAAATTACAGCTTACAGAAAAAAATACTATTTTATACCACGTACTTAGGCTGAAAATACTACGATTTTACGAACCGCATCTACGCATTTGCGATCTTCACTATTATAGAAATGCAATCTTCGCCGGTTAACTCTTTTTATAACGTGTTAGGTGTTATACAGTCATCAAAACATAATCCCAATTGTTTAAGATATGTTCTATACCCTGACCGTAGTCATTATTAAAATTATTATTTGTGTAATCGTAGCTTTAGATATTTCCATTGTAACACGATCGCACAATTTCGTGTCACACGTCGCACACTGGAAGAAAAAACGGGTGCATCGTAACCTAGCAAAAAATGTAGTTCATGAATTAGACATCAAAACTTACCTCTATTTGCGTATTCCAATACTAGAATAGATAATGTTTGTTATTAAAACAGGAACACTATAAAATCACCACTTATTGCTTCAAAACAAAGAAAAACATCCGAATTTCGCAATGACACGCGGCGACCTTCAACACGCTCCCTCGATTAAAAGGTAAATGAAATGGCAGGGGGATTCTTGGGGGATTTAAAATCTATTGGCAGCTTGAGGACTAATGTTCCCACAACAAATAAACAATGAATCGGCCGTCGCTCACCGCTAATTGCGACAATATCGCGTCGCACAACCAATATGGCACACCGGAACAAAATTTGGGACAAGCCTAATTTATTTAAAAAAAAATAAGTAAAATATAATGTTTTAGCAAACTTATTTGTCGAAATACTGTTAAATGCATACCAAAGTATATTATTAAAGTAAACCGCAAATGCTGCGGTGTTTCCTTTTATTTAAAACTAACCAAGGTGTGTGAAAAATCGGAATGGGGACACTTGAAAGTTGTATGGGAGAAAAAACGATCGTAATTTTGTTTTTAATTTTAAAATGTTTTTAATACTAAGTAATTAAAATGTTAATTGACTTTTAAATGTAAAATACACTGAAGTTTTATAAATTAAACACAAACAAGTAATTTGGGACATTTTAATATTATATTTTTGCTTTCAAACAAGAGGGACATCGAGTTCGTATAGCACTTGCAAAGAATTTGGTCCTGACCCATATACCAATGAACAAACAAGTACACCAATGAACTTATCAAACAAATATCGTCCGCTACAAACCCCACGCGGTAAATTCGTTTCATCCTATTTACAATTCTGAGAGATGTGAACTTTCAAGGGCCTTGTATCACAATCAGGTAACTTAATCAAAAACCGGCATACCTGGTCTCTCAAAGTTCCGAGAGTCATATAAGGCCGCTGCGGTACGTAGAAAAGCTTTCCTTTCGGGGGCTTCACCAGCTCTCCACCGAATATGGGCCACAGTTCTCCGAGAATTCTGAATAAGGATGATTTTCCACAGCCATTTGGTCCACATACTATAACATTCATTCCAGATCTGTGTAAAAAGAAAATATTTTTTTAAAAACAGTGTAACGCATGCTATTTACAGGATGTGTCAGTAATAAATATCTCTATTACGTAGATATATTTTTAATAAATTAGAAAAAGATTACTCAAATATTTTTATGTTTACTTTTTAATGCCGATTTTATAATGGGATTGCCATAACAAAATTACATATTTTAAGACAATTTAGTGTAACGAATAAGAAAGCTGCTGCCCCTCTTAAACCCTGGGTGGCCACGCACGCCGATCGGAGTTTTTCATATTATTCGTATTTATTCAATTATTGGCTCTATTCTTCCCTCCATTGCAGTAAAAGCCTGTCATTGAAGCCTGCCATTGAATAAGCCACCGTTATATATTAGTATGCTTGCACAAACCTTCTATAAACAAATGTTCTAGGGCTTCAAAATTTTTGCAAGGAATGGCTGGCTTCCTTTGTGGATTTATCCTAGTTTGATTAAAAAGCGCATACAACTGAATTTTATCCGCTCAATTCGAGAATTTGGTGGCTTCTTGGAATTTCCTAATAAAGTATTTCTACTGAACTCGTCTCAAGATTCATCTTAATATTTGTTTCCAGAAGTTAAGGCACCACCAATGATACATCACATCATCACAGTATCCCGAGTTAGAACATTAAGCACTCTCTGGAGTGAGGGAAATGAGCAGACGGATGTGGTAGACGTTACGCGCGGGTGGGGTTTGTCAAATTTCTCAAACATTTAAATATCTGTGTCGGCGGAGTGGCGGCCATATGACGACGCACTTGCCCGTTTGCTTATGCGAATTTTGTTCAATGGCAACACAGTCAGCGCGGACGATACTAGTGGTACAATGTTTAGTAACCGTATTACGATTTGTGGTCGCCCCTAGGACTCATGACATTGCTACCTTCAATTTCAATTTTGTTCTGAAAAGCTACTGTTTGTATACTGTGACGTCATTGCATATCTTCTCGGGTTATTCATGCTGCTTCGTCTCTTTCAATTAATTCTTAGGACACCGAGATCAAACATCAAAATTCGAAAAATACTTACTTGACTTCAAATGATAGTTCCTTGATCAGAACGTCGCCATTCGGTGTGACTAGAGGTACCTGCAGGTATAAGCTTCATATAGTAATCGTAAAGGTAGTAAATATTATTAGTTTTGAATTCTTTACCTTTCTAAAATGGATTAATTTATCTTGATATATAATTCTTCCGGCCCCTGGGATCATCGGTAATTGAATATCTGAAAAGATTAATTAGTTATATTGTCAAAGATCAATCTTAAGTTACAATTACAAGTTTTCAGAGACTTTTGTCGGGGGACATGCCATATCAGGAGCAGCTAGATAGGGATCGAGCTTGTATATCCATCAATGTGGCAGGCAACCATATTCTGCATTTAGCAGTCTACAGGGAAATCGGACTATTCACCTCTAACACCACATTTCGAATGCATCGACTCTTTAATCTTTATGGCATGAAGATCGTGTTTCAAAACTATCAGGAAATAGCGACCACTTCCATTATCTTGAAGTATATATTTTTGTCTATGTTTTTATGTATATAATCTATATTTCTTTTTATTAATAGTGATCTATTTTCTTCCTCTTACCTTTCATGTAATTTATATTTTTAACTCATATTAGTAGTTTTTTTGTTACTTTGCTTTTTTTTGCCTATTTAGGTCGTTAATCATTTCTCATAGAGCATAAATGATGAACATACGCATTGTAATCACATTATAGAATAGTAAGTAAGAGTAGCATAATATGTAAGGCATTATTCTAGAAAGATAATTCTATACATTCCTTGACAAGGGTTATTCTACAGCTAATTAGCGAAAAAGGTCCAATAAACTAGCGGTCAAAAGTCAGTAGCTTTAGAGAAGTTTTCAGATTGTTTTTTTTTCTATCTGTACCAATAATTGATAATTATAAAATAAGCTTCTTCACTCTGGACACAGTTAGCTATTTTTTTTATATTTTCTGAATGAGTGAGGACTAAAATAAAATATCTATGAATTGTCAAAAATATAACATTTATATTTATGAATGAATTTGTTAAATATTTTATATATATACTATTTTACAAATCACATTTAAAAATATCATTCATTTATAAAATAGTGTTCAAAATTTTCATAACCTCAGAAATAAAAGATTAAGAGGTTAGGTTAAGAGTGATTATTCTGATTCAGAATAATTATGTTTAAATATTTGTTATATATTTCTTGAATAAATGAAATAGTAAAAAAAAATATTGAAGTTTGGAGTTCTTTTTATTTCTATGGTTTACCGGGCCATGTAAGGGAAATAGAATTCTTCTTTGGATAACATAATGGAATTTTGAAACTGCACCCAGTGGTTTGTTGCGCTATCCAAGATGTGTTGGTGTATTCCATCAATCACCATATGCTGTCTACCTGCAGAGCAACAGCGGACAACTGACAGCACTTTAGTCTACTCTGGACAACGGCGGTTGTAACGTCACCAAAAGTAGGGTGCTTCAAAGTTCATGCGGTAAAATCCGATTTCGTTTTATTTATAATCTCTAACAACCGCGATGGTATTCAATTTCATATCTGCAATAATGTCTGTATTCAACTATGGATAATACGCTGACATTTTGTTTTGCTACAGTTCACGGTGGCATGATGCTGGAGTTTATTGGGTCAAATTTATTGCTAATTAGAACTTAAACCAACTTGAAATTGGTTATTCTAGAACAGCGGTTCCCAATTAGTTTTTCCTGTGTATCTTTTAAAGAAAGACCTCAAACTCGCGTACCCCTTATTGCAGAAATGCCAAATAAAAATGAAATCAGTTTTTTTTAAACATTTATTACCATCAAAATACAGTTCTAATGACGGTGAAAAGCAGTTAAATGTGACAAATGTGTGATGGTGAAAAGCAGTTATATGTGACAAATCTTCTTTCCACAACTCTGAAAAATCTGGTTGCTTTATGGTCAGCTTCAGTCTCAACTCGTTTTCGAGTTGAAGTCTGTGACGATGTTTAGTTTTTAAGTTTGTCATGGCAAATATGAATTTTCTCATTCAAGTTATACAAATTTTGAAAAAATGGAATTAACTCACCACTATCCCCGTTGCTATTATCAGTCACCATAGTGCGAGTATATTTTCCTTGGTTGAGATCTGCCAATACGTCTGTTAACTGTGTGACTCTAGCTGCCAGACCTGCCAACCGCGTCATCTCTCGGCCCGCTAACACAAGCCTACCAATCGCCTCAGCGAGTTTAACCAGCATACGACCGTTTGTATAATATTCCTGAAAATATAAACAGTATTACATCGATTTTGTTTCTATCGTGCACCGATGATGTATATGACAGTCAACGCCCATAACTTGTTTTGTTTGTTTACACTCTTTATTGTGAAATTTCAGTTGGTGGGTTCATCGTACGACAATCTCTTATAACCAACTCTGCTACTGTGTTTAAATGTATGTGTGCGTGTAATATGTGTAAGTGTGTATCTTGTTAATACACTCGATTAACAGAATTAAAATGCAATTCTGTTAATTTTATCCCGATAGAAAATAGTGACCCAGCCGAGAATTGAACCCGGAACCTTACAATGTAAGATCAGGAGACCTAAGTGCTATGCCACCGGGCTGTGTAGAAGATCTTTATCAAACGGTACTATTGAATAAACAGTCAACATCCTTTGGCGCTTAAAAATGAAGAAAACTATTTAAAAGACTGTTTTCAGAAAAAAATGGTAAAAAAAGAATACAAACCCTAAATCTAATTTGCGTGTTTATTTCCTCCCCTCCAAGGAGATGATGTTTGCTATTGAAGAACGGAATCGATACAGCGTAGAATCCCACGACTGTGGCAATATCTGTAGGCAGAAAAAAAACATAAAACCATGGATATTAGCTGCTATTATGAAGGCAAAACAGTCGAATTGCTTTTTTCGGATCACGCTGCTGTGCAAATCGAGACACAAACAAATTTTAATATACAAACACGACTACTAGAAAGCTTATGAAGAGAAGTATCATTATAAAATTTAAAGCGTCTTTTTGTGCAATGTTTTGGGTTGCGAGAACGAATTTACCGCGTGAAGTTTGTAGCACCCGACGTTTCGGCGATGATGCATCTTTGTCATAAGCGTTCGTTTTTATCCTTTTTATAAAGGTCTAGGTATGGGAAAAAAGCTATTTGCCCAATTTTGCATTACAGAATAGCAGCTATTGGATATTATTTTACATTCGGAAAAAACCTACTGTTTCAGATAAGGTATAAAAATAATAATAATAATAAATTGTTATTTAACATACATTTTGCGACAATATTATCCACAACCCCCATGAGTACCCTGAATTCGAGGAATCTGCGCAGATGGGTCGTCAGCTTATTGAAGCTCGCCATTAACGTCAACCTTTCTCTATTATTACCCTAAAAATATAAAAAAACATGTTAAAAGGCATATAATCCCTAGCCAGGATGAGCTTGATGCGTAATATACATGCCTGATAGAAAGCGATTTCTTCCGAATTTGTAATAAGCCTGGAATTTATATACCTAAATTCGCCCTCGAGTTTCTGTTCCTGGACGGTCATCCTACCAGTCGGTTTTCTAAGGTTTGTCAGTATCGCACCCGATATTACTAGATAGAGGAGCATCATACCAGGTGTCTGTAATTTAAAAGAAAACTTTTTGATAATCTACTCCTAAAAAGGGCAGATCCATACAGGAAAGTAGAATAGTCCTCGGCCCAACAAAAAGATGGCGATCTGATTAGAAAATGGATGCGTCTTTTAAACTTGGAATCTTCCGGATGAAATATCACTATCTCTCTAAAACTAAAACAAGTAAATATGTATTTAAAAAATAATGAAAAACATGACTGCCATTGCAAAAAGTAAACTACTGTATTTATAATTATTTTTTATACGATTTTTTATGAAATATTTGTGGTTTATGTATTTATCCATATAAGATACATGTATGTTTCCAGAATGTACTCAATCAGACCTTTATTTTAATCATGTTAATTTATTGACATTTGGACAACTACTTACTTTATATTTGGACAGTTAAGGTACCATATGACACTCGGGATGACAAGGATTCTAGCAATACCACACACTTCTAAATCGGTTCAAGCGTTTAGAAGTTATGGTGGAATAAAGAAACGGAAACATACATAGATGAACTCTGAACTCATTACACTCCTTTTTTGTTGGGCAGTCGAGTAAAAATATAATTGGATATCCTATGATAATAATATAATATTTCATGAAGCTTGTCCGAATGAATTTATTGCTGTTTGGACTCTACTGTCATTGATGTATCTCATTATAATACATATATTAATGACGTAGTTATATGGCTACTGTCCGGCAATAATTGTTTATGATTATGATCTATACAGGGAAGTAGAATAGTCCTCAGCCCAACACATAGATGGTGCTCCACTTAGAAAATGGATGCGTTTTTTTAAATTTGGATACTTTCGAATGAAGAGTCACTATCTGTCAAAACTGAAAAAATACATTCAATTAAAAGAAACGAGTCAAGCATTTTTTGGAATGAATAAATTGAAGTATCGTGCTATGATTAAATTCTCGACAAAAGAGGAGAAAGCACCAACTGAAATCTATAATGAGAGAGATGTTCTTATGAGACCGATGCTCCTTCGTCTTCGACTGTGACTTCTGGGATGATAAGAAATAATACTAAATTGATTACTGGCCCAATACATCCACTATCCCGGGCGTGTATTATGCTGATAAACTTAAAAAAATACATCACATTATTTTGGAGAAAAGACATGGACTCATTGGTTGCAGTAAGTTCTTTTTGCAAGAAAACGCTCTGGTTCACAAGTTGCATGCTGCGATGGATGCAATAAATGATAGCAGTTTCAAATTGCTCACCATTCTCTCCTGACCTGAGCCCCAGTAATATTTCCTCTTTCTAAATCTAAAGAAAGAGCCTAAAGGCAAGCGATTTCAGTCCGATAAGAGGAGGTCTTTACCCCCATTTCCAAGTAATTTGATGGCAACTAGCTACTAATTAAATTTATTTCTAGCTAAAGCCAAATCCATACTCAACCCAAATGTGGAAAACAAGTGTCATATAGGAAATTGAAATAGCAAATATTAACCACAAATGTCAAATTTATCTAATGCTCGCTATTACTAACAAGTTTCAAGACATCGGTAATAAGTTGCCTTTGCTGAAAGATGCGCATCTGGTGGCCAAATCGAATTTCGAACATCGAGATGAAAATACGCAAGTGGGATTGAACAAAAACTTTTACACAGATTTTCTCAATCAAAAATTAACCTATAAATCATACCTCAGCTCCTAAATTGACAGTAAGTCTATAACAGTACAGCACAATATCCATAGCCGGCTTTGTAACATTCGTATACAAATCTGTCACGGTTTCGCAAAATTTATCCACGTCCGTTGTTAGCAGCTGATCGGCGTTCGTTATCCGGTTATCCAGATTTGACATCTTGTAATATGTGAAACCTCTGTTGAGTAAAAAAAATATTAATGATGAAGATGATACGATTTTACATGGTATTATTAATGGTTAGGTTACATGATACACAAGATGTCTTATAGGACTGAAATCACGTTGTGAAATTTTGGTTGGAATATCTCGTATACAAGCGACACAAATAATATTTAAAGTCCGCCATATTAAAAAAATACAGCCTTTTTTTGTGGAAAAATACCATTTTAATACCACGGAAAATACTACAAATATACTACGAATTGGCACGCGGGGGGAGGTTGGGTTGGCGCAGGGGGAGAGGTGACTTGTATACTTGCCAAGAAAGTTGGGGTAACATAATCGATTTTTTACCTAAATTGGCAGGTCGGTACAAAGGTATGATTTTTTAAAAATCCTGTGGCAACCACCTTGGGGGTCGCGCAACACCAATGAGAATTTGCTTCTCATGTTATGGGAGATCACAATAAATGTAGTATTTTGTCTAACTATTGATATACAGATCCATGTTCTTTTTTGCCCCATTGCACAATTACTTGTCCCCTTTGGCAACATTAACCCTTATGTCAGGCGAGTTGTATGCTGTTGGTTATGTTCAAGAAATTGGATTTATTTTGTTATTTATTCTCACTATTTACGTTCTTTTGTGTTAAAAATGAACAAAACTATTCGAAGCGGAGCTGAACAGGTCATTTTCAAAGTCTCAAAATGTACTTCTAGAAGTACATCCTCAAAATGTACCTAGGTACATTTTGAGGTTATGTTTTGTCCGACATTTCGTATAGTTTAACCAAAAATTCTTGGTACCTTTCAGGGTCTGAATCGTAGTCAAAATTAATGATTATTTCACGAAGGAGTGACCTTTTATCTTTTTCTTTCACGCTCACAATCATTCAAAGGTCGAAGTTAAGCGTAAAGGAGTAGAAACAATAGTCGCCTCTTGGGAGACGGTACTGAGACATGCCCTATATTATGTAGTCTTACTCAAATCGTAATCTCAAATTATGTAGTCATACTTAGTCAAATCGCCGAATATATGTGAACTAAAAACCAAAAAGAAAAACACCCTATGAACATAGATTAAAAATCCTCAAACTGACAACTCTGGAGCGACGGAGACACAGAGGAGATCTCGAGGCAACACTACGACTGCCCAGAGTTGGAAAGCATGTTTGTGTTCAATTCAAACCATCACTTAAGAGGTCACAGCCTGAAACTCAACGTTACAAGCTTTTCAACTGAAGCAAGAAAGCACTTCCTGACGAACAGAATCGAGAAAAGCTGGAATAAACTGCCCAAGGAAGTTATCGAAGCACCAACCATAAACGCATTCAAAAATAGGCTTGATATATATTTAAAAAATGACATATAAAAGAAAAGAAAGCAGAGGAAACAACAACACCAGTGAATTTCATAGATATGAACATGCTAGCGTTAAGCTGCTAGTTCATCGACAAATAATAATAATAATAATAAAAACTAGAGAGCTCGCTGCCCTGGAACAAGTCCTGGCACTTAGTTGGGCAGCAGCAGTACATACCTGATAATGCTCATATCGGCCGTGTTCAATTTTAATTTTAATAATATTTTTTTTTAGTGATATGATTGTTAGTGAAACCTATGCATTGTAAATAAGTTGTTAAATTAATTAAATAAATAAATAAATTAATTAAATAAATTACTATTTTCACATTACTGTGTTGCAATATAAATATTTTTGTCCCAAAACGTAGAGTCTACTTTTTCTGGCCAGACTGTATCTATGAGTTTGACAAAAAAATAAATTGAGATATTTCGTACCTGGCGACACAGCTATCCCCTGTCAAAATCTTGTTTGGTCGATAGAAAGTCTCATTCGTAAAATTCTACTACATTTCACCGCCTAGCTATGTTATTTTTCTTAGTTTTTATGTAAGAATCTTTACACAATAGTAGGATAGCTGCAGCGCTATTGCGAACATTACTGCATTTTGAGCTGACCTAAAAAAATGGTCATCATCGTGGGCTTCATAATAATGTTCAGAATTAACTTGATAGCTGCATTGTCCCAAGTGTGAGGGCTCGCATTAGCAATTCAATTCGCGTTGGTGATTCCAACAATGCTGATGAGTTTAACGCTCCATTTTTATGAATATAGAGTAGTATTATGTATTATGAATTATGGATAACAAGACCGATTGATTGGTTGGGGATAGCAAGTAATATTATTTTCGAGTTGGACCTTGCCATTGCGCTTTGCACATTGTGCTAGACAAGGACAGATAAAGATATTTTATGAAGGCATTTCCAGAAAGATTTTGCTAAGCAACCTTGCAGCAGTGTATTGACCTTTATGTAATCTTCTATTAATACATCATTTTATTATGAGATGAATATATAAATCTTACATGGGGTATTGTACTAATGGTGCAAGCAGTTTAAATTTATGGGAAAGTGGTGGTAGCTAAAATAGATAAAGAGTGTCTCAATAAGAGTGTTCTATTTCGTTTAAAAAAAACCACATATTTTTTGAGCAACTTGTGATATTTTTATTGCATTGTAAAGTAGACATGTTCCAATTAAGTATGGAATAAAATATCAGGCAAATGGCCTCCGCGACTATTGACAGGCCATTGCAATTTTTAATGAAATTTTCAATAACCTTTTGACAAATATGTGGCTGTATCTCACCGATGATGTGTTGGATCTTAGTCTTGAGCTCAGAAATTGTTTCTGGTTTATTCGCATAGACCCAAGATTTCACAAATCCCCAAGGAATAAATCGCACGGCGTTAAATCGCATGATCTTGGTGGTCAGTCAAAATCAGAGTTTCGTGAGATGATTTGGTCTGGAAATCGTTGCTGCAATAAATTGATTGTTTCATGCGTGGTATGGCAGGTGGCGCCGTCCTGCTGAAAGCACATTGTGTCCAAATCCATGCCGTCCAGTTGAGGCCACAAGAACTCAGTAATCATGTTCCTGTAGCTAATGCCGTTCACAGTCACTTCAATTCCGGGCCCTGACCAAAATTCGCACCAGACAGTTGCTTGTTGTGGATACATTTGTTTCACATGGATCGCAAGCGGATTTTCTGAGCCCCAAATTTTACAATTTTGCTTATTCACGAAGCCATTCAGATAGAAATGTGCTTCATCGGTGAAGATTATTTTTTTCGAAAAAACGGCATTCGCATCATTTTGCTCCATTACCCCAATGACGGAATTGCCGGCGCTTTGCTTGGTCTGGTTTGAGCTCCTGAGTAAGCTGAATCTTGTACGGGTGAAGTTGGAGGCGTTTCGTCCAAATTCGCTGCGTAGTGCTTTGTGAAATTTGAAGTTGCTGGGAACGATGCCGAATTGATGTTTTCTGGTTTTCGGCGACACTCTTGTTTACAGCAACAATGTTTTCAAGAGATTGACCGGTACGTCAACGCAAAGAAGACTTACTGTCCATAATCGACCTAGTTTATCAAAAAATTTTGACCACTATTCGAATTGTTGACAAATTAGGTGCACTTTTTCAACCGAAAATTCCGCAAAGTTTGCGAGCGGTCTCAGCGTAGCTTTCCCCATTTTTGTAATGGGGTTCACAAAGACAACGCATTTTTCTTTCGTGTAGCAGTCCATTTTTAATAAACGGAACAATCATAGGTGACAGCTGTCAAATTTCAGAGTTAGTTTGCACGACTAAAAAATGCCACAAAATTTTAATAGTGCATTCTTATTGAGACACCTTTACAAACGGAGCTGCCATGGAATTTACCGATCGGGGTCGTGCCCATCATTATATTATTATTATACTTCTGCACGATGAGCGGTGGACTCCAGACTAACACTAACGACCAACTGTGGTAGGTTTAAGACAGCTGTCTTGCCACATGTGAGCATTCACCTTACCACCCATTCACTCCTTCCTTTGAAGCCATACAATTTGAGATGCCGAAATTGAAGTTTTATATTTTTTTCTAGGAAGGAGTTGATTATTTTCCTAGAGAGAACAAGATCTTTAGAGGTGAAGCAGAAAACAGTGAAGCCATTCTGGGTGACAGCATTGGCAAGATCATGGTATTTATTTACTTTGTACTCATAGTCTTTAGAGATATTTGATTGCCATGAAACAATTAATTCTAAAATAAAGGCTATCTTCCGAGATACGGAGTATATAGTAATATCTGGAAGGGCTGTGGGAGAGCCTTTCAGGGAAATGATACCGCTTAAAGAGAGAAACGACATCCAGAATCCATGCTGAAACTTATTTTGGGAGTTTGGAGGGTACTGTCAGCCTTTTTTATCACCGGCCACTGAGACGCAAATTACCTCGCGAATAACAGCAAGGACTTTGTCATGGCGGTAGGTGTACTAGCATTGCTCAAAAGCCGGCTTGCAGCCAGCTGAAATATGTCTAGCTGTGCAAGGGGTGTTGCTACAAAGGGGACATGAACTATCATCTGAATAGCTCCAGTGAGTGAGGTTACTGGGGTCTGTAAGTGTATGCTGAAATGCATAAAAAAAAAAAAAAGAGCATCTCTGGTGTCCAGCCGTACAATATTATCTTCCATTGCATTGGAGGTGGTATGCATAAGTCCCCAACTTGTCCAGTCATTCTGGCATTGAAGGCCTACAGCATGAGCTGTTGCTGTCGTAATCGCTTTGCAAAACGGACTTCTTCAGGCCCACATCGCTTATGACTGCCATGAGCGATGTGTTGCCATTTCGACAGGTCCCAGCAAGAAACTTTCTGTGGATGTCTAAGTGGGCTTGTAAATTTTTGATTCACTATAGTCACTTATGTGTTTCGATATTGTTGGATCTGTTAGAATTTGACAGAATGGAATGAAGTTTTTGTTATTCTAGAATTGGTATAGAGCAGAGGGCACTTTTAGAGCTAGCTTAAAGTTGTATTTGGACCTCAAGGGAGTGGAAGGGTCAGCCGGTTTGGCTAAAGACAACCAAGATTTTCAACTAGCTGTCACCAGCACATCCAGACGGGACATTTGGGTTTTGGTGAAATCATATATATGAAAGGGCCATGACAAATGAGAAGTAAAGTAGTTGTCGTAGATCTAAGCTTTCGAGAGCCGGAAGTTAGCCATTTTTGCCAGACAACTTCTAAAATGTTCTACTAAATGATCGACAGATAGGTTATTGCACTGATGAATGATTTTCCTGCTGAGGAATTTAAAATGATTATTGGGATCAATAAAGGAGATATTAGAGCAAGGGCTCTAATATCTCCTTTATTGATCCCAATAGTCATTTTAAATTCCTCAGGATAGACCAATATATGTAAGGATAGACCAATTTGGGATCATATGAAGTAAATTTGAAGGGCCTAACCTTTGAACAGTCGCAGACTAGCTCCACTGCAGCTTAAAAAGCTGCTGCTTATTATAAGAAAAATTATAGCATACTTCTTTAATTACATACAGATAAAAACATTTCAGGCCCACTTGTAAAACGCGCCGCTTTCCAGTCGTTAATTGCCCATAATATTATATTGACGGGTATTGACAGTAAAAAAAAGAAGAGATCTTAGAGGAAAACGGAAAGTGCGGATAGTTCTGCAATAAACATCCCAAAGCCCGCTTTAGGAGAATTATGTAAAACCAGATACGAATTATAAAACCATTTAGCGAAAAACCGCTATTTCAAGATAGTGAAGCGGCCAAGATCCAGCCATAGACAATATTTCGAAAATGTGAGAAAATCGACCAAAGTGGAAGGTTATAAAATTTTCTGTCGAACGGCATTGGCCCAGTTCCAATAGTACCAAGAAATTTCATAGTTTTTTCAAATTCACATTTTTGACAGAAAATGGTGAAAAGTCGGCTGTCAGCAAAGGCAATACACTTAGTAATAATATATAAATAGTTAAATCTGGGAAAAAAAACCTACAAAACATTATTTTATGGAATGGAGAGTAAAATATGTAAAACACTTACTTTAAATATTGGCTGTACAAATGATGAGTGATATTTGTCCTTATTCTTAACCTTAGCTCGCCAACACTCCACTTGAGCATGTTATTGACAACCGAAATCTGGGAATACACAGGTAACATCATTTCAACCTTTAAACTCGTACTATACCTTGAAAATATACAAAAACTGGCATTTAAAATCTGAGTAACATACCACAGGCATAGCAGTGAAGAATGTCAATAGCCTTTTCAGAAATAGTCGCCTATCCATGTCGATGATTGCGCTGAAAAAATATAAAAAATAAAATTAGATTAATAAACTGAAGAAAAACAAGAATTAGTTTGTGTTAGGTTAGGTTACCGACAGTGACTTAGCAAAGTGCGATACAGTTTTATACACCAAAATTTGTCCTTCTATAATAAGATTCCAGAGAAAATGAAAAGCCTTGGAGAGGACCAATTTAAAAAGATAATTGTAAATAATTTAGTAAGAAACCCAATTTATTGTATAAGGGAGTTTGAAAATTCCGAGTTTATTTTCCATGTTGATAATTAGCAAAATTTGTAAAATTTTAAACATAAGGGAATTATGATAGTTGACATTCTAATTCTCATATAATTTAGTATACATCTATTTATGTTAAAAAATACGAAGGCATATTGCTGGATTGACAATAACATTATTTTACGTTGATTATTCTACATAGATTTGCATTTCTATTTTAATATATTATTCTCTCTTACTATTTAATGACATTAGTATATTTTGATTATTTGTAAGTAGGTAATATTGAATTTCATATTACAGCCATGACAACTATCATAATAGTTATGTTTTTAATAATTAAATTTTAAGCATTTAATTTTGTGACGCATCCAAGTGTAGGAATGCCTATCTACTGGAGTAGTTGATTGTAATGTATTGTATTGTATATTTGGTTCTATTACATAGTTTCAATATAAAGCGAAGGCAACAGTTTCAAGAAAAATGAAACAGTGATTGTATTATGTATCAGTTTCCTGTTTTCGCTCTCTAACTCCAATAAATATCAAACATCCATGCGAAATACCAATATTTACCATCAGCAATATTCGTGTTTGGCTAATGTATAAGTCATACGTCATTAATCAAATATTTCCTCATGACAATCAAGTAGGTTTTATGACATTGGCAAGTGAAGATCACTAGTCATCTATTTTATGCAAATTGTGAAATCATTGAAATTGAATGTTATGTTAATAGACTTTTAAGGGAAATACAGCTGTGAATAGCTATTTTATTGTAATTATTTTTCATTATACATTTGTCTGAACTTGTGACATTTTTTTGGAACAAAATATACATAAATGAGGTGTAGACCGAGAAATTTGTCACAATCTAGTCTGGAAATTAAAAAAAACATTGACGCTAATGGTAGGCGAGTGCGTTCTTTCAAATTACTTTTTTTTTACCAAACTAAAAATATTATTAATAATTTATTAATTATAAGTTTTTTTATAATTCAATCGTTTACAGTGCAGTCTGCCTTACTAGGCCGTAGCCCGTACTAAGATGTCTCCATGTATGGCGATGTTTAGTTTATATTTGGGCACATATAGAATAAAAATAAAACAGAAAGGAAATCTAATAAAGAATGAAACAGGTAATTGAAACATAATTATATTGAAAAATATCAAAATAGCATGATCATAGAATTAAAACAAATTCAAATAGTTGAAAGATGAAGTTTGTAGGACAAATGAATAAACAAATAATATGAAATGTATTACAATGTATGACAATAATTATGTAAAGAAGTTTATTTTAAAATATAACTTATTATCTCTTCCACCTCATTTCTACCAAGTTGAAGTAAGAGTTGCGTAATTTTAATTTTAAATTGAATTGACTTTATATTTCTGCATGTTTTCATATATTCTTTAAGTTTGTTATAACTGTTGGGTCCTATAAAGTCAAAGTGTCTCTGGGCAAAAAAAAATCGGGTTTTCCGTACAATGTGTTTAGATGCTGTGGAAGCCTCTCCTTGCTATTTTATGCTCAGTTTTAAAATATGGTGATAAAAATTATGTTAGCCATTGCAATGCTTACACTTAAAAGACCGGAAATCGCAATTTCCAGTGAGGATTACAAATGCCTGGAAAAATAAATATTAAGCAGCGTAAAATGAATCTATTTTATAAGGTCTTTCTTTAGAGTTCATACATGTGTTTTTAAGAGTTTTAACACACTGAGTCTGCTCAGTGACGCCGCTCGGCGTAATAGACCTTGTTCTCCCGGTTCCCAAACAAGGCAATCGGCATCACTCTTTGAACCAATTTGAATAGCTCTGTAAATGGCAGGCATGGCTTGTTTTACTTTTGATAATGTTGGGCACTATCGTTTTTTTATCATTGCCATCCGAGCTATTAAAACTACAGACCGCCCCCCCCCCCCCTGCTGAATGAGACCTACCCTTCCTCTACCCCCACCAGACGCCACATAGTGCCTTCCCGCAATGTGTCATTTATTTTCGCCCCAATCTTTAGAGATTTTAATTCGCATCAAAGCGTTTTTGCATGTCTAGGTTGATAAACGCCATGACTGCCTTTCGTGAAAAATCTGTAGCAATGTCACTTGAGTTAATGCTCAAGTGGGGGGCTCATCTACACAGCTGTGAGTCAATGCTCTGTAGATAAAGCAATTAAAGATATTATGAGTTCATAGTAATAGGTGCTACGGCCTTCAATAAAAAGTGATAATGGGTATGATGAAGTTAACTTATATTAAATGTTCTTTTATTTTTCGACATGGTTACCTTTTAGGTTTGTATAATTGATACATCTTTTTTTCTAAATATAAAATATGAATCTTAAAAAACTCTACATCCCGATTGCCTAAAAATTCTTGCACTGCAGCTACTAACGCATCGTCATCTTCAAATTTTCGACCTCTCAGATTAATATCGGAAAGAGATAGAAATCCCCAGGGGCAAGGTCCTGTGAGAATCACTTTTTTTAACACCCTTCATAGATTGAAAATTGACAAAAAGCTTTTAGTATTATTTTGATAGCAGTGAGCAGCGTCCCTCAGTTTATAAATATAAAACAGTGGATTAATATTCGTCATCAAAGTCATCAATGTCAAATAACGCGCATCAAAATATTCATCATCAATGTCAAATAACGCGCTAAATCTGACCGACCGCAAGCATTAATTCATTTGGAAATTCTTTTATCCCGTTTAGCATAGCAATATACGAGCGTGCGCCTGTACAGAATAAATTCAGAATTGAAAATTATTTAAATTTGGCCTTCAAACCAAAATGTTATTCGAGCCGATAGCTATCCCCAGTGCCAGTATAGGGAAATATGTGAAAGATAGCTGCCTACTTAGACCAGAGTGGAAAAAAGTAAATAAATATTTTGTATTTTAATTTCATTTATTTTTTCGTTTTTATGGACGGTTTAACAGCTTTATTCTCCGTCATTTCCTGTAGTGGATGCTCGGTTCCGTCGAAAGAAATCCGCTATTTTATAATGATATTGTTCTTTATTCTGAGTTAAATATAATTTCTTTGATTTTCTAAAATGCTAAGATGTTAAACGTTGCCAGTTCTAAATGTATGTGTGTTTTCTTTTATTTTCTTCTTTGATGTTCCTTTCTTCTTTCATTGTTATCCAGTTGCCATGGCAATTTATACTATCCTTTTATGCGGTCAATTTTGCTGTCTCCCTTCGCCACTTTGAATTGGTGCACCGAATAGCAGGCTTCTATAATATGTTCGCAACAACGGTATATTCTAAAGACGGTACACTTACCGCCACGACAAAGTCCTTGCTGTTATTCACGAGGCAATTAGCCTCTCAGTGGCTCGTGCCAACAAGGGTCTGACAGTACCCTCCAAACCCCTAATACAGTTTGTGCGGGGTGGCTCTAAAGGCAAAAACCATTTCACTACAAAACCTTTCATAATAATCGAGAAAGCTTCAGATTGGATTATAAGAATCGATTCAGTCTCTAAACTGTATAAATTCCCTGAAAGGCTCGGATGCACAGCCCTCCGCCCAGATATAATTCTTTACTCTCTATCTCAGAAGATGGCCCTTATTGTAGAATTAACTGTTCCATGGGAATCAATTATCCCAAAAGACCACGAGTACAAACTAAATAAATACCATTATCTCGCAAATGCCATCACCCGGAACGGCTTCACTGTTTACCTACACGAGGTGGAAGTTAGCGCTCGTGGCCTGCCAGCCAAATCTCTGTTTCAACTCTTTAAAGATCTTGGTCTCTCCAGGAAAATAATCAACTTCTTCCTAGAAAAAATATTCAAAACTGCGATTTCTGCATCTCAAATTCTATGGCTTCGAAGAAGAAGTGGATGGGTGGTGAGGTGTGCGCTCACATATGGCACGACAGCTGTCCTAAACCTACCACAGCCGGTCGTTAGTCCGGAGTTCACCGCTCACCCCCAGAAGTGTAATAATAGTATTACGAGGGGCCCGACTCAAGTTGGTGAATTCCATGGCAGCTCCGTTTGTAGTTTATTTATTTAATTTATTTAATGTGTCCTTAATTAATATAAAAAAATATATGTTAATAATAATATTATTATTACAAGGAGCTACAGCAAGAAAAAGTTTTATATGCATGTTCAAGCGCCTCTGTCCTAGATAGTACTTTTTGATAATGCATTTGTATGGAAAATATTTGAATCTAATAATAATATGGAATCACTTTTTTAAATCTTAGAATCTAATAGTTTCAAGGCTGGAAGGGTTATAAGCACTTATTTGAAACTACAGTCCCAATAAGGGTTGCCACCTATTGCAAATTAAAATTCAGAAGTAAGATTCTGGAACAAGCATGTCAACTGTGAAATCTACAAATTATACAAACATGTTGTGAATTTTTGGAACATGTGGAGGTCAAAATAGTATGATATATATAGAGCGGCTTTGTGCAGGACCAAACCAAAGCTGCGATAGTTCGATTCTGTTATTACAAATCTGAAGGCAGAGTTAATAATTGGACATTAAAAGACTGAGAAAAAAGACTAACTATGCTAGTATTCAAAGTGGGCTGTACATTACATTACATTTTCGTTGTGTCCTATTGACGGCCGAAAACCTCTTATGGCCGTGTCAAAATAATTGTGTTAGGTAGTAGGTCTCGTTACTACTCTTTACTTAACATACATAGGTAGTCAAGAATTTATTTACTAGATTGTCAAAATATAAATATAAATAATCAAATTAAAAGCCTAATAATTGAAATAGTCAATAAATCAAAACTATAAAAGTTATTAATCGTAATATCCAAGTTGTCAGTAAAATGTTAAATAATCAAATTAAAGCTATATCATAAAGTAAATTTAAAAACTAAAAGTACAAATTTTAAAAGTCATTTAAGTGGGTAAAATATTTGAAATGTCATGGCCCTCGAATTTGGCAAGATCAGAGAAAGGGTGGCCTATCAGCATCTCCTTAATGTTTTTTTTTTATTTTATGTCCTCCAGCTGTTTAGCAGTGGTAGGGAGTAGATTATAGAATTTAATACTACGACATAAGTAGATTTTCTGTACTTTTGTTGTTTTATTCGGGGTACGCATAAAAGGGAGCTACCACGGGTATGGTGAGAGTGAATGTCAGCATTAGTTGCATGTTCTGCAAGGTGCTGTCTAGCATACGTTAAATACCGCAAATGTCCATAGCTGCGAAGAGAACACTGCTCCTCATATAACTAACCATCAGCATACTACCGCATGCTATTATAAAAAAACCAACTGCCTGGAAGATAGGAAGACTGAACGGAGACTCCAGAGAATGCAAAATGCCTGCTCAAGATTTTGCTTTAGGATTCCTCCACGTCAACATGTGTCACAATTCCTTGACAAGGCTTCAGTGTTAAATATGAGTAAAAGAAGGGAGCTCCATCTTGCGACCCATGTACTCAAGGTAGTAACCCAATAAAAAGCCGCAATATATCTTTACTCGCTTATGACATGGTCCCGTAACCGACATGACCATTCAACAACTTGGTGCGAAAACAACTTGCCATCATTCCCTAACAAACAAAACCGAAAATTTCCAGTGCAGTTTCTCTTATTATACTGCGGTTGTATGAAATTGGTTGGCAATGGCACTGCGATTGAGACCAATTGGAATATTTAACCCCTGGGAGGCCAAAAATGCCAATTGGTGGTTGCGGTGGTTAACAGATCCGCACATAGCCATTTCGGCTGACCTCCATATATATTCTTTAAATATATGATATACATGACTACCAAGATTAATTGTTTGGTAATAAGAGATAATTCATTAAAAAATATATTGTTAGTACGATATTTATATATAAAATTTACTATATTTATTAAAAAAAAAATTTAGAAGCCTTATTAATTTGATTATTTTTATTATTATTATTATTTCATTTGATTATAAAACTTTATTGTCATTATTTGATTTTGATTATTTTTATTTTGGTTATTTACATTTTTAATTTTATTTATTAGATTTTGATAATTTTTTATTTATATAGTGTTATAAAAACTAGGTTAAGAGATATCCTGAGGATACCCCTAATTTGCTGCATTTGTAGTTTTATTACATAGTCTTTGTCTATTTTCAGTTTCATTTTTTTTGTCTTTTTTTTGTATCAACAGCTACATTTAAATAATTAATTGTTTTTTTTTAAAGATAATTGCCACTAGGCAATAGCATGGGCTGTTGCTGCTAGGCAGAAATAATGTTAGAAAGTATATGATTTTATTGAAAACCTGTTTAAATGCTTAACTTTTTTAAATGCGTAGCCTGACGTAACAGCCAGCTATATGTCATTGGGAAGCTATTATAATGTGTTACAATTAATTATTAATATAGCAGTTCGTCTCAAATCATTGTGGGAAAAAACTTATGGTGATGCAAAAGCAGTGCGGGTCGAAACAGGGCTGCATAGTTTTCCAGTGATCAACAACGCGGGTGGAAGCCAGGAACGCTGGGAAAGGGGCTCAATGGAGTTATCATATTAATGGCAAAAATCTGTGTGTTGGTTTTTATACAACAAAAAAGGTGTGTAATGTGTTCAGGGTTCATCTATGTATGTTTTCCGTCTCTATATTCCACCATAACTTCTAAACGCTTGAACCGATTTAAAAGTGTGTAGTATTGTTAGAATCGTTATGTCCTCCCGAGTGTCATAGAGTGTGAACCGATTTAAAAGTGTGTGGTATTTGTTAGAATCGTTATGTCGTCCCGAGTGTCATAGAGTACCTTAAATGTCCAAATATCAAGTAAGTAGCTGTCTAAATGTCCGAATGTCAATAGATTCACATAAATATATCAAGTTTAGTGTCAAATGAAAGGTCTGATTGAGAAAATTCCGGAAATATACATGTATCAATATGGATAAATACATAAACCACAAATATTTTATAACCACAAATATGGATAAATGCATAAATGCATAAAAGCCGTAATAAAAATAATTATAAATACAATAGTTCACTTTCTGTAAGGGCAGTCGTATTTTTTATTCTATTTATTATATTTACTTGTTTGAAGGAAATTATGTAATAACGCAAAGAATATAAACAGATAAAGAGTTGCATTCACAAGGATAAATACTAATGAACTGCAATTGCAAAACTTTCCACTCTTTACAATTATGTGAAAATGTTTGATTTTGTTTCCTATCAAATAAAACTTAATATCATATTGTAACAAAAATCCAAATTTGCGTGGCATGTTATGTTTCAAAAACATGTTGCACGCA
Organism: Micropterix aruncella; assembly: GCA_944548615.1. NCBI lineage: Eukaryota > Metazoa > Arthropoda > Insecta > Lepidoptera > Micropterigidae > Micropterix > Micropterix aruncella. Next base: position 13,276,399 of record OX155956.1, read on the forward strand.
TTGCAACATGATTCGCTTGTATTTCTAGTTTTTTTTTTGTATTGGTCTTACTCAGTTTTTGAGTTGTTTTCGGAATCAGGGTTCAAAATCGCAAAACATCTTGCTAATTGCTAAAAGCTTTGACAGTTGGATCTGTCATAATAGAGAATGGCCGTATTGCACAGCCCAATAAAAAATGACCCTTCTGGTGTTCTTGCCATGACAAAAAAACAAGAGATTTACTTAAAAAATCGAGTTCAAAAAGAATTTTAATAAATGTAATAAATATTACCTAAAATATCACTGTTTTAGTGAACATGAGTAGCTATGAATTTTTTTAAATCTCCTAAAGTTGGTATAACTGCAGGCAGTCCAGTCTGTCCAAACTAGCCACACTTCATTGGGGGCAACATTCTTTCCAAGATGGCGCGAGGAAGAGTACTTCTAACTCGCGCCGGGCGACAAAAAACCCGTTAAAAGCCGGGTGATCCGCGAGTTGGGTGCACCAGTAGTGCGGCGTTTTTAAAGTTATGTGAACAAGGTCTCATTTTTCGGTAAGCGTTTAATTCTTTTGGGGTTTCAATGAGATAAGCGAGTTTTGTAGTAATGGTGTGTTTCTTTTTTTGTCACAGCGGGTTTTTTGGCTGTGCCACCTTTTTCTTTATTCCAATTTAATTTCTACAATAAATCGGCCCACCACGCCTTGATATTTTTCTCGCCTGGATGTCCATTTGAACTGGAAGTCTGTACCACATGTCTGATAAAATAGAAGGAGGAAACTACTTGCAAAATAAAAGGATCTTGTTTTTCTAACTTTAACTTTGTAGTTTTATTTTAAAGTTGCGAAGGTTTATTCTCTGTCCTGCCAAATTTAGTGACAAAGTAAATTCTTTCCCCGACCCTGTGGTTGTTTTTTTTATTTTTGATCATAACCTAACCTATAGTATTTTTTTCTTTTTCGCGTTTTAAATAAACGCGATGGCGCTCTTGTTTCTTTTTGGTATAACGCGATTGGATTACTAATCATACGTTATAAATTGGCTGCCCAAAGCTGGGGCCTATAAACTAAATTTTGGCAGGTAGAAATATCTCTTCGCAATTTTAAAATACACGTTTTGCTTTGATAAGTGGTAGTCTTTTTTCAGATATTGGTATTTTTGTGTCATTTTTCTCAGTTTTGTATGAGAATTATTATTGTAGCCACATTGTGGTATTTTTTTCAAATTGCGGTATTTTTTTTGACAGATGTTACGAATTTTGCAAAAAATTTCGCGTTTTTGTCTTGTTAACTATTTCTGCGGTTCGCCGCGAACGAATGTTAAGCTCGCCGCAATATTTTAAGTAATATACTGTAATTTTTATTAAATCCGGCGAGAAACATTGTATAGATTCATATTTTGTGTAATAAGCGGCTTGTATTTTTTCTGCGGTTCGCCGCGAATGAACGATAAGTTCGCCGTTATCTTATACTATTCCGTTGCCGTTTCTTAAACGTTTATTGACTAATTTTTGTAATATTTTCAGGTTCAAATTGGATATCCAGGTGGGCGTTTTACCGGTTGCCGAAATTGGAAAGTAAAAGGTGGCACAGAGGAAAAAACGGAGTGAACTTGTTCCATTACTTTAATTTTTTAGGATAATATTTTTTTATTGGGATTTCTTAGTTTTTCTTTTGGGTTTTATATTTTTGTGGTGGAGATTTAAAAAAAAAATAAAAAATAAAATATGGAGGTTCCGGTTAGCAGAGATTTCGACGTGTCGTTTGAGCGAGTTTTGAAGCCTTTGTGCTTAGGTTTCGTGTACGACGGGAAGACTTGTGTCCTTGAATTTTTGGAACGACTTGAAGAAAATAGGTTGGCGCGAAACATTTCTGACGCGCGTTTATTAAAATCTGCCTGTGAGCTTTTCACAAATCATGCGCTCGTATGGTATCGCACCCGGGTTTCACATATTGAGAGCTGGTCTCAGCTCGCAAGTGAATTGCGGAATAATTTTGGTAGTGCGAACTACGACCGCGACTTGTTGAGGCTGGTACGTGCCAGGTTTCAGAGGCCGGATGAGCCGCTCCACATTTTTGTTACCACAGTGTTGAGCTATTTACAGAAATTGTCTCGGACACTTCCAGAGGCCGAACAGCTGGAGATAATTTGCTCTAATTTGAGGCCATACCTGCAACAACAGTTCGCGTTAGTGACCATCCACTCCATTGATGAGCTTCTCCACCTAGGTAAGCGTTTGGAAAACGCTCAGTTGTCGATCGACGAGTATAATCAAAACCTACAGGTTTTTAATAAATCCAAAGCGTCGTCGTCCAAGACGGTACACGCTATCGATCACTCCACCGTTGACATTGCTGATAGGGATTCTTCATTTGTCCAGCAGTCCAAAAATTGCGCGGTTTCTGCGTTAGATTTACATAATTCCAATAACCAGCCCCGGGATGTAAGTCACCCTCGGGGTGGTTCAAATAGAAGTGGTTTCTCCCGAGGCAACACGACTGACGTCGGCGGTCCTCGCGGAGGCCCTGGAGCTTCGCGTGGTGCTCGTGGTGGTACTCACCACGGGTACTCTAAATACTGTTACCGTTGTGGGAAGTTTAATTTTACTGTGTCTACTTGCCCGGATTGTTCAAAGGAGAGAAAGCCAGTTCAACCTAAACAGAATGTTTCAAAAAACTTGTCCAACGAGACCGAATAAGGGCATTCGTTGATTCGGTCTCGTTGTTATTTAAAAACGAGAAGGATAACCGTCGTCCGTTTCTAGATGTTTCGTTAGGCGACATAGCTGTGTGTGGTCTACTCGACACGGGTTCGAGCTTGACAATTTTGGGTGCCGATTCACATAAGTATTTAATTGATATCGGTTATACTCTTCATAAAGCGCCTTCTTTGACGCTCAGCACAGCTAATTCAAGTACAGTACGGACGATTGGCTATATTTCTTTGCCCTTTAAATTCAATGATCGCTGTCAGGTGATCCGAGCTGTGGTAGCTCCGGATATAGGAACTTCTCTGATTTTAGGCATGGATTTTGTCCGAGAATTTGATTTGGTACCTGAAATTCTAAAATATGTTCGTTTGGAGTCTAGTGATGTCAGTTGGCACTCCGTCAACGAAGTGAGGGCCTTGCATCCTTTCGCTTCCCTGACGGAGAATCAACAGTCGTTAGCTAACAAGATGATTAAAAGTTTTGAGAAAATTTCTACGGAAGTCAAAGGTCTAGGTCGGACAAATTTAATAACTCAGGTTATCGACACTGGTGATCATCCACCAGTGAAGCAGCGGTATTACCCTTTGTCTCCCGCTCGTCTACAACTGTTGAATGAGGAGGTTGATCGCATGCTAGAGTTGGGCGTTATTAAACCTAGCCAGGGAGGTTGGAACAATCCAACTATTTTTGTTCCCAAGGCGGATGGGACTTTGCGGTTCTGTCTTGATAGTAGAAAAATAAACTCGATAACGAAACCGGATGCCTATCCTCTCCCGAGAATAACTACCATTCTGGACAGTTTGCGTGATGCAAACTATTTGTCTTCTATCGACCTATCAGCTGCCTTTTGGCAAATCCCATTAGAGCCTGCCTCGCAAGAAAAGTGCAGTTTCACTGTCCCTGGACGAGCATTCTTCAAAATGACGGTGACTCCGTTCGGAATGCGCAACTCGTCAGCGTGCATGCAGAGGCTGGCGGATCAGTTATTTGACCCGTCGTTTAACAACAAAGTATTTTGTTATTTGGATGATATCGTAATTGTCTCATCGACCTTCGAAGAACATATCTCTTTGTTAAGTAGAGTTTTAGATCGTCTTGTTTATGCCAATTTGTCCATCAATTTCAAAAAGTGCCAATTTTTCCGGCATGAGTTAAAGTACCTGGGGTATGTTGTAGATTCCCATGGCCTACATACAGATCCCGAAAAGGTAAAATGTATCCTAGACTTTCCCACTCCTAATTCACCTAAAATGGTTAAGAGTTTCCTTGGAATGGCCGGTTGGTACCGGCGTTTCATTCGTAATTTTTCCAGTATTGCTGCACCTCTTTCCCGGTTGACTAGTACCCGCAAAGGTGCTCCCGCGTTTACCTGGACACCGGAGGCGGAAGAGGCTTTTCAAAAATTGAAATCCGCCTTAATTTCAAGTCCGATCTTAGCTTGTCCTGACTATTCAAAGCCATTTGCTTTACATTGCGACGCATCGTTGTACGGTTTAGGTGGTGTACTTACCCAGACAGTGGATGGCGTAGAACATCCAATCGCTTTCACGAGTAGGACTCTCCTACCGGCTGAGACTCGTTACTCTGCTACTGAACGTGAAGCCCTAAGCGTGATCCATGCTGTCGAGCATTTTCGAGGCTACTTTGAGGGCGGTCCCAAGGTCAAAATCTACACTGATCATGCCAGTTTGCGTTGGTTTTTATCGCTTAAAAACCCAACGGGACGCTTGGCTAGGTGGGGAATCCGTTTATCGGCTTTTGATTTTGAGATCATCCACAAGAAGGGTGTCGAAAATGTCGTCCCAGACGCGTTATCTCGCCTACTTCCTGTAGCTGCTGTCTCGGTTGTCGCCGATCCCTGGTACAACGATTTGGTTAATGCGGTATCCGGCAATCCTGCCGCGTATCCCAATTACCAGATCAAAGGCAGTGAGTTGTATCGTTACTCGAGGAGCAAGTACCAACTTACCAGTTGTTACGACTGGAAGTTAGTTGTGCCATTACCTTTCCGAGAAAAGCTCATACAAGAAAACCATGCTTCTGATTTGGCAATTCATTTTGGGGTCTTTAAAACCCATCGTCGTCTTTGTTTACGCTATTTTTGGCCAAATTTACATGGAGACGTGGTTAAATTCGTCTCTAAGTGCGATACGTGTCAGCAATACAAACATCCGAACGTGTCTCCGTTGGGTCATTTGGGTAATCCAAAGTCGTGTGCCTTTCCCTTTCAGATGATCTCCGTCGATCTTTTGGGTCCCTACCCGATGACGAGAGATCGAAATATACATATTCTAGTAGTCACGTGTTGTTTTAGCAAATATTGCTTATTATTCCCTTTAAAACGTGCTACTAGTAAAATCGTTAGCCACATTATGGAGCATAAGGTCTTTCTGCAATTTGGTGTTCCGCAGTATGTCATTTCTGACAATGGGAAGCAATTCATTGGTAAGGAGTTCTCGGGTCTAATGACCAAGTACCGAATTCCCAAGGTATACTTGAACCCGAAATATTGCCCTCAGGTCAATCCAACTGAGAGGCAGAATCGTGGGGTTGTCACGGCGTTGGCGTTGTCAGTTAAGGACGACCATCGCTCTTGGGACCTCCACCTTTCTGCCATTCAGATGGCGATCAATTCGGCTGTTTCGGAAGCCACGGGTTTCAGCCCTTTTTTCCTTGTCCATGGTCGAGAACCGATTTTAGATGGTTCTTTTTATACGCAATCCCCGGAATCCCAAGCCGAAGTCATATTCGGTAGCAGAATGTCCTACGCTCAGGATTTGAGTGAACTTCCTGGCGTTTTCCATACCGTGCGGAAGAAATTACTTCAATCGCATGCTCACAATAAGGTATATTATGACCGCAAACACCTCCCGGCTGAATTTTCCGTTGGGGATACGGTTTATAAAAAGACTTATTTTCTGAGCAATGCGGGAAATTACTTCATTTCAAAGTTTGCCCCGCGGTATGAAAAATGTCAGATAGTGAAGAAACACTCTCCTTTGGTGTATGAACTGCTTAATGCAGAAGGCAAGAATATAGGCACATGGCATATAAAGGATTTTAAACTAAATCCCAAGGACTCTGTTTGATGTTTTTTTTCTTGGTTGTTTTCCTCATTAACATACGTATAAAAAATGTTTCATCTTAGTCGAATGTCTTCGATTTCATTCTCTTAATAATTGTCATGTATAAAGGTGTGGTACCGGGTGGTTACCATTACTGATATCATTTTGTCTGTGTCCGTCGTGCTAGCAAACCTGTCTAGCACTACAGGGGTTTGAATGTCGTATGAAAGGGAAGTATGCTAGAGCTCGGTATGAAAGGTAATACTTGACATTCAACATTTTCCTACTAGGCATTGGCTACTGTCGAGTCACAACAATTTTGCTAATATGTTTGTTTTTTTTGGTGTCCACCATAAGTGTACTTAGTTTTGCTTTATGGTTTGGAGGTCGTCAGGTTTTCCTTCGACAAGTTGTGCGGTCCTGTTATAAGGCCACTAGGACTTTTGTCCGTTTTTTTTAATGTTATCAGGCTGACCTGGTAGCCCTTTGGGGTTGGTAAGTTATTTGGAGTTGTTTGGTGTTTGTTGTAACTCTCTACGTTTATGTAGAGTGATTTATATTAGCAGTTGACCTCTGCAGTACCCTGCCGAATGGATATTTTTCTTTAGTTAACGAGGAGAAGTAGGAGTATCTTGTTCTTTATGTTCTTTTCTTTTTTTTTATGGTTTACCATTTGATGAGTATTAGATAGTTCACGTGTTTTTTTTTTGTTATCTGTTTAGATTTTTGTTAGTGCCCTATTGATCACGTGCGAATCGGGACGACTCGAGGAAATCGTTAGTGTCCTGCCGATTTCTTTTTGGGGGAGAGGCTGTAACAAAAATCCAAATTTGCGTGGCATGTTATGTTTCAAAAACATGTTGCACGCATTGCAACATGATTCGCTTGTATTTCTAGTTTTTTTTTTGTATTGGTCTTACTCAGTTTTTGAGTTGTTTTCGGAATCAGGGTTCAAAATCGCAAAACATCTTGCTAATTGCTAAAAGCTTTGACAGTTGGATCTGTCATAATAGAGAATGGCCGTATTGCACAGCCCAATAAAAAATGACCCTTCTGGTGTTCTTGCCATGACAAAAAAAACAAGAGATTTACTTAAAAAATCGAGTTCAAAAAGAATTTTAATAAATGTAATAAATATTACCTAAAATATCACTATTTTAGTGAACATGAGTAGCTATGAATTTTTTTAAATCTAAAGTTGGTATAACTGCAGGCAGTCCAGTCTGTCCAAACTAGCCACACTTCATTGGGGGCATCATTCTTTCCAAGATGGCGCGAGGAAGAGTACTTCTAACTCGCGCCGGGCGACAAAAAACCCGTTAAAAGCCGGGTGATCCGCGAGTTGGGTGCACCAGTAGTGCGGCGTTTTTAAAGTTATGTGAACAAGGTCTCATTTTTCGGTAAGCGTTTAATTCTTTTGGGGTTTCAATGAGATAAGCGAGTTTTGTAGTAATGGTGTGTTTCTTTTTTTGTCACAGCGGGTTTTTTGGCTGTGCCACCTTTTTCTTTATTCCAATTTAATTTCTACAATAAATCGGCCCACCACGCCTTGATATTTTTCTCGCCTGGATGTCCATTTGAACTGGAAGTCTGTACCACATGTCTGATAAAATAGAAGGAGGAAACTACCTGCAAAATAAAAGGATCTTGTTTTTCTAACTTTAACTTTGTAGTTTTATTTTAAAGTTGCGAAGGTTTATTCTCTGTCCTGCCAAATTTAGTGACAAAGTAAATTCTTTCCCCGACCCTGTGGTTGTTTTTTTTATTTTTGATCATAACCTAACCTATAGTATTTTTTCTTTTTCGCGTTTTAAATAAACGCGATGGCGCTCTTGTTTCTTTTTGGTATAACGCGATTGGATTACTAATCATACGTTATAATATATCAAATAAATTATACTGCTAAACATTTGCAATTGTTGAAACATTTGCAAAACGGTATCTACGTTATTGAAGTATTTAAAGATAACGCACTTGACGATTTGCTTATATATAATTAGTTGCTAGATAGGCATATGAATAACGAAAGCACTAGACGGGGTTGCACCAAAGGAAAAGTACAGATTGCGAGTACCGAATGTCCACGAGAAAACATAAGCCCTAGCACTAAGGGAATCGGCACAATGCTGTTTTAGTTACGATAAAATAACCTATTACAACAATAAAAAACCGTTTAATCTAAAACTACAGCTCAAAAAATAATGCGTAAAATGTTAAATTCCTATAAACTTTTATACACAGTTTTCTGCGACGACCCGTCGTAGTAACAATGAGAGAATTTTGAGAATCTTTGTTGTCCATTTTAAAAGTGAAGAAAGTCTGTATCTACTTTCACATTGCATATATCGAGGTAATATCTCCCATTTGTCATTTTTTTTCATTAGGTCATTGCTTTACCTATCAGGGTTGTTGCTGATGCAGGTTTTTTTAATATCAGCGGATGCTGATGTTGATGCTATTTTTTTTATATAAATATCAGCTGATGCTGATGCTGATTTTAATGAATTACTTAAATAAAATATATCCAACTATGAAATTGTAATTAAAAGGGATACTATTATTAGGTATTTTAAAAGAAAAGTCAGTTATAATACTTCTGTGACTATTAATTATCAAAAACAATCTTCTTACATTTTGAATAGGTAAAGTACCATTACCTAACATACAAAAATAAAATACAGTTGGCGGTTAACCACCTAACTTGAAATTTTATTAAAGGTAAGTTATATTTTTAAAACAATACCTGAGCTGCCTTTTTAGATTGCAGTCGATTGCCGGAAGGCTTATTTATAATTACGGCACTGCTGAATAATTGTTCGCTAGGAACACTTGCCGGTGGAGATGACAGCATGGGCATGCGGCTAGAGCTAAGCTCCACCCTTCAAGGTCATGTCACGAGCAGAATATCAGCAAACAATAAAAATCAGCATTGATTAATGCGGCCGCTGATGCAGATGCTGATATTGAAACCAATGCTGATAATCCGCTGATGCTGATATTCGCAACAACTAATTACAAAGAGATAAAATGCTTTGTTGGTATATCTATAGTAATATGCTCAATTATTCGTAGTACTCTCTTCCTTTGGGTATAATCTCATCGCATTGCATAAGGTTAATGTAGAATGTAGTTCTAAATGGCACCTCCTACATGGTCAAAGTATTCTAACAGTAATTTTTAACCGTTTGGAGTTAAACATCTCCGATGTCACATAATATAAGAAAAAATAATCCTAATTTACCAGCAGGGCTTTAACGCATGCCATAGTAAGAGCCACCCCACCATTGGTTTGGTAGTTTTAGAGTTATTAGGTAGCAAAGCGCAGAACAAGCACAAATTCCCAAAAAAAAATATTTGGCTTCCATGTCTAACCAACAGTTTCCTAAAATAGGTTATTTTTAAATATCTTTAATGACATTAGCTACGTTACAATTTTATTATCGTATGTGCCTACTTATAAATAAAATGTATACACTATTATTTCTCGATCAATAACATTATAACCTAAACAAATATTATAGTCATTTATAAATTGTAAAATTGCCAGGCATTTAATATATTCGTTTTTTTTTAAAGAAAATATAAACAAGAACTTACTCCATTTCTGTCTTTGACAGTTCTCTTTGTGCTATCTCCACAAAAGGGAATATTCCCTGATATTTGGAAACAAGATCAGTATGTTCACTGTTCTGAGTAAGGCTTAGTAAAAAAAATGTCCATGTCTAATCTAATCTAATTTAATCTGTACAGTGTTGCGGTGCACACATAGCCACTCAGACATTGCCAGACTTATGGCGATCTTTTGTGAAAAAACTACCCTCTTTGTCGGGACACAGGTCAGGTTCATTCGAACAATCTATCCTAATGCCCCGTTTACACGTTGGCAGTACACTAACCCAGTCCAGCACTGACTTGCCACTGGGCTCGTGTGACCACTAGTTTCAACCCAGCCCAGTGCTGACTTCCCGCTCGCAACTTAGTCCAGCTGACTAGCCACCCATTTTCGGGCCCAATAGCTTCCCCGCTGCCGTTAAGTCAGTCCGGTGCTACCGGCATTGTCTGGATGCGTTTGGGCAGTCGCTGCCAGTTTGTTGTTGAGTTAAACACATTATCACCACAGTCCACAATCACGACCGCTAGTGTCAAAAATAGACAGCAAACTGACTTACTAGGTCGATTTGGCTACATGTACCCAGTGACTGGTGCCGAAATTCTGAGTCACTGGGTCCAGTCACTACCCTCGTAAACGGGGCATAACTTTCGATTATCCAAACATGATAACATCCTTCTTTATTGTGTTACATATTTGTCAAACTACCAAAATTGTACTATTTATTAAGGTAATAGTCCAGTCATTTGGTTGTAAAAAAGGTGGTAAAAATCTGGAAAGTTTTCCTGGAACCTCGAAAACTGCTTTTAGGCACCATTTTTCCAATATGGCGACGCGAGCGGCAAAGATACAAGGTTGAAATTCGGAAAGAGCACATTGAAATCTATAAAATTACCCATTTTCAAAACTCCCGGAAAACTTTCCAGGTAAAACTACCAAATGACTGGACTATAAATAAAACGTCATTAATTTGTTTAACTGTCAAAAAATCTTTCTTTCTGGCAGCAGAATACAAAGCCTGTACTTTCTTTACAATGTTTTTACTTCCTAATGCAGACTGATAAAAAAATCCAGTTCAATATTTACAGTTTTGAGGTCCCAGAATGTTGGTTTGGAGAGTGATATGGCGGCAAGGTGAATGCTTGCATGCTATAAGATAGCTTCCCAAAACCTGCATTTGATACTATTGTTGAGAGTCCAACTTCAATAATATTGGAGGTTAAAATTTGACATTGACTCTGAAGCCAATAGACTAGGACTACCCAAATCAGCGTGTTCAGGTAATTATGCGGGTATCTTCTTAACCGGGCAGGTATTTATATAAATCAAACCGGTTTAAAAGTTATAAATAACATAGTTTTGATGTTTCAAAATAAGGCTAATTTCAAAGACTAATAATTTTTTTATCAAAGGCATTAGTTTCTACTATATTAATATGCAATTAAAGGCAGAGAGAGAGATAAAGATAAATGCATTTAAAATTGTATATTTGGCTTAATCATCCAATATTAATGGCTTATCATGGCCTATTTGATATGATACCTAATTTGATAAGATATACAGGGTGGGGCATAAGATATGCATCAGTTTTGAACGGCTAGCGTTCGGCCTGTGGTGGTGGGGGGAAGTTGGGAGGGTGTCTTTGTGTATGTGGAAGCATCTAGTTTTCATAACGTCAGTTGCCGCTATGGTTTGCACGGGAGAGCATCGCGGGTTTGCCGTACGAACGTTTTTTGAGAATGGCCGTTCTGTTATCAAAGTAGTGACGAGGCCCACTTTCACTTTTGTGGAGCTGTTAACAAACAGAATTTTCGCTATTGGGCTAATAAAAACCCAAGGCAAATTCACGAGAAACCTCTCCACTCCCCTAAAGTCACTGTATGGTGAGCAGTATCCCAATTTGGGGTCATTTGGGCCTTTTTTGAGGATAATGGATGCACCGTCATTGTCACTGCAATTACAAAACTTTCCACTTCTTACAATTATGTGAAAATGTTTGATTTCATTTCCTAACAAATAAAATTTGCGAAATTATACTGCGGCAAACATTTGAAAAACGGTATCTATAAGTATTTAAAGATAATGTAGTTGTCAATTTGCATTTATATAATATGTCTCAAAATATTTAGTTGACAAAATATTAGTCACTGTATAGTGTGCAGTATCCCAATTTGGGGTCATTGGGGCTTAGTTTTTTTGAGGATAATGGACGCACTGTCACTGTCACCGCTGAACGTTATGTTTCAATGTTGGAAGAGTTTTTTGAACCTGAACTGGAAGAATTGAGTAAGGCAAACAATCTGAAAGACATCTGATTCCAACAGAACGGGGCTACATCCTAGCTCTAATTTTAATGGCGAAATTGATACAAATTTTCCCCGAGTGCCTGGTCTCTCCGAGGGGTGACGTGGAGTGGCCTGCGTGCTCACCAAAGTTGAGCATCTGTGACTTTTTTCTCTAGGGATACCTAAATGGAAAAGTTTCAAACATCGTCCACACACCCTGAAAGAACTTAAGGAGAGAATCAGGGAGGAAGTTATGGCAATACCCATCCGAATGTGCCGACAAGCGGTCGAAAACTTCCGGAATCACCTTCAAGAGTGCATCGCTGCTGATGGCCGCCATCTGAGAGATGTTATCTTTATAACTTGATGTAAAAAACTAGATTGTCTATTGAATCAAATAATATAAACCTTATTTCTGAAAGTTCAATAGTTTTTATTCTACAGCCCTTCAAACCCGATGCGTATCATATGCCCCACCCTGTATTTAGGCTAAAGTAATATAGTCTTCGCTCTAGATAGATATAGATATATATGAAGTACCTAATACAATAACAGTTTTTATGGGCATTTTCTGATATGGCCTTCAGCTCCCTTGGTTATATTTTTATTTAGTTATATTTTTATGGCTTTAATGGACTGCAAACGTCCTCCATGAAATGCCAATCTAAGTTTAGGGAATGGGAAAAGTCTCGCATGGTCATATGTGATAAATTTTTCCTTTAGGTATCCCCAAAGAAAAGTCACAGATGCTCAACTTTGGTGAGCGCGCAGGCCACTCCACGTCACCCCTCAGAGACGAGGCGCTCGGGGAAAATTTGTCTCCGTGGAAAAACTAGCAGGCAGCGTAGACAAAATAACGGCCTACTCCAAGGCGGAGTACTATCTCCTTTACTCTTCAACATCTACACGAACGACCAGCCCACTTTCTCTGATCTGCGCCATTTCATCTAAGCAGACGACACGGCCTTGGCTGCTCAATGTGACACCTTTAAAGAATTTGAGAAAACCTTTGAGACTGATCTGACAGCTATGAGTCGCTACTACGCTGACAATCTCCTCAGACCTTACCCAAGTAAAACCCAGGTTTGTGCTTTCCACCTGAAAAGCCACCAAGCAAACAGAAAACTTACGGTCAGATGGACAGGAGAAACCCTACAGCACTGTGAAATACCCAAGTACCTGGGAGTGACCCTTGACCGCTCTCTCACTTACAAAGCTCATTGCCGCAACACAAAACAGAAGGTGGTTTCAAGAAATAGCATCATCAGGAAACTAACTAGGAGTACATGGGGAGCCAATCCAGCTACACTCAGAACCTCAGCTTTGGGTCTATGCATCTCCGCAACGGAATATGCCGCTCCAGTATGGAGTGCATCAACACACGCAAAAATGGTTAATACTGCTGTGAACGATGCTGCAAGAATTGTCTCCGGCTGACTCAAACCTACTCCCGTCGAAAAGCTTTTTATCCTATCATCGGCATAGCTCCCCTGGCAGATACCTGGCAACAATGCCGGTAGTGTGCCATGAGATCATGGATACGACGACAGCAATAACCACTTATTAAAAACTACATTTTAATTGATGTATGTACGATAATGCATGGAAATCCCGATTGAATGGATGCGATAAAACCTAAATTGCTTAAATCACTTTCATCAACTAATCCCAAAAACAGGATTTTAGTACAGGGTGCAGCAACGAAATTTGCTGATTTGAACGGGGCTGATAATTGCTCATAGTAACTGTTTGGTGTTCATTATCGAGAGTAAGGATCAATGGTAAGAACAAGGTCCTCACTTTTGTTAAGAAACCAAGTAACTGTGAATTCTGAGTGGTTGAAAACAAAGATTGAAAACTTTTTTGCGCCCGATCTTGAAGAAATTGATATTGGAGATGTGCAGTTTCAGCAAAAATGGAGCCAGAACACACAGTTCGAACACATAGCAAGGACACACAGCGCTAATTGCAATGCAAGTTTTGCGGGGAAACTTCCCCAGGCGATCTTCCGCGGCTGGCGCACTCGCCTGATTTAACCCCTTATGACTTCTTTTTGTGGTAATATCTGGCATCCATTGTTTATACCGATCGTCCAAGAACCCTAGCCCACTTGTAGGAGAATATTCGTCAAGAAAAAGCCCGCTTACCCATCGCTAGGCTCGACAGACTCGATCGCAACTTAGTAGCTCAGTGTGGGGCATCACCTGCCGGTTATTATTTTTAAAACTGTGTAATTTTAAATTTTTAAATATGTAGAAATACGAGAAAAAAGAATTAAAACGATAAATATAAAACTTTTGGTTTTATTGATCTATCAAATGAGCAGCAAGTTTTGTTTGTTGCCGCATCCTGTATAATAAAAAAGTCACAGAGTCAAGGTGAACCACTTTGACCTGGACAGTTCCAATGACCAGTATAGACACGCGATATATTAATTAATTTGTAGGAAAATGTAGTCATGGAATCGTTATACCTGGTCACTTTTATACCTAAATAGCAAGGTAACGGTATAAAAGTAGGCCTAGCTGTTCTTGAAAATTATTCTATCATTAAGATGGTGCAGTTTAACGTAAGCAATAATAGCGCCTAGTTTTAATTATCCTCAAGTTAGCTATAAATTAATTACATAGCTCACCGATGAAAACCTTTGTGGGCATGTGGTTTTATTTAGTATAAAATTATAGGTTACATAGTACTTTTAGAGGGCGAAATACAGGTTGCGATTGAATAGGAATCCCTAGGGAAGGCATGCCCTAGGGAAATTTAAAAATCTACATATCTTTTGCTTCCAGAAAAGATATTCAAACGTGATATAAGGCAAAAAGGTATCACAAAAACAGTTTTTTCGGTTAAAATACTATGCTTATAGCAATCAATATTTTTTGGTATTTATGCAGTTTAGAAAACACTTCCACATTGAAGATGTTTTAACCGCAGGAATGCTAATACCACCGATCGGTGGTTGCGACAACTCGCGGGCGGCCGATCTTTGTATTTATGCAATTATGTAATTATTTGCAAAAAAAGTCGCCTTTACTGAAAAAGCCACCATTATACATTAGTATGCTTGCACTAACACCCCCTACAAAGAAAATTTCCAAGGTTGAAAACATGCCTTCGTGAGTTTCATTCCCATGACAAGCTTTCTAAAAGTTAATGTAACTACATCACACTAATCCCGAATCTGAAAAATCTTTGTTCTATATCTATAAATAAGCGAGATATAGGAGCTTGAAGAAGTGTCAAACACGTATATTTCGGTAGGTAAAGTAAGTTTTTTTTTAAAAACCATTCATAAAAACATAATTAAATGGCGGTAGGTTGAGTTATTTTTCAAATAAACCATCATAAACACCTATTTGGCGGTAGGCTAAGATAGATTTTTAAAAAATGGCAGAAATAGCTAAACTGCATATATTTCCATTTTTCTAGTGGCTTTCCTCAAAAATTTCTTTTAATTTTTTTTTATTTGATGGCGAAAATAAAACCAAGAGTTCGGCGGTTATAATCATAGATTGTACTAAATGAAATAGTCAGAGTACTACTGATCGAATTTTGTTCCAACAAATATCACCTGATTAGAAGATGTGCTATGTAAGGCTCTGTACTGGCAGGGCTGAAGAAGTGGAAAAAATTACAAAAACACGATCGCAAACAGATCCTCTGCATATATTTTTTTCTACGTGGCCTATCTATTTCATTTAGTGTGATCTATGGTTATAATCAATGGTTATTAACAGTAGCCCTACCTTTCAATAAGAGTGCCAGTTTGAATCATCCAAACATCGCAGGCGGTCCGAGCCAAAAGCGAGAATGCAATAAGGAAGAGGAAGCCATTTTCTTTCGTCCAAAAACCCGGAACCATAATTCCCAGAAGGGCTCGCATCTGTCTGAGAAACTTCATGTCTATCTGTGCCTTTGGTCCTTTGTTAGTGCCCTTTTCTGATATGGTGTACTGGACCAGGTCTTCGGGTCGAGGCTTTTGAGGACGCCGTTGTTTGACCCTAGAAAAGAGAAACAGTCTAAAATTACATCCGAATAAAATGAATACCATAATAACAGTAAACTACCAACATTTTAGAAAAATCAGAAGAGGAAGGGAATGGTTATATCTCTATTAGGCCAGGTGCGGCCAGCACAGGAAAAAAATGCATATAATATGTGGTACGCACACAACGGTGGAATTTTCGAACTTTTCTGCCATTCGTTGTTTATGCAAATCTCGTTTATATAACTCTAAAAGTTATTAAAATATTTGAAAAATATATCTTGTGACCCCTAATCTAGAAAAGTACTGTGCCCTAGAAGATATAATACTGTGCTGGGAATTCTGAAATCATTAAGTATACAGTGAATTAAATTACTTGGTGTGAGACAAGATGATACAGTGCCCGATACAATCCTTATCACAAAATTAGAACAAGTGTAAGAGGTACATCTTTGCAGTTGTACCAATCCTGCCTAACAAATCGTTGGCAAGTGGTCATTATCTCTGAAACCCCTAGCGAGAAGTTTCCTATATCATATTATGGTGTACCTCAGGGTAGTTAGGGTCCTTGGCACATTGCTTTCGTGATCTATAAAGGGTTGCGGGGAAGTCAACTTTTTAAAATGCTTAGTAATTCAATTTTTAAAGTTTACTAACTTAAAAAATGACATTTTTGTAAGGGTTCAGATGAGAAAAAAAATATATTTGGTCTATAAACCAAACATATTTAAGTTTCTAAAGAAAATAATTTTACTTAAATTCCACCTCAGAAAAGAAAAGAAAACTATAATATAAGAATGATATTATAATAGTGACATGTGAGTTTTAAAAAAAAAAAACATTATACTCAAACTATACCTCTGGAAAAAGCAAAAACGTGGAAAAGCCTTTGGCCTTGATTAGTATTTCCCATTACAGTTCCTCCTCAGCATCAACCGGCGGGTTGTCCAGGTACCCCGCCTATACACATGATTTGTTAGAACGATCAATGTCCACAGTCACCACCGCATTGACTTTGATCGTTTTTTACCGACATACGTTTTATTCTTTCTTCATTAAGGGCAGGTTATGATCTTTCGAAAATTAATTCATACTTCGATTCGTTTAGGAGTAAGCCCACAACATGGCATTTGTATCTCATTAAAAAAAAATACTGATCGTTCTTCCCTGTAAGCCTTCATATTGATAACATTTGTAACATGCCAAAGGAAGGAAAAGTAGTTAGTATGTTTCGCTGATAATACCTTGTTACGAGCTAAAACATGGCCGGAATACTATTCCCTTATTAAGATTAATTCGGTGAATATAAGGTTCTAGATACAGAAAATTACTATTTATTTTAGAAGAATAAATCTTCATTGTCTCACATAAAAAAAACAATCTGACAATAGCATCTTTCTCTGATGTATGTAGGTCACATCAGAGCACTGAGTTGGTAAGGCGATATCAAAGAGGTAATGCTTGCCCGCCCATTTATTCATAGTCTGTTTTAAATTATTGAGTATGCAACAGTAGGGCGGTGTCGACTACAAAGGGCGAACCCGTCACCCCAGGCTGGTATAACGATATAGATCGTTCTTTCAGCCGTGGGATAAGCGTAGAAGACTTGGGGACAAGACAATATACTGTCTATTTCACCAGCAACCTGTTAGAGGCCAACGCCTTACGGCGAGGCACCGGGGGGGTTCATCCCATAACTACCAGTTTTGACAGGATATCTCCGTCTGGAATTAACCTTCAGGATACCTCCGTCCTCCCGACTGGTTACGGGTCCGAAGTCGCTTACACAACCTCTACCTGTTGTATTACAACGGTAATTCAGTTTGAATTTATCGCGGACCTGGGCGTTCTTTGCCCGTAGTGCCACACAGGATCGAGTAGCCCAAGGTTATTTCAAGAGTGGCATGACATCAGGTGAAACATCCACCCCCGCTGCTTAGGAAACAGTCTATTTCCATAGTCTCCAGACCCCTTCGGCAATTAATCAGAATGCACAACCGTTTGGCTTCGCCGACCGGTGCGCAAAACCGTCCAGTGGCGCCGGGATGCAATCCCACCGGGAGAAACCGGTCCACCAGCTCTGAAGCCTGAGACAGTGGAGTCTTACCCGGGGTAGCCTTCCTCTTCGAGGAGGCTTCTGAATAGGAGCTGAATCGTGAGTTGAGCCGATCTGAGAACAAAATGGATCTTGTGGCCCAAGCTGCATGAAACCGTTCACCACCTGAGTTTACAAGAATCCAACACGAGCTTTGGCTTTAAACATGGCCTTTTCCTTAGGCTAGATTGTCTCACAATTTTAAATTTAATATCGTTAACCATGGCATAAATAATACTGATTGATTTGAATGAGAATCGGTACATTGATTTGATGACTACTAGTCCAAAAGTGGAGATACATATTTATTTATTTTTTGCTAGATTTTTCTATTGTGTCAGAAGCGTTATTTACTGTAATCCAGCAGGAGGAGGATTTTGAGCTGTCATTTTCAAATTGCTTGGAACAATTTTAGAACTATGCCTCTTGGCAGATTTTTAATTAATCCATCTCATTCACTAATGTTCACGGTCATAAATTCATAATAGAGAGTCCATAAAAGTAACAAAAACTAATAAATAATGCGATGATTGGGCTAAATTTCATCTCAGAAATAGAGGTGAACAAACAGCATTGTGTGCTCACCTTGAAGTTAAAATTTCGTAAAGGAATATTCATAAAAAACTTTTATTTAATTGAGCAAAAGAATGTTACGGTTACGAATAATACCTACACACAAAAGAGTATTCTTCCTATCCTTTGAAGGTTATTGAATAAGACATGCCAATATGGTAGTTGTGTATGGGGTCAGTAGACTTCATGCCCGCACTTACCAAAGCTGCTTTTGCTCGCGGCTTTGCTTGCTTTAAAGTCAGATTTCCCACTGTGCTAATGGATACCACAGAAATTACTTTCCAACCCTCATAAAAGGTACTTATGTAACTGTATGGTCGATTTTCTTTGGCATTTAGGACTAAATTAAAATTTTTAAAAGGTGTAGTAGCTTTCCAGTATGAAGAAATAGTTAAAAAATTAAAGTAATATTAATTTGGCTTCTTTATCTATTGAGGCATTCTTCAGGTTGATAATAATTAATTATTATTGTCGTATGACTGGATGTCAAAGATGCTGAAATGTTATTTAAATGCCTTTCAGCATACACTTCCAGACCCCAATAACCTCAATCGTTAAAACTATTTAGAGAATAGTTCGTCACTTATTTGTAGTAATACCCTTTGCATAGCTAGATATATTTGAGCTGCCTGCAAGTAGGTCGTAGATCAAGGACTATACACCTACTACCATAACAAACTCCTTGTTATTCACGAGGTAATTAGCCTCCCAGTGGCTATCTCGATAGATGACCCTTATTGTAGAATTAACTATTCCATAGGAATCAAATATTACAAAAGACCACGAGTACAAATAAATAAATACCATGATCTCGCTGTCACCCGGAACGGCTTCACTCTAAACCTCCACGGGGTGGACGTTGGCGTTCGTTACCTGCTAGTCAAATTTCTGATTTACCATTTTGAAGATCTCGTTTTTCCAGAAAAATAATCAACTCTTTCCTAGAAAAATTATCTAAAACCGCGATCAAATTCTATGGCTTCGAAGGGAGAGTGAATAAGTGGTAAGGTGAACGCTCTTGCATTTGGCAAGACAGCTGTCCTAAACCTACTACAGCAGGTCGTTAGTCAGGAATCCACCGCTCACCCCACAGAAGAGTAAAAAAAATATATGATGGGGCTTGTGGGCCACCTTCCGAGATAGAAAGTAAAGAGTTACATCTGGACGGAGGGCTGTGCATCCGAGACTTTCAGGGAATGTATACAGCTTAGAGACCGAATCAACCTCCAGAATCCAATCTTCTTCCCATTAATCTGCAATCAAGCTTTTTCGATTAATGAGAAAGGTTTTGTAGTGTAAAAATGTTATTGTAGTATCAAATTTGAATAACCTTTAGCATGTCTAGTTTGTCTACATTTAATACCGGACTTTGCACGGACCTTTTCGCCTTTTCGCGGCCAGCTCACATTTTCGCGGGTAAAACGGTCAGAGGTGAACAACTTAGGCAATGGAAGCAAATTTACAGAGTAAACAAGCCAGTTTATTTATGCACAAAGGAGTTGGGTACATACCCTCGACCCTGAAGTCCGTTTTTCAGAAGCCATGCCCCGGCGATCGCCGACAACGCACCGATAACTCTCACATCGTTGCGCGACGCCAACTTACTAAAATTGGCCATATTATACGCGCGGACACTCCTTTTAATGAGCGGCTGATACCTGTATTTACACGGCACACAAGCACTCAACGCGCGCACCGCAGAAACGAGCGAATCGCGAGCGCAACTGCTGCCTACTGATCCAGAGTTCGTAATTCGTAAATTGTGTAATGGCCGATTCGGCGAAATCGAGCAATTTTATTCGTTTTTGTTCGGCGAGCTACACGGCAAAACATCAAGGTCAAATTGATGACATGACGCATGACAGGTGACATGACATTTGTTTGACAGAAAAACAAAGATTTGTAAAAGACAACATTTAATGGGCGGTACATTACGGTATGCAATTTGTTATTCCTAATTTATTATATGGAAGTCTAACCATCTGCAGTGCTTGGCGAAAAGTTATGTACATATTAATTCCATTTTAATTTCCGTTGAAACTTAACAGATTGTTGAAACAGCCTATATATTTCAAAATTATCACTACAAACAGTAACTAAACCTCATAATAAATACATTTTTTAAAAATAAAAAACTGCGCCCGGTCTTTCAGTTTTTCAGTTTCCTACTTCACGTTGATAATTTGAATACAACGTAGGTCTACGTCTACGGTCTAAGGTCTACTACTAGGATTTCCTAAATTCCATATATTTTAATTATAATTTAAAACCAAATGTAAAGTCAATTTCCCTATATTAATTAGGATAAAGGTTAACATTATTCATAAATAATAAAAGTATTCTATTAAAGTATTCTAATATTAAAGTATTTTATAAAAGACAAGAAGTAATAAAAAAATTAAAAATAATAATATCAGGTTTAAAAAATAAACAAAAAAGAATTTAATTAACTAAAAGTTACTGTTCATTGGAATAATAAAACAACTAAAATTAATAAATAGTATTTAATAGTCGGAAGTACCTAATACATAGTCAAAAATAGTAAAAGCAGATCAAAAAGAATAATTTAACTAAAAAGTACTAAAAACTTATATGCACTATATTAATTAGGATAATGGTTAACATTATTCATACATAATAAAAGTATTCTATTATAGTATTCTAATATTAAAGTATTCTATAAAAGACAAGAAGTAATATAATAATGAAAAATAATAATATCAGGTTTAAAAAATAAACAAAAAAGAATTTAATTAACTAAAAGGTACTAAATGTTCATTGGAATAATAAAACAACTAAAATTAATAAATAGTATTTAATAGTCGGAAGTACCTAATAACATAGTCAAAAATAGTAAAAGCAGATCAAAAAGAATAATTTAACTAAAAAGTACTAAAAACGTATATGCACTAATAAAATTATCTCAAAATAATAATTGATTTTCAATAGTCAAACTGAAATAAAATAGTAAAAATAAAAAAAACGTGATTAAAAACAATGAATTACCATTTATTAAACGGTATTTGGTATTTACTTGTCAGATTGATTAATGTACAATATATATGCATATAAAATTATTTTATAAATCTAAATTACGTTACTCCTAATATATCAGGTGCTTGCTGGTTTTTTAATATTCTTGATGTTCCTTCCCTGTACAGAGTTTCTAATTAAATGGGTATCGTCTGAATACCTAATTTCGAGGTTATGGTAATTCTATATTGTAATTTCCTCTCGTGTTATGTTTATGGTATTCAATGCGAAGCAAAATTATCTAGTTGGTTATATAGAAACATGATGCATTCAAATGCATAGAGGGATGCTAGTGTTGATACCTAAAGATTTGAATCGTCCTCTACCGTTTTCAGATGGAGACATATTATAATACGGGTTTAAAACGAATTTACCGCGTGAAGTTTGTAGTGCCTGACGTTTCGGCGATGTTACAACCTCAGTACAGGGTAGACTGAATTTCTGTCGATTGTCATCTGCGGGTAGGCGGAAAACTGCTGTTACTGCGCAGATTATAATGGTGGTGGGGCGGCGAATGTAAAATCCTCCGTGCACACAACACTTTATGTACCTATCTTGCGCTCGGCGAAGGGCATTAAGAACATTTTAAGAAGATGTTTCCATGTGGTAGAAAGTTTGTAACCGTTGTCCCTATTGACGTTCAGTATTCTTCTTAAGTAAGTGACTTTCCGGATCAAGCGAGGTAAGTAAAATTGTTCTTTGGATAGCACAATGGGATTTTGAAACTGCATCCAGTGGTTTGTTCCGCTATCAAATATATGTTCGCAGTTCACCAATGTTTCTAGCTGAACGTTTTAGACAGCTTTCATGGGTTCCATCAGTCGAGTGGCTATGAGCCATTTCGTTTGTCCAAAGTAGGCTGCATTGGATTTTATATACACCAGGGCTTTGCAGTTGTATTATATCCTTTACAGACCTCAGAGATCGAGCTATATTTTGGGTCGGCTTGAAGATCGTTTTTATATCGAATTTGTTTAGCATCTTGCTTATTCGATCTGTCACGCCCTTGATGTATAGTAAGAATGCTCGTAATCTGATTGGTTTCTGAGTTTCATATTATGTATTGGATCGTATGCGTGTCTCGTGATATTATTAAAGAGCTACTCGTAATACAACCCATGTGATTATTCCGACTTCAATCCCCACTGATGTACGATTTTGATGATCCCCTTGAAACGGCGCCCGACGAGCAAACATCAGTCACAGTCAGCTGACGTGCGTGGCTTTTCTAACCTAGAGCTCAATATTTTTGTTGAGAAATTATATATGTAGATCGTGTAATAGGAATGAAGCAGATCCGGGGTAGAAATGAATCCAATTGCTAAAGGGTCCCTTGGGTGCATTCTCGCTGAAGGGAGCACTTAAGTAACGACTATGAATAGCAATTTGAAGGGTGCTACTTAAGTGTCCCTCGAGTGAGGGTTGCCTTAAGGCGTACTTACGTATCAACTGTGAATACGGCTGTATATGGTTGAGATAAGTCGAATGCCCT
Source organism: Micropterix aruncella (assembly GCA_944548615.1). Lineage (NCBI taxonomy): Eukaryota > Metazoa > Arthropoda > Insecta > Lepidoptera > Micropterigidae > Micropterix > Micropterix aruncella. The sequence continues at coordinate 13,299,228 of OX155956.1, forward strand.
TTCAGTAGTGTTTGTTAACTCTGGGAATTTTTCCAATGCAAAAAAAAATCCTTACTCCAATGAAATCTATTAAAATCGAAAGGATTGAGATATGCCCACTTTTTCCTTGTCATAAAATCAGAAGTTTCTTTTACGTGTTAAACATTTAAAAACAGTACTATAATGCTGTGAGAAATTATTATTTTATTTTTACACCAACCAAAAATTTTCAAACAGACAAAGTAAAGCTTTATAACTCAAAAATAAGAAAGTAGACATTAGAATCGTCCAATTGACTTTCTTTTGTTTCACTTCCAATAATTATCAATCCAGGGTTAGTATGTAGCTATCTACGCACTCTTAATTGTGTTCAGTCGCACTCTTTCTAATGTCTTAAGAATTTAGGGAACTAGCTGATTGGCCGTGGCCATCCGTTTGCCAAAACGTTTGAATTCTCTACCAATCGCGTAGTTTTACTACGTAGCGCTACTTTGGAGCATAGTTCACCAAACGCAGGCTTTTGTATTTGTCAGTTTTTAATTTTTGCATACGCGTTCAGTCCGCGTTTTCACGTCTCGTATTTTGATTTTTCGATAAGAAAGTGTTTATATTATCGTCGCACTTATGCAATTGCAGAATGTCGTCAACTAATCGCGATGATAATTCTCTGCTGATGAATAATAGCACGTTTTTGGACGCGGAGTCGACACTGAGCACCACGGCAAACCTCACGGATATCACAGGAGGCATGTCTTTTTATTTTCAATGTCTGATCGCTCGAATTCATTACACTAGCGAGCGCTTTCTGTATCACTGTATCTCGCATATTAAGTAAATAATAGGAACGAGCGGTAGTCACTTTTATTTTACTTTTATACAACGGTAGTCATCGTATTTTTATTACGTTTCAACAGAAGTATGTATTTGTAGTAACAGTGGTTTTACGTAATAATATATTTCAAAAGTTTATTGTTAAATTAGAATGCACAAAAAGTCACAAAAGTTCATAAAATCTCATAAATGGTATTTTTTTCAAGTCGCAGTACTTTATCCTTTCAAGTCGCAGTACCTAGCAAGTTGCAGTATAGGAACCTCTTCTAGATTGTTGATTTTTTAAATCTGCAATAATATTTATTCGGTCTCAATAAATAAGTGAGATATAGGCATTTAAAAAAGCGCCAAACCCATACATTTCGGCAGGTTAGTTTTTTTTTAATTTTAAATAATACATAAACACCTATTTGGCGGTAGGTTAGATTAGTTTTTTTAAAACAACCTTAAAAACTGAGCTAGAAAAAAGTTTTTATTTTTTTGACATGTACCTAAATTTGGTCTTGAAATTTTACGCGTCCGAAGCTTTTTTCTTTCACATTTAGCATTACAATGATCGAATCTAGTAGTATTTCTTTATTTTATTTCTGAGATAGGTTCCTATACTGCAATAATTACTTTCTTAAGTCATAGTTGTTAGTCTTATCCACAAAATTATGAAAAGTTATTATTATTAAACAGTTTTAATGAGTTATTAGTTGAGGACTATGGACTTTTGAAATATCTTGGTCTCTCCAGGAAAATAATCAACTCCTTCCAAGAAAAAATATCTAAAACTTGAATTTCTGCATCTCAAATCCTAAGGCTTCGAGGGGAAGGGGGGTTGAATAGGTGGTAAGGTGAATTCTCACATATGACAAGACAGCTGTCTTAAACCTACTACAGCCGGTCTTTAGCCCTGAGTACACTGCTCATCTTTCCAGAAAAGTACTAATAATATTATGATGGGTCCGATTCCGGTCTGTTAATTCCATTGCAGCTCTATTTGTATCTGCTATCAAAGAAGATAACGATGATAATAAATAATAACGAAGATAATAAATAATAAATAGATAACTACAGAAGGCAACTAAGAAACCACTGCGCTTTTTTCATTAGTACTCAGCTTCATATGGATAGGACAAAAAAGAAGTATGCAGAGCTGACTGCCAACCTTCAATAGTTGAAGAGGCACCCAAAGAAGAAGAAGAAGAAATTAAAACTATATAATTGCCTTTAATTTAATTACACTATGGACAAAACAATATATTAGAAAAGACATTATGTACAATGATGTAAACGTGTATCTGCCTGGCTTTAATTATATATATCATTATGATAGTTAGGTTAGGTACCACCAGAGGTGTGAGCTTCGCCACATGCCCGTAAGAGACCAACGCCTTATCCGCGAGATAACCAGGTATGTTACCCAGCAGGCTTACACTCATGCCCTTACTTCCAGTTGCGACCAGATTACTCCGGTCTCTCGACTGCTTACGAGTTCGAGGTCGCTTGTGTAGTCCTCTCCCTTACGAAGCAGTGAAACAGTGTAAACCGAATCTATCGCGGACCACGGCATCCTTTGACCGGCTGTTCACCCGGAATCGGGTAGCCAATGGTCGTTTCAAGAGCAGTCGCCGTAAGGTCAGCAGCCACCCCCGCTCTATAGGAAACAGTACTGCTTCCAGACTCCCCCGACTGTTAGTGAGAATGCACAATCGATTGGCTTACGCCGCACGGTGCGCAGACCGTTTAGGAGCGCCAGAAGATTGACTCCTAGGGGAAACTAGCCCTAAGGCCAGAGTCCTACCCGGACTCGCGCTTCATGCATGGAGGCCGCCGGATGGGTGTTGACCCGTGAGTGTGACCAACCCTGAACAAATAGGTCTTCGTGGCCAACTCAGCAAGCAGATATATATACTTAGGTAGGTACTTAGTATATTTTTAAATATAATAATAAAAGTGTAAGACATACCTAAATAAAATACAAACGGAGCTGCCATGGGATTCACGGACCAGAGTCCAGCCCATCATAATACTATTATTATATTTTCGGGGGGGGTGAGCGGTGGACTCCCGATTAACGACCGGCTGTGGTAGGTTTAGGATAGCTGTCTTGCCACATGTGAGAGTTTACCTTACCACCCATTCACTTCCCCTTCGAAGCCAAAGAATTTCAGATGAGGAAATCGCAGTTTTAGATATTTTTTTCTAGGAAGGAGTTGATTATTTTCCTGGAGAGATCAAGATCTTTAGAGGTGAAACAAAGATTTGGCTGGCAGGCTTCGAGCGCCAACTTCCACCGCGTGAAGGTGAACAGTGAAGCCGTTCCAGGTGACGGCATTTGCGAGATCATGGTATTTATTTAGTTTGTACTCGTGGTCTTCTGGGATATTTGATTCCCATTACCTTTAAACATATTAAACCAAAACTATTAAAAATATACCTAATACGTATAATCAAGCATCACTTTGGACGACAACATTCTAATTATAAAAGAAATAGTAAAGAAAATATATAGTCCAGTATCAATAGCAATTATAATAAAATATGTATATGGTCAAAACAAAGTAATAATAACAAACGGTCACAAATAATCGATAAGGTAATTGCAATCAAGAAATTAATTACGTAACAAATTAGAGTCCAATACGCAATTATGATAATAAACACAAATACTGAAATAAAATTTATGACACCATATAACAAAAAACAACATATACGTACCTAGATATTTTTGAGAGAGGTATTCAGTGTTTTTTAGTACTATGCTCAGATTATGTAAATAATATAAATATAAATATGCTAGTGCAAAATATTAATCTAACCTGGAAAAAAGGGTGCTCGGTAATAAGTTATCTTATAATCTGTCTCTCTGGTCGAAAAGGGAGTCTAATCAACAGGCTTAGGTAACCGAATGACTTTTGTGACTAGGTATGGCGCACTTTCGGAAGAAGTATGTCATCCCGGTTTCCCGTATTGTGGGAGTGATGCTCCCCATTTTGGAACAGCTTCTCTGCTCTCCGCATACGTCAGACACCTATAGAAGTATTCTGCTGTTAAAGTTAATATGCGGTATTTTTTGAGAAAGGGAGTGTGACAAAAATGCCAGCGATTTCTCTGAGTGCTTGCTTTTGTAATATAAACACTCTAAAGCTATCATTAGCACTTCACCACAATAGAAGACCATATTATGATTCCCTCGCCTGGAAAATAGCATGATAAGTTAATATTGGGGCAGATTCATTTACTATATATATATATATATATATATATATATATATATATATATATATATATATATATATATATATATATATATATATATATATATATATATATATATATATATATATATATATATATATATATATATATATATATATATATATATATATATATATATATATATATATATATATATATATATATATATATATATATATATATATGTATATTATATACTGTATATTGCGGAGGATAATGTATTAGAAATTGTATCGATATGAGATCTCCAGCTATTGTAATACCTACCCAGAAATTTTGTTTCTATTTCTAATTATCACTATTCATCTTGAATGTTTATATCTATTTGCGGTACTGTACATTTATAGTTGTATTGCATTTGTAGTTATATTTAATTATATTTAGTAAGAAAACCAATTACTTGAAAAAAGGTCATTATGGGATACGGTCGTTCTGGGGAAAACCAATTACTTGTCATCTTTAATTAATTATATTTGCATAATTAGTTAGGGTGTCTAAAACTTTATCGTGAAATAAAAAACTCATTTATGTAGGTATAGATCGTGATTTTAAAAACATTTATAGCTTGTGTTTCTTTTTAACTCTAAAAAAACGACCATAAATATATTTTAGTTTTAGCTTCTATAGCATGCTCTATAGCATTTTATAGCTACCCTTGATTTTGTGTCTAAAATGATAATTTTAAAACGACCAAGAGACAACCAAAAGGACCCCTCATACCAAATGTTAACCAAATTGGTGTAATAGGTTTGTATGTTTATTTGTGCCTATACCTGTATGTCTGTACCTGACAAAAGCGGACAACAGACACTGTCCACACATTTTTTTAAAAAACCACTTTCTTGGGTTCCTGTGACCTGAAAACATAAAGATCCACTAAAATCTCAAATCGCTTAGTCGCAAGACACAAAACGCTTAGTCGCAAGACGCAAAAATGAGTGAACTGTTTCCATTTCACTAACCAATTTAGACCATGCTATAAGGACATTAGATATTATTCAAGCTAATTTACTATTTATTTTGTTACCGAAAGAAAAATAAGATAGCAAGACTGGATGATATGAAAAATCATTCAAGTTTTTAAAAATACAAATTTAAAATATTCTTATTACCTCAATTTCTACCTATTTTTTTTTAGTCAATCAACAGAATTGCTAATAATGAGCAAGAGCTTTTTCCAAGCTCCCCTTTAGAGCTCCCCTTTTAGAGATTTTGACAAAATATTCATCAATGTCATATCCCTTATTGGAAGGGGGGGGGGGGGGTCTTTTCTCAATCTGTTCAATATGCAATGGTATATGGCATCTAGTATATTTTCAATGCACCTGTTAGCAGGTGTAGACTAGGTGGTAAGCGCACATTCCGCTCGATCGCGAATTGCCATTTGAACAAATACACGCGTTATCTATACTATTTACATTACCAGAATGCATTAGTGGTTATTTGATATTTTATTTCGTTCTTCATATTCAGATATTTTACTTCCTTGTTCAGCATTGCAATAACAATATTTTGTTTTTTTTCATTGCCAGATAAAACGTTCCTTATAGACTTAACAACTCCCCTCAAGCGCGACCAAAATCTGAACCCTGAAGGCAATATCGATGAATATGATGAAGATCGGTTGCTAAGAAGTAATGTCAAGTATATGAAAGGCGATTTTGACAAGGATTTCTTAAATCAGTCAAATCGGGATGAATCAATAGTAATCGAGGACAATGAAGAGGGCCAAGAAGATGCCAAGACTGATGCAAATAAGAAAAGACTTTCCCTCAGCGACGACTCTGAACTCGTCCTAAGTTATGGTAAGTAAAACATCTAACAATTTGGTAGCCATTTGTCCCATTTGTCCCATCAGTAATCGATTAATATGAAATCGAACACTATTGCGGTTGTTTGACATTATAAATAGGTTTAAAAATGGATTTACCGCGTATACTGTCAGTCTACCCTGAACTTCGGGTGCTACAAACTTCATGCGGTAAGTTAGTTTTTCAACCTATTTATAGTAATCGATTAAGGCTAGTATGGTCGATGCTCCAATTCGAAGCAGTTGTAAGGATTCTCTGTAAGTGACTAATAGGTTTATCATTCGCGGCAGTTCGTCGTCGGCAACGGCAGTTCCGATTATTACCATGATTGCCTACATATTTAATTTTTTATTAATATTGATCATGGTGGTTAGTAACAGGCAGAGAAAGAAGCAACGGCAGAAAACCAGTAAGTAGTTCTAGGTTGCATGGATATCTTATTAATAGGATAGAAAACGAATTTACCGCGTGAAATTTGTAGCACCCGACGTTTCGGTGACGTGCTACAAATTTCACGCGGTAAATTCGTTTTCTATCCTATTTATAATGTCAAACAACCGCAATAGTCTTCGATTGCATGGATATCTTTTCCGTGGTGAACTTTTTAATATTGTAATGCATCCCTTGTAATTTAAATCTTGGATATATGTTAAGAAAGCCGAGATGTTAGCCGTCCGACTACGTGTTTCTTGAGGCCCAATTTCTGGATTTTCTGCAGTTTAATTGCTTAAAGCAGATCTGGGCAAACTGCAGCAGAATAATTGTAATGGTTGCATAAATCAAGCGCAACTGCAGCAGCTTTATGTATCTTAGTTTTCGTGACAGTGCAGTCCATTGTATGCACCCCACCTATCGCCGTACTTAGGCCTAGGCCAACCAGGCCCGGGCCTAGGGCGGCATAGGCCTTTTTTGGGAGTTTTTTTTTGTGAGGTAGACCTACCTTACCTTCTCTACTCAATTCGAACCGGGAGTTTTCCTAATCGAATATAGGTCCTATAAGATAGGTATGCCGCAAGTGTTTCAACATAGGTTGAGTGTATAAAACTATAGTAGTTTAAAACATAAATCAGTCACACCTTTTAAAAAATCCATTGACAAATCAGGGTTGGTCCCATCCTGCGCGCCCTAATGTAGAAAACTGATTATCCAAACACCTATAATCTAACCAGTTTTATTCTCAATTTATTATTATTCTTTATTATTATTATTATATTCTTTATTATTTATTATTATTTTCAATGCTCAATTTCCAAGAAATAATTTTGTTGGAAATTACATCCCATTAATTATAGGAAAATATCGATACTCCAAACGCCCATGTTCCCCCCATCAGTTTGGATTTTCTATAGTTGTAACAAAAATCCAAATTTGCGTGGCATGTTATGTTTCACAAAAACATGTTGCACGCATTGCAACATGTTTCGCTTGTATTTCTAGTGGTTTTTTTGTATTGGTCTTACTCAGTTTTTGAGTTGTTTTCGGAATCAGGGTTCAAAATCGCAAAACATCTTTAAAACCTTAAATAATTGCTAAAAGCTGTGACATTTGGATCTGTCAGAATAGAGATAGCCATATTGCACAGCCCAATAAAAAATGACCCTTTCTGGTGTTCTTGCCATGACAAAAAAAACAAGAGATTTACTTAAAAATCGAGTTCAAAAAGAATTTTAATAAATGTAATAAATATTACCTAAAATATTACTATTTTAGTGGACATGAGTAGCTATGAGTTTTTTTTTAAATCTCCTAAAGTTGGTATAACTGCAGGCAGTCCAGTCTGTCCAAACTAGCCACACTTCATTGGGGGCATCATTTTTTTCCAAGATGGCGCGAGGAAGAGTACTTCTAACTCGCGCCGGGCGAGAAAAAACCCGTTAAAAGCCGGGTGATCCGCGAGTTGTGTGCACCAGATGTGCGGCGTTTTTAAAGTTATGTGAACAAGGTCTCATTTTTCGGTAAGCGTTTAATTCTTTTGGGGTTTCAATGAGATAAGCGAGTTTTGTAATAATGGTGTGTTTCTTTTTTTGTCACAGCGGGTTTTTTGGCTGTGCCACCTTTTTCTTTATTCCAATTTAATTTCTACAATAAATCGGCCCACCACGCCTTGATATTTTTCTCGCCTGGATGTCCATTTGAACTGGAAGTCTGTACCACATGTCTGATAAAATAGAAGGAGGAAACTACCTGCAAAATAAAAGGATCTTGTTTTTCTAACTTTAAATTTGTAGTTTTATTTTAAAGTTGCGAAGGTTTATTCTCTGTCCTGCCAAATTTAGTGACAAAGTAAATTCTTTCCCCGACCCTGTGGTTGTTTTTTTTATTTTTGATCATAACCTAACCTATAGTATTTTTTTCTTTTTCGCGTTTTAAATAAACGCGATGGCGCTCTTGTTTCTTTTTGGTATAACGCGATTGGATTACTAATCTTACGTTATATAGTAATAGGTAATTTCTACAGGTTTGGTAGAGTAAATAAATCGCTATCATAGCTCCTCACTAAGCGCTATGATGGAGCGACGCCCCCTCCCGCTTGTCACCTCTCGATTGTCTTAACCGGCCGGACACAAACAATGCCTATAGGCATTTTGCGTCGTTTAACCCTTCAGGCCTCGCACCTCGCGGTTAACCCTCAGTTTGACTGCGATATCGCAGTCGCGGGGCCTGAAGGGTTAACAGATCCACGCGTAGCCGTTTTGGCCGGCCCCCATATGTTGTAAAAATATATAATATACACGACTAACAAGATTAATTACTGGAAAACAAGAGGGAATTCATGAAAAAACGATATTGTTAGTATTTATTTACAAAATCGACCAAAAAGTTGCAGTGCAGTTTTTTGCCCGCGAAGGCTGGCTTCCGACCGGTTAAGCGTTGGCACACCGGCAGCTCTGTTTACACTGAGCTAAAAATAAAAGTTAAGGACCTTTTCTAGATTAATGACTAAATGCTCACGATGATCCCTCTCACAATTACGTACAGTATAATTTAGAACTTCAACCAACAGGCTGTGATTATTATTGAATATAAGAATTTCATCTTATCATGCAGTTTACACAACCAAGCTTTAAAACCGAATTCTCACCATTTATATCAATACCCCTAATCCCTAACGATCACTCTAAATACGTCTTCAAAAACAATATATAGAAGTGTACCTTCCCCAAACACCACCATTGACTTATTACTTTATAATGTGTGTTTGTTATTTTATACAGGACTCGTTACTTTATAATTTGTGTTTGTTATTTTATAGAGGACTCGGTGAATTCTAGTGATCCCAGCGATGTCTCAATGGAAGATGATACTGCCCCAAACAAAAGTAATAATTCAGGTTGGTATGTATATTCTATTGTTTCTATGTTATGCCACTCGTATAATATTATTTTCTTATCCAGATGGTGCAGAATTGGAAAAGCAACTGGCCGAACTAGATAGCAATCTTCCCGATACCGTTAAACTCTTGAGAACTCCGGACGGCGGGCGGGTTTACCTCGTTGGTACGGCGCATTTCAGTTCCGAATCGCAAGAAGATGTTTCCAAGGTTAGCGTCTTATTACAACCAATGTGGTCTTGGATACATATGAGATTCACAAAAATATTTTTCTGCTTTTCAGATTATTCAAACGGTCCAACCGCACGTCGTCCTGGTGGAACTATGCATCAACCGAATCAATATTTTGCAATTGCAATTGGATGAGGAGACCATTCTTAGGGAAGCAAAAAATATCGATTTTCAAAAGATTAAGTAATGATAAAACTATAAAAGTAATTTTAAAATGATTCAGTTATAGTGGGCTCAATCGCGTTTAATCATGAACTAATATCGGAAATTGTAACAACCAGGCTGGGTGAGACGGTAGAGCGGAATGTGAAATTACCGGTTGTCACTTGTCTGCATCAAAACTACCCATCGAAAATAATGGCTGAAACCAAAACTGGACCAAATGTGTTCAAACTTATTCGGATGGCTATAAGTTCAGGAAAATTCACAATTGTTTATTTCATACTTTGCTCGAACGCATTGCTCTGTCTCTGTCACATGAACTAATTTCCAATTTTAGTTTACGAAGAAACGAAATCGGGCCCAATATCTACATTCATTTAACCATTTTTTTTTCAGGCAAACGGTTGCACAGAATGGTGTCTTCAATGGAATTATGTACATTTTACTACTGAATATGTCGGCGCACATTACAAGGCAGTTGGGAAAAGCGCCCGGTGCTGAATTCAGAAGAGCTTTACAAGAGGTTATAAAAAATGTTCCTTTCGGCAGTGAAATGGTTGAAATGGTTGCGCAGTGAAATGGGAAATTTTGAAGTAACGTAATTTGCTTCGAATTAACCCAGGAAAACATCTTTTACTGACGAAGGTGCATGTATATAGTAAATGCCATTAATGTTTTCAATAATTAGTGCATTATTTTTTCTGTAACTTTAATTCCTGCACTTCCTATCAACGTGGCTACGGACGCTATTCTTTGTATGCGTCGTCGCTCAATCTCTAGTGCAGATGAATGTTGTCGAACTGGCGGCGAGGGCTCCTCTCGATGGAAACTTAAACAGTTGCAATGTTCTCTGGGGTACGTACTGTTCGAACCCCACCCGGACGCTTCTCTTTCAAGGCAGAACCAGTTTCTTCACCTTTTAATCGCATGAGCAGTTGGGACACGTCCATGTCCTAGCTGGTAATACTGCCGAAATACTCTGCGCAGCAGTCACACTATCCTTCCTGCTCGTAAAACACTCTCACAGCGATAGCACATCCCGCACCAATTAAATGCTCCATGATTACTAAATAGCAGCAAGCTCACAACAACTACACATCGGCTCTGGACAAGTTCCGGCACTACAGTGCTGCCAACTCTTAACGTTATTCCCCATTTCCCTGCGTACACTAATTTAACACCCTAGTTAATCAAATTTACTTGGCGTTTATTATAATATTTTGTATTGCTTTGTGTGGTCAGGCGAAGCGAGTACCAAAATGCATAGTCCAGCTCGGCGATCGACCTATTCAAGTGACCCTACAAAGAGCTTTAGCTTCTCTCTCCTGGTGGCAGACGGCGAAGCTTATTGTGCATCTTATAATGTCAAAGGATCCAATCAGGTACGCATTTTAATCTGCAATGTTTACATTAAATAACACTGGTCAAGTGCAAGTTTTACTTGTGAGCTGCGGGTTCACTACCTTGACTAATCCAGTTATTCCCCTGTATGGGTTTTTTTCCCACGATGATTGCGGAATACTGAGCTGGTTAATGTCATCGTCAATTTCACCATCATATAGTATGTAAAATGTCTACAAATCTGCATCATTAACTCATTTCATCAAAACATGTGACAGCTCATTCTTTCCCTGTACCCTTCATGTGATTGAAGTTTTATACACTCTTCAATATAAAGAATTTTGTTTCAAAAAGTTACACTACAAAAATCTCCTAATATCACAAAACATGTTTTATCAAAGTTGAAAGGAATGTTTGCATGTCGCGAACATCTATACAACGCTACTTTCATTTAATTTTCCATAAAGCTGAATTAGTGACCTATGCGCAACATAAATAAAATAACATGTAGTTATTAAAAATAAAAACCGTGATGGAAAATGCAAAATATTTTTGGCAAATGTCATTTTCTGGTCTACTGCAAGATAACATTTTTCGAAATAATCGCCGTAAGAAATTCGTTTTAAAAATATTGACATGCTGTTTTTCGATTGGCCTACTTTTCAATCAACTTTTTCCATGGATAAATAGCTCTTTTGCAGTAAGCATAATATTTAATATCATTTGAAACTGTCGCCCGACGATGCATCAAGTACTTACTGAGGTTTAGGGACTAAAACGACACATTGTCAAAAAAATCCAAAATGACATGTTAACACCATAATTACTTTATTTTTTATTTTTTGGCAGAATGACATATTATGAGTATATTATATTATGTGAGTATATTATTTCAAAATAACATCACCTAATGTCAAAAATATTTATGCCAGAATGCCATACCATATAATGCCAGAATGCCATTTATTATATACCATTTTGGTACATATATGAAGAATAGAATAATTACAGTTTTAATTAACCCCTAGAGCCCCAATTGGCCGATATCGGCCACAACACGATTCAGCGTGACGGCCCCGTTTTAATTTAATTTTAATTTAATTTGTTTTATTTTATTATGTTTCATTATGTTAATAAGTTTTATTTTAATTATGGGTACAGTGGTTTGGCAGTAATTAATGTTTTGGTGAAACAGTGTCATAATTCAATTTTTTACTAATTTTTACTAAAAAATTTTGGGACATCAACTTGTCAATCGGCTGAGGGGCCGAGGCCTGAAGGGTTAACCGGCATCCTTGAAGGGGGTGAGTCATTACGAGCAAAAAAGCAACTTTTGATTAAAAATGTGAGAAAAACATTTAAAAAAATTATGTTAATTTTTTTTTAGAAACATAGTATAAAAGCGCTGAGCACGATGCGGTATCTAGCGTTAGTTAAAATATGGCTAATATCGTTTCTTAGCGATATTTTACTTACCGATAGAAGGCGCAACGCGCTCAAATGCTTGTCAAACTTTTATTGAACAGTTAAGTTCTTCAAATTTGTAAATTATAAAAAAACAAAAATCGAAATTATTATTTAAAAAAAAAATCCCAATTTTTTTTATTAAAATTAGTTCAGTTGCTCGTACTGATTCACCCCTTTGAAGGATGCCGGTTAATAAGTACTTACCCTGTATATTGTAACATATAAAAGAGCAATCATATCTCGTATAAAGATAATTGGTCCTCCAATGGTCATCAAAAAATATAGGAATTTGGATTTATTTCATAAAAAAACACAAATATACAGACTTCTGTCGTTTTTGACCTGAAAAGCATTTTAATGATACGTCGTTCTGGTTCTCAGCCTTCAATAGAAATCGTCTGCCAAGTATATACTTAGGTTAATAAAACTTTAATGTTTTACTCCGATATAGGTTGTTTGTCTCACTCACAAATAAAACAGTATAAATCTTGATTTTCACACTTTTAGCCCCGAGGAAGTAGAGCAGTGTAAGCGTAGCGATCTTCTTCAGCAGATGCTTGCTGAAATGGCTGGAGAGTTTCCAGCGCTCGGCAAAGTTTTCGTCGATGAACGGGACATTTTTCTCGCGCATTCTCTGCAGGTAACGGCGATATGTAACGGCGATATGTGATTGTAAATAATGCAATATTACTGAACGGTGTCATTTCAGCTAGCGGCAATGCCGAACGCAGGCAAACCGGTTAGAGTAGTCGGAGTGGTCGGAATCGGACACACCGCGGGCATACTCCAGAACTGGGGGAAAGTATCTCCTCACCAAATACCACAATTGATGAGGTGAGATTTCATAGTCTTCATACATCAATGTTAAAAATATGATTCAGTTTTAAGAATACATTATTTTGGCAAAAGCACTTAGGAGCTTGTTGGTGATAGAAATCGTTTCAATCTCTGTTTGGCAACCCCACTCGCAGCGCGGTGAATGAATTTGAAATCCGTGTTCAATATTTGTAGTTTTAATTTCCTAGCTGGATTATATCAATGAGATTTTTTTTCTCAATGGAGAATCTGCTGTGCGCGACGCTGTTAATATGCGAATGTGAAAGTTGGTGGCGTCTGCAACTACTGTGACCACTATATGTAACTTCTGCCGCTACTTTACAAAGCGTGGATTAAAAGTAAACTGCGCTACTTTAATTATTACATTATAATTACCGCCAAAACTGTGTATTCTGTGTATGCAGCTATGTTTACCCCATAGATTGTGCTAAAAGAAATAGACGGGGTATTACCACTTGAAACTTTTTTCACCAAGCATCATCTGATCTGCTACTTACGGCTTTGTAGCTGGCAGGGCTGAAGGAGTGGGGAAAAGACAAAAAGATGATTGCAGTCTGATCTGCCGCGTTAAATTTCTTATAAGCGCCCTTATCATTTACCCCGACATTTTGTTTCACTATGTATTTCAAGCCCCACTATTCCATGGTCCACATTAGCAAAAGAGTCAATTGAGGCTTCTGTCATCTCAGGGCCTTATATAGAGTAAGGGACTCTCTCAGCGTCAGGGTCCGTATCATAATAGTCAACGCATTGATCTCTCGACATTGCAATGTAACGGCTGTGTCGATGGCTAGTTGTACTTGTGTCAATGGCTAGGTGAGTACTTGTATGGGTGACCATAGGTCAGTATTTGGATGGGCCCGAGTACGGCCATATGATGTTATAAAAAAGCCAGCTGCCTGTAAGATCATTATCATTAGATATTTTGGTGGACTGTTACCGTAAGGATTATAAAGGAAAAAGTAGTATCAGTATTATTATTTCATATTATGTAACAAAAGTAGTATTATTTATTGTTTACTTTTTTCTTTCCACAGTACTGATGGGGTGACTTCTTAATTTTAGGATTTTTGTCTTGAGGATTCGCTTTATTTGCAGCGTTTGTAGTGAGATCATGTTGCACATGATTTTGTTTCATTTATTTTTCTGTAATTTCTGTTACACTTTTAATTGCTGCAAAAAGCTATTATCAGAACGGGTGCTGTTTTTCCAACTTATTCAAACCTCAACAATGGTAGTAATTCCCGAATAATACGTTGGATATTTTCTGCTGTAGACTAAAAAGATTTTCTCTTTGCAGGATTCCACCGCCGTCTCTCTCCGGGCGAATCGTAAAAGCCTCTCTAAAAGTGGCATGCATCGGCGCGGTCGCCTACGCTGGCTACAAACTATTCCCTCGCAGTTTGATACCTATTTCCTTCAACAAATGATCCATTAGCGGCATGCGGTGTAGCATATTTTTGCGATTCAACAATTTGCATTTTTTTTACTCTGACAGTGTTGCGTTTCTCATTTTATTCAGTGTTTTACAGTGCATTTATTTTGTCATGATTTTTGTTTTCCTCCGAATCTCAAGAAAACTTCCAATAGTACAGGTACAGGTCAAACCAGTGAAGATTATAAATAGTCACTAAAGTAATGATTAAGTAGTATAACTGAAATGTCCCATATATATTTATAAATAAAGTTTCAAAACAAATGGAATTGTTTCATTAATAATTGTCAAGATAATACAGGGTACAAAATCAAAGACTGCCTGCCACGGTTGTTTAACCGCTGGGGTGCCAAAAGGCCGATCGGCCTTTTGCGATGGTTGACAGATCCGCACGTAGCCATTCCGGCTGGCCTCCATATATATCAAAAATGCAAAATTAAATAAATACCACGATCTCGCAAATGCCATCACCCGGTTTCACCTCTTGGTCTTTTCAGAAAAATAATCAACTCTTTCCTAGAAATAATAAATACAAACGGAGCTGCCATGGAATTCACCGACCGGAGTCGGGCCCATCATAATACTATTTTTTTTTTTACACTTCTGGGGGGTGAGCAGTGGATTCCGGACTTACGAACCGGCTGTGGTAGGTTTAGAACAGCTGTCTTGCCACATGTGAGCGTTCACCTTACCACCCATTCACTCCCCCTTCGAAGCCATAGAATTTGAGATGCGCAAATCGCAGTTTTAGATAATTTTTCTAAGAAAGAGTTGATTATTTTTCTGGAAAGGCCAAGATCTTTAAAGAGGTGAAATAGAGATTTAGCTGGCAGGCCACGAGCGCCAACTTCCACCGCGTGAAGGTGAACAGTGAAGCCGTTCCGGGTTACGGCATTTGCAAGATCATGGTATTTATTTAATTTGTACTCGTGGTCTTTTGGGATATTTGATTCCCATGGAACAGTTAATTCTACAATAAGCCAAGATTCTACAAGAGCCACTGAGAGACTAATTACCTCGCGAATAACAGTGAGAACTTTGTCATGGCGGTAAGTGTACCGTCCTTGATCTAAGGCCGCCTTGCAGCCAGCTAGAATGTGTCTAGCTGTGCAAGGGGTATTGCTACAGAGGGGACAAGAACTATCCTCGGCAAAGCTCCAACGAGCGAGGTTACTGGGGTCTATATCTAAAACCGCGATATCCGTATCTCAAATTCTATGGCTTCGAAGGGGGAGTGAATGTAAGAGGGGTGGTAAGGTGTACGCTCACATGTGGCAAGACAGCTGTCCTAAACCTACCACAGCTGGTCGTTAGTCCGGAATCCACTGCTCACCCCCCAGAACTATAATAATAGTATTATGAATTCCGTGGCAGCTCCGTTTGTATTTTATTTATTTAAATATATAATATACATTACTAACAAGATTAATGATTAGGTTAAAAGAGAGAATCCATAAATCGGTTAATAGTAAAAACACATTTTTAAAAACAAGCTTTTATTAAAATGCTGTCCCGAGCCAACCCTGGGTGCAGCAGCAGTGTGTCATAGTGGAACTTAGAACGACTATCATAATTAAATTTGTATACAAAATTTCGTTTTCGGTGCTATTGACCGCTGAGGAGTCTCCTCATCGGGAGCCAAACCTGGGTGCCAAAGCCATGTCATGGTGAAATTTAGAATGAATTGAATGCGTATACAAAATTGTATACGCATTCGTAATTGAATGCGTATACAAAATTGTGTGTGTGCTGTTGACCGTGGAAGAGTATCCTCGTGGGTTTAGAATCATGTCATGCTCACCATAAATCATCATCGGAACTGCATTGTCATCGAAACTGAACCAACATCTAAAATTTCAACTTCATACGATAAGAGGAAGTGGGTCTAATTCAGATTGCAAGATTTGACATAAAGAAACTAACAAACATTGCAAGGTAAATAAATGCTTGGTATTGGGCCCGATTGCGTTTCTTTTGTGAACTAAAACTGAAATTAGTTCAAGCGAGCGACATAGAGCAATACGTTAAGAGCGGAATATGAAACGAATGATCGTCGATGAAAACTACCCGTCGAACTTATACTCATCCGAATAAATTTGAACACACTTCGTGCGGTGTTAGATTCAGATGCTTTGTCCTTGGTGGGTAGTTTTAATGCGAAAAAGTGAGAACCCTTCATTTTACATTCTGTCCCGTTCACAAGAACTAATTTTCGATTTAAGTTCACAAAGGAAATGCAATCGAGCCCATTGTCAAATTCAACCAAAAAAGGAACAGCGCCATTTTCGCGCGCGAAGGCTGGCTTCTAAAAGGTTCTATAATAAAATAATTAAAACGAATTTTTACAGCGTCAATTTGATAGCACCCGATATTTTGGTGATGTTACAACCGCCATGGTCCAAGGTAGATTGAAATGTCGGTTTTCTTTCGCTATCTAAGATGTGTTTGCAGGTAAGAACCCATAAAACAGGGTCTCCATTCAATCCATTCAACCTCATAAATAGAATCCGAATAGGGTGTTTTTTTCATTTATTAATTTAAAAACATAACTTAGTAAACAAAAAATATTTACATAAAAATGCGACCTTATATTTAATTTGTTGAGTACTCCTTTTACACTGATGATAACAAATCAAAATAAATATAATGATAGATTCTTTCTAGAGTAACAATGTATTACAATAGCGGTACTTTTTTTCCAATGCTGATTTTTGAGGGCTGAGAACTACTAGGTGACAAACCTAATTTGTATATTCTATGTACAAAGTTGAATAATGACTTTTAGAAGTTGATCGGTTTGCCGTAGTACGCAGCCAGGTTCGCTTCTCGCAGTGCTTCTGCGCATGTCTGAAATAGAAAAAAGTAGGAAGTAGGTAAGTTTTCTGAAAATGTTGAACATGTATTAGGTCCAAACATGTAATTGCTGTTTTTTGACACATATTTTTGAATATGATTGAATTGAATATTTTTTCGTACTGTGCCGACGTTATCCATTATGGCTTCCTTCCTTTTCAGTATCGCACAACAGTTAACGCAAATGCAAATGTGTACATTGTCAAGAACTGAGTACAATTATGGGAAAGCTCGCAATTAAACAATAATCGCGAGCTTTCCCATAATTGTACTCAGTTGGTCAATCTCTTTTGCTTGCCACTGCTGTTGCTCGACAATGCACGACCACACACTTACCACACTGACCACACACACCCTTTTTTTGACACACTGACCCATACTTTTAGACGGGTGTTATACATTCAATCTCGCATCAGTTCAGTGCGCGACCTTGGTCATTAACTGACTGATGGACTGATAGTCGGGTGTTCTGACGGGAAACTGATTGGTTTTTTTTTTTTTTACCCACAAGGCTGATTGTGGAACCCGCCTTTTGCGGAACCCGCCTTGTTGCCTGTCGGCAACATCTTCTAGGTGGGCATTTATAGCATCACGGTCAAATAATCAGGCGGTCACCCATTCCAGTATAAACCGCGCCCAACGCTGCTGAACTTCGGTAACAATGAGGAGAACCGTTGTGAATGCGGCTACGCTACGTTTATCGCGTTGATTTATGGACTGAACTGATGGATTTTCAAACATTTTGATATTTTTTATGTCTTTCAGTCAGTTTATGATCAAGGCTGCGGACTGAACTGATGCCAGATTGAATGTGTAGAGAGAAGAGACGGTGGAAAAAGCCTTTAACCTTTCGGAAGCCAGTCATTCCACGCAAAATTTTCGAAGCACTCAAAAATTTGTTTGTAGAAGGTGTGTGCAAGCATACTAATATATAACAGTGGCTTATTCAATGGCGGGCTTCAATGACAGGCTTTTACCCCAGTAGAGGGAGAAATAAAGCTGTTAATTTAATAAATGCGGATATAATTCGGATAATACGAAAAACGCCAATCGGCGGAACCCTTTGAAGGCCAGCCATGGGAATAAAACTCACGATGGCATATTTTCAAGCCTCGAAAATTTGTTAGTAAGGGGTGTAAGTGTTTTTAAACTAATATACATATAATGGTGGCTCATTCAATGAAGTCGACTTTTACCGCATATAACTGCATAACTGATCAGCCGCCCGTGAATTGTCACAACAGAAAAACCACCGACCGGTGGTATTGGCATCCAAGCGGTTAACGGACGAATTGCATAGATAATAAGGGCCAATATTTTGGATAAATTAATATACATTTTCAACAGGTTTTATCATTCATTATATAGGGTATTAGATTTCTCAATGCCATACTACGTTTTGACAGCTAGGATTTTACCATGAAACACAACATGTATATGATACTTATGGTTCCAAACATTAAATAATCTCTTAAATTCAGTAGCCCAATAGATGGTGTTCTAAGTATCCTATCTTAAAATAAAACAATAATATTATAGCAAACTAATTTTTAAATCATATCTCTTATTATTTTAATATTAATTACATAATGATATCAATTTTAATATACTAAACAGGTTTCGATTCATAATAATTAGGCGCTTTAATGTTCAAATAGTCTAATAGACAGCATTTTAATCTCTGTATTATTTCTGTGACGTAATCAGGATATATCAAAATGCGATAGATGGCACTAATAATTTAACCCCTTGACCTATCATTTAAGATGTGGTGCGCTAGCCTGAACCACAGACAATTTGGTGGCGCACAAGAGCAAACACTTGCCAGGTGCGTACTCGTTTAGCTCGAAAACCTGACCGGGAGCCTCACACTTAATTGTAGGCGAAAGGGTTAATGTTATAATTGTTATCGATGGTAAAATAATGGATTTTTATAATCACTCCTTTATAAAAAAAAACATTTATTATCAATGTTATTATAGATGGCCAAATAAATTTCTTTTAGTTTCGCCAGACAATGCTATCTGAACCAACTGCATTTCGCCGGCGCAAAAGTGTTGCCAAAACGTACTATGCTATTGAGCATTCTAATAACCTGTATAATCAATGGTCTTACGTTACCTCATAGAATGGCAATTTCGTAGGTAAGGATCTAATATATCAATATCTACTCACGGGATGAGCGTGGCAAACTCGGGCGACATCTTCGGCAGACGCCCCATACTCCTGAGCCAAGACTGCTTCGTTGATCAGCTCGCCGGCGGACGGTCCGATTATGTGAGTGCCCAGAATACGGTCAGTGTTCTTATCGGACAGCACTTTGACGAAGCCGTCAGTTTCAAAGTTGGTCTTTGCTCTTGAGTTTGCCATGAAGGGGAATTTCCCCACATTGTATTCAATACCCTGGAAGAAGATGTAATTTTACAGCTTGATCATTTTGGTCCTTCGAGTCGGCTTTAATAAGGAGCAGCATCCTAAAAACATCACCTTGCATAATCGAAATAAAAGGTATAGTCCCAAATGTTTTAACTGAACATTTTACAAGTCAATAACTGTTTTCTGATAAATTTTACTGAAAAACTAGTATACTTGGATAGATCTCCAATTTGGTCACAATGTTCTTTAACTTTCACTATGAGATTAGGTAACGAAAGATTTTTTATTTTATATCTATATATTACATATTACGTAATCACGTTTTTGGGATTTTCGACCCCCTCCCCCACCCCTCCCCCATGTCAACAGCCGTAATCAGCGGCCTAACCACCCCCCCCCCAAGATTACATAATTGCGCATGTGGGTACCTTCGGCGTGGCACCACTATTTCCCATAGGTTTAAACCAAAAAAATTGCCATGCGGTGACCAAAGTTGATTACGTAATCAGGAAGAGCACCCCCCCCCCCCGCACGTCATCAAGCGTAGGCCTCAGCCCCAAGGGGGGGGGGGGGGGTTGGAGCTGAGGCTTAAGCTTGATTACATGGGGAGGGGGGGCTGATTACGTAATCTATACTTTGGTCATAAACGTTTGTCTAAATTTTAACTTGGGTCTAGCTACCTATCCATATATAATTTATAGCTGAATAATTTGCAGGAATGCTAATATCACCGGAAGCCTGACACTGGCCTTAAATATCTATTACTATTCTACCTTCCCGGCCCACCACCTGACCAAAAGGGAAAGTATTGTGAATGGGCATTTTTTTTTTCTCGAGATAAAGATGGAAATATCCATTTTGAGAACCCTGAGACGATTAGGACCATTTCCAGATTAAAGTCTGTCTCTGTGTATTCCTCCACGATAGCGCCCAAATGCTTAATCCAATCGAGCTAAAATTTGGCATGCAGCTTAATCCAATCATCTGGTTAAAAACGTCCAGCGTCCAGCGAAATATTGGACTTAAAGACTTGAAATTTGGTACACAGATGCCTTGTTGGGCCAAAATCACATTGTGAATTATAGTTTGTATATCTCATATACAAGCTGCACTAATAATATCTAATTCCGCCATACAAATATCAAATATTAACGCCGAGCCGCGCGAGGCTAGCTGAGAAACGAACCGCGCTGCTTGATGTTGTGTAACAGAACCCAAAAAGGTTCATCCGCTGGCCGAGAGAGCGCTCATCAATTTTAATTATAAAATTAATATTTAGATGAAATCAGTCCTTAGCTAGTTGTCAGGAAAGTCTTGGGGTGACAATCAATTTTTTAATGAGATGAAAAGTAAGGTACGTACCTCTTTCTTCAGATCTTCTTCAGTTTTGCCTACCCACGCGACTTCAGGGTGAGTATAGACGACGGACGGCACACAGTTATAGTCCATATGTACAGGCATACCCTAAAAACAAATTCAATGTCAATAATCTGCCGATCTAGAATAAGGGTAGCAAAACTCACGGTCATTCCCTCGACGCAGATGATGCCCTCATCCTCAGCCTTATGGGCCAGCATAGGGCCATGGATGCAGTCTCCAATAGCAAATATTCCCTGGATTGAGGTTTCAAAACGCTCGTTGACTGGCACGCGACCGCGATCATCCAAAGCCAGACCGATTTCGTCCAAACCTAATCCGTTTGTGTACGGTCTCCTTCCGACGGATACCAGAACCACATCGCAGTCTATCTGTGAATGAAAAAAACTATCTAAGCAGGTGGAATCGCAGATAAAACAAGTACTTTACATTTACAGATTAGATTAGATGCATTGCAATCTGGGCTTCGGAGCCCAGGTGTACTGCGATCTCTGCAGATCTTTTGTGCGTCCATTTGCGTACGGTTCGTTCTCTGGTCCTGCGCTTTTTACAAACTTTAGTACTTTGAAGAAAAAAAATCTTGTCTAACTTGGGCTGAGAACTTGTCTTCCCAGGTGTCGGCTCCTTGTTTACACTTCTGCTTAATTTTAGTAGATTCATATGGAAGTTTTCTTATACGAGTGCTTTTTATTAGATCTTGCAACTTTTTATCCTGCTTTATTCTGTGCCAGTATTGGTGTCTGTCCTTTCAACCTTTGAGTTTCTGTGGCCTGTGACCTTTGATACACCACAAAGTGGTACTGGACCGACGACTGGTCACAGGGCTCCTTTTTCAGCCAACAGGTCTGCTTTTTCGTTTCCATCAATCCGTGTGGATAGAAACTCAGCGTAAAGTCACTGTTTTGTAAACAGAGGTCTTTTAGTGCTTATTGACACAATCGATTGTCAGAACGTCCGGGAATAGCTAACCTTGGTCTGCTGTTTGAATATTCCTGAGCCTAGGTTTTTGAAACATCGGTGTAACAGATCATAGCACCATTTTCACATCGAATCCGATTTATAGTAAACTTACCGAATCATTGCTGCTGTCTTTGACCTTCTGAAGATTAAGTTTGATATTAGGTCCAGTGCCCTCGGCTCCCATAACTTTGTGTCCTAGTTTGAATTCCATTCCTTGTTTGGTCAGCACTTTTTGGAATGTCTTCGAAACTTCCCCATCAATGCCCACGCCTAGAAGGGGAAAAGTTTTATCAATGCTACTGTAAATGTCGAGAGAATGCTTTATACATCTTCCTTACAGAAAATAGCCGAATATTATAAATAAGATAAAAAACGAATTTACCGAGTGAATTTTGTAGCACCCGACGTTTCGGCGACGTTGTCCAGGGTAGACTAGCTAACTTTTTTATCTTATTTATAATGTCAAATAACCGCGATAGTCTCCGATTTCACAATAACCGAATAGTTTGAATTATATGGTAACGGAACATCTTAGTGTCCTACGGTTGGCAGCAATGCATCCATCATAAACTTCCGAGTAGCTATACGTTTTCAATTTTTTTATTTTTAACATAATAGACTTTGACAAAAAAATGGTATAAATAACATTTTTAAAACAATTTTTTCCAGGGCAGATTAGATGACATTTGCGTGGATTTTTAGCCCCACTAGATTTTATATCTGTTCTGGGGTGAGAACAGATATAAAATCTCGTTTAGTTATTGTTGTTGGATTACAAAGTGGTTCAGTATTTGTGGCAATTTCTGTGTTTTTAAAATACTATTTGTATAATGACAATTGCGCAAAAAGAGACAAGTGTTGTGAGTATTAGGAAGTTTCCTTAATAATGGATACCATCATATGTATTATATATTTCTCTATAGTCTTAGACACATTTTCAGGTACATAGCTTTAATATTTATAAAGTTATAGTTCTAGCATGAAAATGAGCATTTTCCCATAAAGAAAATGAGCAGTTTGGGCTTTTGCACTGTATGAGGTAATATGTGTTTATCGTAGCCGTGCACAGATAACTTCAAAAATTATACATTAAACAACTAATAACTTTATTATTTACTAAGATATTGCAAAACGCCCCACCTCGTAACATGATATTTGCTTAAACTATTAAACAAAAAATAGGAAACTTCCTAATTGTGGCTCTTGGTCAATCTCACTCAGCTTGTTAATTCGCCAGTCTTGTGTCAAAAATCATATCACTGCCTTACTCCTCAGACCTTGCTTCCTTTGATTTTTTTCCTTTTACCAGAATTAAAATTAATGCTGAAAGATGCGCTTTTGACACAATTGAAAACATTAATAAAACAAAGCCGTGACAGGCTTTAGGAACATTTTAAAAGAAGCTTTCGAAGACTGCCTATGAAGTGGAAACAAGCTGGGGACAAGGGGAGGGTTACTGGGAACAAAAATCAATGTCAATTTGAATATAAGATATTTTTTATGAGGTATGGATTTATGAAAAATGTACTTTTTTTTTAAATTTAACTGTTTGGTTTACAGACAAAATATACTTTTTTCTCATTCAAACAAACCCTGGCAAAAAAATTGTTTAGCTAATTTTTAAAATGGAATTACCAAAATTTTTAAAAGTTGACATGGATTGTTCACCCCGTAACCCTTCAAGTGTGTTAATAAGCCTGTAGGGGAGATCTTTAAAAGGAAGGAGGACCAATTATAAACTGAAAGTTGAATTATAAAAATAAAAAATAAATTCAATCATTCAGTTTCTGAGGTGACATTAAATAAACGGCATAATTAATCATAATATTATTAATCTATATCTACCTCCGATTGAATCGAGGAATTCAACTGCGGTGACCTTGGCACCCAAGCGGCACCACACCGATCCCATTTCCAGACCAATCACACCGGCGCCAATGACTACCATATGCTTAGGAATTTTCTTCAGGGAAAGAGCGCCCGTGGATGTAATGAAATTTTCTTCATCAATCTGTAAATTTAAATAAACAAATGAGAGTTTGAGCAGCTGCCGTCAATTAAGTTTCTTATATCTTACACCCGAATTTATAGTTGAGTATTGGTCAATACTTCGGTACTGGCCAATACTTGAGTCATACCTGAGTAGCAGTTTTCATTTTATAGTCAAGTACATGATGGTGATTGGTACTTAAGTAAAGGTTTGGTTCTAAGTATCGGACCACATCTACTGCCATTTTCGCTCGTTATGCATTGTTATGTTCGGCTTTCTTGTGAATTTCCATGTTATTATTTATAGACTTTTTGGATTGTCTTTTTTTACTATTGCATTGAAAACTTCTTTTTGGGCATTTTAATAACCCTGTCTGATTAACAATGATTTATATTTTGCTTATTTTGCCCCTGCTGTTTGTATGTATATCGCGCAAAAGCACAAATAATTACAGGAATCATGATAACCACGGCAGTATGACAGCAAACGCGGACACAATCAAAATAACCATCATAGCGGGCACGCGGTAATCCCCACAGCTTAGTTTTATTCTAAAAGTGTCAATGAGATGAACATAACGAAAGTTACAAATATTTTGTCATAATCTACATTTGAATATCATTAAGCATAAGAGCTACAGAAAGTGTTATTCTTTATTAGAAATAAAAGTTTGGTAATTCATTTTGAAGCGGTTTATGAAATAAACATATTACACATTTAAGCCCTAGAGCCCTAATTGGCCGATATCGGCCACAACACGATTCAGCGTGACAGCCCCGTTTTAATTTTATTGTAATTTAATTTGTTTTATTTTATTATTTAATATGTATTATTTTAATTATAGGTACAGTGGTTTGGCAGTAATTAATGTTTTGGTGGGACAGTGTCATAATTCAATTTTTTTACTAATTTTTACAAAAATTTTTTGGGACATCAACTTGTCAATCGGCTGAGGGGCCGAGGCCTGAAGGGTTAATGGCCAATATGTATGACAGTATTGCTGCTCGATACGAATAAATTCCCAAATACTTAGCAGAGCTGGCTGGAATTTCTCATCTATCAAATACAATGAACAAGTATCGCACGGTACTCTGGTAATCTTGACTGATCATTACTAGACTATACATTCGGTTGTTAGCTAGTTTATTAACCCAGGATGCACTTACAGTTATTCCAGGAAACGGTGTAACTTCAGAACCGGTGGCGATTAGGATATTCTTTGTCGAGATGGTGGTGACAGTGCCGTCCTCGGCTTTTGCCTCCACTTTTCCAGGAGCCACGATGCGGCCGTGTCCCTTCACCGCTTCCACCTTGTTCTTCTTGAAAAGTTGGGCGATTCCGCCGGTGAGCTGGCCGACTACATTCGTTTTTGCTTTCATCAAGTTTTCCAAGTTGATTCTGACATCTGACACTTCAATGCCGCGATTGGCAAAGTCGTGCTGAGCCATGTGGTAGTAGTAAGTGTTGTTGAGGAGCGCTTTTGAGGGTATGCAGCCGACGTTAAGGCAGGTGCCGCCGAGCGTCGGGTCTTTTTCGACGGAAACCACCTGTAAAACAACGATAAAGCAATGAAAAATTTTATCAAGTGATTCGGATAATCTGCAATTTTATTAATATGAAACAAATTCACTATGAAAACTTCAGACAAGCCGCTGATAATTTCGATAGAGAACGATTCTTTGAGTGTACTAGGATTGTTTTTTCCGCAAAAAAAGGAGTTGCAGGGAACGGCTTTAGCACAGTAAACCGGAGAGTAGCTTCTCTTAGAATAAAATTGAAACGAAGCGAATACCTCACGAGTCGTAAGGGCTTGCATATGGCCGCAAGAATTCCGCTACTCGGCCCACGTGGATATGAAAACGTTCAAAAGTCGCCCACCTTTACCCGCGCGTAATGCTAACCAAAGCCTCTGCCCTCGCACCCTATTCCCGCAATGCCCTGTCGCTCGAGAGAGCATCTACTGTTCTCTCGGTATACTTTGGCTTTAGAATTCATGTTCAACCTCAACCACACTCCAACTTAATTGTAATGGATAGTATACATTCTTGAATAACACATTTTAAGAAAATGTAGGAATTGCCGGTACCTTCATTCCTAATTGAGCAGCTTTGATAGCAGCGACATATCCTCCGGGGCCTGATCCAATTACGACTAGATCAGCTGTGTGGCTATTAGAGTAATGCCTAGCAGATACTACCCCAACTCGGAGCAAATTGCCATTCTGAAATTAAAAATACAAATTTAACCCTTTGAGTATGATACGACCAAATCTGGTACTGAAACAATTATCCATTGAGTATGATACGACCAGATCTGGTTCCGCGTTTTTTTCACTTCTTTGGTTCGTTTTTTTCGCGTTCTCATATTTATTCATAATTATCTAATTGTTTTACAAAATGATATTTCAATATTCTATATTCGAAATTTCAATGCAATCATTGTGCAGTTGTTCTTTTTATGATTGGTGTAGTAGTTTCGTAGTTATAGTACTTTAAGGTCGATGTCGCCGAAAATCCTGCAAAAGAGACAGATGCATCCATGAAAATACCCATTTACTCCAAGGGTTAAATTATTGATTCACATCAGACGTCAACACACTGTTCAGGGCAATCATATTGTCATTCAACCAAAATCAACGCAGCAGTCGCCGGGTATGTTTTGATTTTTTTTATGTTTCTGGTATCAAAAGAGATTTTTCCCAATTATTAAAACTTAAACAAGCTGGAATTGTCTGAAAATACCCACAGTACAAAAAAAAACACCAGTAGAGGTCATAAAATAATACCCATGTGCGTTCTCGAAAATATTGTCACACGCAGCTAGAAACGAGTATGCACCTACACAATCTACAAAAAGAATGCCGGTCCGCAGACCGATTACAGCGGACTTCACCTTCACAAATTATCAGTCAGGGTATTTTCTTCGTTGCATAACTGATTACCACCAAAAGACAAGGGTGAAAAACACTAAAAATCAAAATATAAACAAAAGAGGTGAACTATACCTTAGCGGAAGAAGTCGCCAATTTTAGTAATTTATAACCCATGGCTTTGCGGTGTTGGGATACCAAAATCGCCCGAAAACTTTTCCGCTAAACCGCTGACCACAGACTTGGCTGACCGAGCTGTCAAATAGGGAACGTCACTCCGCCATGTTGGAGAGTGGCGTTGGGCGCCGAGTAATCGTTGATTAATCGACTTTCGCATGGATATAAAATAAGTCGCCTTTTTTAAATTGTTGAACGTGGATTTTTATTGATCGTGATCCTAGCTTGATGTAATTTTTAAAAGGTCTTCGGGACCTAAAATCCCTTTTTTCGATAGGTGATTAAGGCATCAAATTGAGCAAGTAAATCAAAACAAACATTTTATTTTCTCAGTAACGAAGGCATGAATAACAAAAAATGTAGATGATTTTCAACTCTGTTTTTCTTGTAATATATCTTCTCTCATTACAGAAACATATTTTTTCTGGATAATTAAATTTTGAGAACTGCTGAAAATATATTTTTGAAATATGCACGTATCTGTAGACCTACGTAAATACTACTTTGTATCCATAAATATATTCTACACTCAATAAGAGAAAGTTTAGTAATAGGTTTTATTACAGCTGCTTCAAATTGGCCCCCAAGTAGTGTTGGGTTAATCAAATAAATTGTTCAATTGACTAATCAATCATAATTGTTTTAGTCACGAGTAATTTAGTCGTTACTAAAGTTAATCGCGATTGAAATAATTATGACTATATCAATTACTCGTTAATCGCCAATCGTCAATTTAGATGCCACCCGACAATTCTTTCGACAATAGATACAATACTATTGGCTGACTGCACTAAAAATCTCACCGGTTTCGCCGGTCGGTCGCTCGGCCGGTTGGCTAGTCGATTGGTCGTTCAGCCGGTCGGTGGGTCGGTTGGTCAGTCGGCCGGTCGGCCGGTCGGTCGCTCTGTCGGCCGGCAGGCTGACCCACCGACCTGCTGACCAAACGACGGACCGAGCGATGAAAAACTTGCAAAACGAAGTTGATCGTTGTCGAGAATTTTAATCGCAATTTTTTAGTCATGTTTACGATTGAAACTAGTCAATCGTTAGTCACGATTGACAATTACAAGTAATCAATCGTTAGTCGTTAATCACGATTAACGTATTTAAGCGTTAGTCGTCAATAGTTCGTCGACTATTTTTTCCCCAAATACTGCCCCCATATTACTGCCTTTTTAGGCTTATCACTCGACAACCCATTATCCAATCGATTACCTTATCGATTTCTAAACAGAAATTTTGATTTCGTATATGTAGAATATGGTTTATTTTATTGCATCACGTATCTAAAATAAATACCTAATAATATAATTACATATACGTAATGCACAGACATAATCAATATTAATATAACACACTGCACTTTTCTTTAAATATTTTAAACTCTACATTTGGGACAATCCAATTAGACTAGATTGTAGCAAAATTTTAATTTAATATTCTTAATTATGGAATAAATATTTTTGATTTGATTTGATATCCGTAAGCAAATACATGCTATAGGAGTTTCTGGTTTTACAACAAATGTGATAAAATAGCAAGTATAAATAAAAGTTGGTTTGAAAGTCTCTGGTAGGTACCGTAACACGGGGATACTTGATGCAACGCAGATGAGGCATTTTCTTTTGTAAATCGCAATGGATTAGCAGAAATTAGCAAAATAGCTTACACGTCCTTCTATTGGCTAAAATATAACCCTGAACCATTCTGTGGCGTAACAACAGCCACAGAAACCCAAACGTTGAAAAATCAGGAGATACAATAAACTCACCAATGGGAACGAATTCGCAGAGTTATAGTTACCTAGCCTATAAATCCATGTGACGGTCCGCTGCTATTGAGTATTTCAACAATATATGAGTAGGTAATTCAGTGTTGCAATTAAATAACGTCAAATTCATTAGTAAATTTTAAATAAACAATAAAACACTGCATACAATAGTTCAATTTTATTTGGATGGTATGGTTTATGATTATTAGTTTATTTACTCACTTAAAATAATCTTTTTCTAGCTTGCTTTCGTCGGAATTCGGTTGTCAAGATGGCGTGGAAGGAGGGCTTTTTTCTTTCGAGTGTAGTAATCAAACTAAACTTTTGGTTGGAACTAATTATGAAAAAGCCGGAAATGATTTTATTTACTTAGGGAGTCCCAAAAAATAGTAATGTAAGTTTGCGACGGTTTACCCGGCGGCTGAGCACCAACCGGGCGCGTCTCCAGGTGGCGGATAGGAGAACGCCCGAAGGGACCCCGGCTCGAGGGATGATACCCGAGGCCGGGTGCTCTTCGGGTAGTGGTGGCTAATACACTGTGTGTGGAAGGCCCCACCGCGGACCAACTCTCCAAGCCGAGGTGTAAGCTACCGTGCTAATGGCTGCATGGCGCAGGGAGTGCTGCGTCTCTTACGGTGCCTCCCGGATACCGGGCGTCCTCCGGGTAGTATAAGCCAAGCCCCGGTCATACGCGGCTCTGTCCGGGTGATATCGCACTACCGCGGAACTCGTGGGAACAAAATGGATCTAATAAACAGTACACCACCAAAAATAAACCTAATTGAAGCACTCCAGGGGGTGGCTTTGTCTCAAAGCGAACCACAGGAGGCACCCAACGCGGGGGCGGGCCCATCAAAAAGCCCACCCAAAACCCGCATTAGATATAACGGCGCCGCAAGGCGTCGCTACAAAAAACTGATGAGAGAGGGGCTAACTGCTAACCCCCGAGCCTCCAGTGCTAACTCTAAGCCGGAGGACGGGACTGCAGAGGCCCCTGGGGCTCCTAAACGCCCCAGACAAGGGCCAAACACCCCAAGCCCCTCCCATCAGGCGACAGGGAAAAGACCGAAAGTCTCCGACCAAGGTTCTTACGCCCAGGCCACGAAAGGACTCCTCAGGCTAGCCCTCATAATAAGGGGCTACCCTGACAAAAAACTTGAAGCCGGCGACATAGAAGCCATCCGGGACAAGATTGTGGACGCCATCATGGAAATTCCTGTTGGCACTAAAACACCATCCTTTACCGGCAGCTGGGAGAGGGACGGTGCAATCGTCTTCTCGTGCGCAGATGAGGAGACGGGGAACTGGCTCAGAAGCCTTTCCACGGACTTACTCGTCCAAGGTGAATCCGTGTGTGTGCTGCCGGTCGATGAGCTGCCCAAACGCCATCGAGTGGTGGTCCACGTGGAGGAGCCCAAGTACACTGTCGAGAAAGTACTTCTACTCCTCGACAAGCAAAACCCAGGTCTGAAGACCGATGGGTGGGCCGTCGCCAGGGGGAGCACGAAGAAGGATGCCTCGAGCGTCCACTTCGCCTGTCTGGTGAGCGACTCCTCATTGGCCACTCTCAGGGCCTGCAACTTCCGACCCTACTGTGGGCTAGCACGGGCATCCGTAAGGCTGCTCGATAATAAGCCTAGGAAGGAGTCGGACGCAGTGGAGGGAACGGAAGGAGGTACAGCAAAATGAACCACCTAAAAGTCCCCATAATCCAGATCAACTTGCACCACAGCAAAAGCGCCTCGGCGATATTAACCAGGAGCATGGCTGTGGCGCAGACAAGTATAGCACTAATCCAAGAACCTTGGATTGTTAGGGATACTATAAGTGGATTAGGAGGTTGCGGAACCATTCATAAGGCCCAACCGACTCGGAAACTCAGGACCTGCGTGGTCACTAAGGGCGTCACAGCCACTTTTCTGCCACAACTCAGCGGCGATGACCTAACGGTCGTTTTAACAAAAATCAACTTGACAGGAGACAGAACGGTGGATCTACTCATTGGGTCAGCATACATGCCTTATGACTCCACTGACCTGCCACCGCAAGAAGATATAACCAACCTAGTGACATATGCGAAACAACGCGGGCTCCAACTCCTTCTGGGTTGCGATGCGAACTCCCACCACGTGTGCTGGGGTAGTTCCAACATAAACCCGAGGGGGGTAAGCCTGCATGACTTTATCCTAGGCAATGAACTCACCATCCTCAACAGAGGAACAGAACCTACCTTCATAGACTCAAGAAGACAGGAGGTACTGGACATCACGATCTGCACAAAAGAAGTGGCCGACCTGGTTCAAGACTGGAGGGTCTCAGATGAACCCTCAGGCTCGGACCATAGGCAGATCCATCTAACGCTTCGGCACTCATTGGAAATTCAGTGGGCTCGCAACCCTAGAAATACCAACTGGGAAGGATTCGATAGGGACCTGGCTATCAAGCTCACCACGGTTCCGAATCGATTCCACACCAAAGAGCAACTAGAAACAGCTGCACTATCACTGTCTAATGCCGTTATAGACGCCTACGAGCAGAATTGCCCTTTGAAACAAAAAAACCTCTCAAAAAAGGTCCCATGGTGGAACCCAGAGCTGACCAAGCTCAGGCTTACGCTGAGAAGGTGCTTCAATAGGGCGAGAAATCACAACACTAACTCGCAACATCTTTGGGAGGAATACAAAAATGCCCGAAACGAATACAACAAGGCCATTGTTAAAGCCAAACGAAGAAGCTGGAGGGACTTTTGTGAGAGCGTGGAAACAGCGTCCGAAGCCTCCAGGCTCAACAAGATCCTCAGCTCTAACAACCGCCCCCAGCTGGGATGCCTTAAACGACCAGAGGGGGGACACACAAGCGACACCAAGGAAACCTTGAAGCTCCTAATGGAAACACACTTTCCGGGCTTCCAGGAATCCTCACACCCAATTGCCGCAGGGGAGAACTCCAAGAGGCTCCACAAGCCCAGGGAGTGGGCCCTTGCAGCCAAGATAGTTAATCCAAAAGCAGTAGAATGGGCCGTGAGCACCTTCGACCCTTACAAATCACCTGGACCGGATGGAATATACCCAGTCCTACTACAAAAAGGGTTAAGCCAGCTGCTGGGCCCTCTAACAAAGGTACTCAGAGCGAGCATAGCCCTCAGACACGTCCCTCATGCCTGGAGCAGCGCAAGAGTCACGTTCATTCCAAAGGCAGGCAGGAACGGCCACATCTTTGCCAAAGACTACAGACCCATTAGCCTCACCTCCTTTCTCCTGAAATCACTGGAGAGACTAGTTGACGGCTACTTGAAAAACAACCACCTAGTTCTTCAACCGCTTGCTGATGCTCAGTATGCCTATAGGGAGGGCAGATCTACGGACACTGCCCTACATCACCTGGTGAGCACAATAGAGACACAGTTAGCGGCGAAAGGTTACGCTCTGGGAGTATTCCTGGACATCGAAGGAGCATTTGACACCACATCATATGCAACTATAAAAAACGCTATGCACAGACGAGGAATACCAGAGACCATTATTGACTGGACATTGAGTATGCTATCAAATAGGAATCTGACCGTCTATCAAGGCGACACCTCCATCACGGGAATCCCTGCTAAGGGCTGTCCACAGGGTGGAGTCATCTCCCCCCTCTTGTGGAGCATCGTTGTAGACGAACTCCTAATAGATCTACAAAACCTAGGCCTCTCTGTCTACGGCTACGCTGATGACGTGGCCATAGTAGTCAGAGGAAACTTCCTATCAATACTTAAGGAGCTCATGGACAAAGCACTTAAGACCACCCAAGACTGGTGCCAGGCCAGAGGACAGAGGTCTATCCGCTAATCCAAGCAAGACTAAGGCCATGATTTTCACCAGAAAATACAAACCCGAACCCGTTGAGTGTCTCAAGCTCTGGGATAAGGAGATAGAATACGCTACAGTAGTTAAATACCTTGGAGTCTATCTAGACCCAAAGCTCAATTGGAAGCACCACCTCGAGCGCAAGAGAACAACCTTCTATGCCTCGTTGTGGACGTGCAAAAGAGTCATGGGAAAAACCTGGGGGTTCAAACCCAGGGTCGCCTTATGGCTCTACAGGGCAGTACTGCTGCCTAGACTAACCTATGCTGCAATAGTCTGGTGGTCCAGGGTGAAAAAGCTTGAGACAGTAAAAATGCTTAAAAGCCTTCAAGGTAACTACCTGAGGGCTGCAACTG
The DNA here is from genome assembly GCA_944548615.1 of Micropterix aruncella. Lineage (NCBI taxonomy): Eukaryota > Metazoa > Arthropoda > Insecta > Lepidoptera > Micropterigidae > Micropterix > Micropterix aruncella. The sequence goes on from OX155956.1 coordinate 13,332,476, forward strand.
GCGTCATGAAGACCACCCCAACAGCGGGATTAGAGGTGGCACTCTGCTGCCCGCCTCTGGACAAGCTCATCATCCACTCCGCCAGACTTACAGCATACAGACTGAAGTGTTTGGGCGAGTGGAAGCGTGGAGGGCACAATCATCCTGAGCTAAACCTCCTCCACAAAAGCCCATTCACTCTGACCCAGGATCGACTACGGAAAAAAATTTCGGTAGAGAAATCCTATAAAATCCTAATCCCCACCAGGGAAGAATGGAAAAATCCGCAGTGGCTTCAAAGCCACAACGCAGACGCCTGGTTCACCGACGGCTCAGGAACAAATGGACGTTTTGGGGCAGGCGTGTACGGACCCAAAACCAACCACAGAATCAGCATCCCCCTTGGACAATACGCTACGGTTTTCCAAGCCGAGGTACTTGCCATATTGGAATGCATAAAACTACAAAGTCGACTTGAGGTAAAAAACAGACAAATCCTCATCTGCTCTGACAGCAGAGCAGCACTGGACGCTCTGGCTAAAGCCACCACAGAATCTTCTGTGGTCTGGGACTGCATGCAGGAGCTCAACAAATTGGGAAAATCCAACAAAATCACCCTAATGTGGATACCGGGTCACCAAGGCATACCCGGAAACGAAGAGGCCGATAGACTGGCAAAACTGGGCACACTGGATTGCCCAGTGGAGCCAGCTGTAGGGGTCCCCTTCGCTACAGGTAAGAAAATCATCAGGGACTGCTTGGAGCAGGAACATCGGGCTTCCTGGAAACAGAGTCAGGGATGTCGCCAGGCAAAAGCCATGATGGAGCAACCACTACAGAAGAAAACCAAGGCCCTACTTGACATGAGCAAGAAGAACCTTAGAACCACTATCGGTCTCCTCACCGGACACACGACCCTTAGAGCTCATCTATTCAACCTTGGCTTGACTGAGAGCAAGGATTGCCGAATATGTGGCGAGGAACCTGAAGACAGCATACACATTGTTGGCCGCTGTCCAGGGCTCGCCGCCAAAAGACACAGTTTACTGGGACGAGCCTTTCTCGAACCCAGCGATCTGCCCAACTTGAAGGTCAGTGACCTACTTAGTCTGGTAAGAAGTACCGGGCTACTAGCTGACAATTGACCTAACCACACAGTGGGTAGTTACAAAAGACCTTACAGATCTAGGTGACATCAAGGGCTGGAAACAAGCCCCCCACTCCATCTACTACTACTACTACTACTACTTGCGACGGTTTCTGAGTGAAGCGTTAGACGCTTTGTCAAAAAAATGCATTGTTTTTGTTTTTTTTCTTATAAATTCTGAACGGTAGGTAATTCCTATCTAAACATTTTCCAAATAAAAATTGTAGACCAGAAACTTGCTTGTTCAATGATGTACTTAAAGACTACATTTGTTCCAGCGGTATGGTCAAAATCAGCAGTCAAAAATAGGCAAATTTTACTATTTTAGCTGAAAACTGTGTTATGCACAATTGCAAACGCCTGTGACCCACACAAACGGCTATTTTAAATGAAAAATGTCGAATATGAAAGTTGTAGAAGATCAAATTTCCAGACATATTAATTGTTAGGCAGTTCTCAATCATTTAAGCACCTGGCCAGGCACGACTTTTTTGGTCTAATTTGACTGGGCTAATGGTGATTTAGCCATAATTCTAGGCACTTTTGGTGCCTAGAATTATGTCACTCGAATTATGTCAACTCGTTTTTCAGTCACTGACCTTAGTTATCAATGTTGCTGAAATATAATAAAATTTGGACTGAAAAAAGGCTAAAGTCAGCAAGAAAGGTGACAGAAAAATTATTATTTACAAAATGAAATCTTTATAATTTATTAAAGCGAATCAAAATAAAATAAAAATATTTTTATAACACTGTTTTATTGAATATTTAGATTTTAACAACGTCACCACGTCAAATGTCACTTTCGACTGTTGGATGTTTTTCTATGGTAAAAATTTCGTTTTGAAGAAAGCATTATTATTAGGACAAAAAACCAGAGGAATAATCACAGACACTGAAAAACCCTTACAAATCGTGCACCTACGCACAAAAAGTAATTTCTGTTACAATCTGCATTTTTTATTCTCTGGTTTTAAGGACCAATATATAGGTCCTAGACTGGTATATTTGACAGAAAGCACGGCGTTGCGATCAGTGGGCGTTGCCTTACATTACCAACTGACATCTTATACATACTATGGCAGTTCGGGATTAGGGTTATATGGAAATATTTAGCACACTAAAATTTTAGACTGATTTTGGCACTGCTGTACTGTACTGATTTCTGACTGTGGACTGATCCTCATTAGTCCCAAGTTGGGTTCTCACTACGTGTTTCTATAGATAGACAACTACAGAAGTAGGCACATGCACATAGTAATAAATTCGTTTAATTCTACAATTTGTTCCAAGTAACCCAGTGTTACGGTGACATAAAACAATGGCATATTATTATTCACACGGAGATGCGTTTGTAGATAACAAGGAATGGTATTTAACATGACAGTAACATTATTGTTAGCCCAGACGGTGATCTCACTGATCTCATTTAAACATATCTAATGAAGAGAAATCCAATTATTTCAGCTCGACTAATTTGTGTCATCGTTGCAAGAAAATTATTAATTTTATTATGGCAGCATTAATTAATCAATTCAAGATAGCTTCCGGAAAAATTCGTGCCACTTTTCAATTTGGAACGCTTAATTGTCTATGATTTATTTGACATTCGGTAATTAGCAACTAGTGAGGTCTTTTAACCACATAATGGCGCTTTGTTTGTTTAGACAAATCATTCGGAAAATCGGCAGCGTGAATCATTTGGAAATCCTGTCATTCTTCATCTCGGCCTTACAACAATTGATTTGTCAATAATGTCGGTCAATGCCGCATACGTTCCCTCGAATTTACTTTAATTCGCTAGAGCGACAATTGCCAATTGTTGGCATGTATTATTTTTAGGTTTCCGTACCAAAGTGTACAAACGAAACCCTACTGCTGAGTCGTTGTCACTACCTCAGTCGGTCCGTCCGTCTGTCTGGATGAAAATTGACATAGGGTAATCATAGAACTTGATTTCACCTATCCCAAGAGTCAAAAGTAAAAAAATATTTTAATTCGTTTATTAAGGAGGTTAGGTCAAAGGGGGTCATTTTTTTCCTTACTCAGTCGAGTCGGATCGCTCGGAAAACAAAATCGTTTTTTTTCTTTTTGTAGCTCCGTTTAAGAGAAACGCCTTTAAAATAAAGGCTTAAAATGGATCCTGCCCCTAATCTCCAAAGTTTCTCACCCGAAAAAAATGCTATAGAATGCTAAACAGTTATTATGTATACACTCATATGCATTTGGAATTAAAAAACAAATGATTTCAATAGCAATGGGTTTCTAAACGTCCTTTTTTAGTCTTTGTATATGAAAATGTTTCATGACCTTTCAAGAAGATCAATCATAATAATGTACTGAACCCACGGCGCGCGAGTGAAACGCACTGGACTCATTTTATTATTTTTGTTTTTATCGTTATTTTTATTTCCTGACTTTGGTAGAGTTGACGATTTTCAAGTTTGCTGTGTCATTGAACCCGCAGAATATAACCCTGGCGGTAACCTTCTGTTTATTATGCACTCTGCACCGACCAGTTTTGCTCGTAAACATGTGCCTACAGGAACTATACAAAGAGTCGTCGATCGATTGCGTGAAATACGGCGATGAGATAAATGAACGGAAAATTAACTCAAAAATTGAACTCTTAACGGGATTAATTTTATTCTACTTCCGTTATGCTGATATGAGACTAGACTGCTTGGAAGTACTCCCAATAGTGTTAGTTACCCTTTCACTTTCGCACGTCGGAAAGAGACGGAATACGCAATGCTGTAGCGGTGTGATCTGTGCGATAATTTTAACGTACCTATTAGTGCGATGTTTGAATATTTTGCAGTTAATTGTTTAGTTCTTTTACTTTCCCGGCTCACCAACCGACAAGCAGGGAAAGTATTGAGAACGCGCAATTGTTTTTATCCAGATGAAGGAAATAATTATTTCTGGCTGCCCTGAGGCAATTGAGACCATTTTCAGATGGAATTCCGCCTGTGTGTCTGTCTGTCTGTGTATTGTATTCCTCCACGATAGCGCCCAAGTACCTAATCCGATTGATCTGAAATTTGGGGCGCGAGCATCATTTACACAGCAAGACTTGAATAGATTGTAGTTGAAATCGGTCCACCAGATGGCGGACTAGTAATATTTTAACCTTGAAATATTGAACTTGAAATTAGGAACACATTTGCCTTGTTAGGCTCAAATCACATTGTGAAATTTTAGCTTGAATATCTCATATACAAGCTATTCTAATAACATTTAAATTTAGCCATATATTTTTAATCAAATATTAACGCCATCTGTTGGTGCTCGGTGCAAAAGCCGCTCTACATAACCTTTTCTTATTTCTGAGGCCACATTTGCTTGAAAGCATGCGAGTTTTGAACTCGTTTTATTCTATCGCCTTGAACACGTTAAACCGATTTCAAATTACTAATCCATATTTTTAGATTAATATAATAAATATGCGTTTTTTTTTTGTTTTGCTGTTAATTTGCAAATATCTATGAAGGGATTTATAGAGATTGAACTATTTTAGTAAATTATAAAGGGTAGGTTAGGTTTAGGAATTATGAATGTTGTATTAGTAATATCCTATTATTATTTTAAAAGGTTAATCATTTCTTTAAATATTCATTTTTGTCATTTTACTTATTTGATAGAATACCAAAATAACTATATAATTTGCATAAAATAATATTTTATATCTAGTTTACTATAATAATTCAATCTTTATAAATGCCTATGTATACCTTTGCAAATTAATAGCAAAAAAACGTGATATTATTATGTTAATTTCAAAATATTCGCGTTTCTGTATACAGTATCGAAGAAAATATACAGATACAGCGAAAAATATTCTGAAAAATCTTACATAGAAACGCTGCAATGGTATGCCTTATTGTCAGTTTGAGTAGTCTAAGATTAAGCGAGAAAAATCACTGGAGTATATACAGAAATAAGATTACGGATTTAAGTATGTGCAAATAAATAAAAAATAACATGTATTACGATACCTACTTTTATTTTGATGCGATAGTTTCGATTACAAAAGCACTTCCCTAGTTCAGGTGCGACTTTCAAATGTGTCCCCAAGTAGGTTATTATAATACCGGCGAAGAGGTTATTTTAACAGCGATGCAGCAGAAGACAAGGCTCTTGTCTTTCAGACAGACAGACAATCAGAGAACGCGTTCGCGGCAGCACGCCCGTGCTGGCTGGCTAAACGCCATAAAAAACATTTCGAATTCAAACGTCAACTGTTAAAAAAGTGCCCGCCACAGTTTCAAATTTCATCCATCAAAGGAGCAGTGGTTTTTGTGAATTTCATGAATTATGCCGATATTTAACGTGTGGAAAATTAGATGCTTTCGTTCTTTACTGAAAGATGAGTGAAGAATATTTTGATAAGATGAATTGGAGTGGTTTTCGCGCTATAGGCGCTGCAGCACGTGGATTTGGGAGGGTATTCATATTGGTGAGTATTCACCTCTTTGTATCCTTGTGTCCTTAGTATGTTTACTTTAATGATACCATTTATTTCAAGTTCGATATTTTTTTAAGATTAGCTTTCTTAATATCGGACACGAATGAATGTGAAGGAAGTCCTTCTTTCAATGTGGCAATGCACCCAGGTGCAAGTGATTTTTGACAGTTACTAGTTACAGGAGCAACATTGTTTTTTTCTTTCCCGGTATTCATGCAATTTAGCAAACTTTTAATGTCACATCACTATATTCGTCGCGCTGATTCCAGATCTGTAAAAATAAGCCAGATATAGGAGTTTAGAGAAGCGTCAAACATCTATATTTCGTTAAAAAAACCATTCATAAACACTTATACTAAGGTAGGTTATGTGCGTTTTTATTAAAAACCATTATACATATAGTCCTATTTGCTGTAGGTTGTTAGTTAAAAAAAAAAGTATGGCAGAGTTAGCTAAACTGCATATATTCCCCCGTCCCCTTTTTCCTTTTGGCATTTTGTTCAGTGTAGCAGTTTCCACTTTCCAGTCCAGATGCAGTACCTATATGTTGAACTACTAAAATATATTGAGACATTTGGTGATTTTTCTCTTCTCAGTCCGAGGAAGTTCGATGTATTCAAAAGAGTGGCCTAATTATTATTGTCAGCGTGAATTTCAGTAATAATTTGCATTTTTCAATATAATTAAATTTTCAAAGAAGGCATTTGTTTGTAAATTAATAATATATATTAACAATTATAAATATGACCAATGGATATTACCGCATATAATAAGGTTTGCAATGTCAAAAAGCAATTATTGTTAATGGTTTTATACATTATTATTAGCCAAATAATACACTTAATGTTCTGTTTAAAGCATTCTAAAATGTTTTTTTTTCACTTACCTTCTTCAAACACCTTGCCGGGTTCACCATTCTTCACGTTTTCCGCAAATTCGGTTGATTACGTAATCTTGGGGGGGGGGGGGGGTCTCAGGCAGCTGATTACGTCGGTTGACATGGGGGAGGGTGGTAGGTAGAAAATCCCAAAAACGAGATTATGTGCCTTAATAATGTTTTTGCATGATTTCATATTTCAGAAATATTCAGTATAAAATATTTTTTTGTTAAATTAACGTTCGTATTAAAAAAACACAGGATCAGGGAATAAATAATGGACTGGAAGTGCGATGTGCACTTTTGCCAGCCGAAGAATGTGCAATGGATGGCGTATCTCCCCATATAAATTTAAAACTTTTACATGGGGGAATTCCAATGCTGCTTACACGTCAAATTGCCTAGTATATTTAAGACTTTCCATCTCTAGTGCAATCGAGAGACCGGAGTAATCTGGTCGCAATTGGAAGTAAGGGCGTGAGGGTGAGCCCGCTGGGTAAAATACCTGGTTATCTCGCGGATAAGGCGTTGCCCTCTTACGGGCATGTGGCGGAGCTTGACGGTGGACTATTTTGTACGAGTCTTCTGCGCTCACTTCACGGGAGATAATCGTTAAAACAATCGAGAGAGAACAGAGATGATGGGTTCGCCCGTTGTAGTTGACAACTCTATTTCCATCTTGGTACATAGTATATAGAAACGCCTATAGGTTCTAGGTAGACATATTCCTAATCACAAAATAACTAATCGAGATCTGCTGGATACACTTAGCTTTTCACGGTATAATTATGGGGCTTAATTATAGGTATAATTATATTTATGGGTATAACTATATGTATTAACTTTATGTATTTAACTCAGGCCCGGACTGGCCAGGTCGGCTAGTCTTTTGCACTAATAAAAATGTCTGGTTTGTTTTTAAAACTATTGACAGTCAGCACTGTTCACTTCCTCTGGCAATGCATTCCAAGCATCCACTTCACGATTGGTCAAAAAAGTGTTTCCTGTGGTTCGATGCTGCAATTGCCTTATATTATTCAACTTCAACGAATGTCCACTCAGTTGCTTGCTGGTGTTCGCGGTATACATGCTCTTGAGGTTGGGAACGCTATAATAACCGTGAAACATTTTGTAAGCTTCAGTTAGATTTCTTACTGTCATTGTCATATTTCCTCTGATTCGACTTATTTGATCCAATGCTCTTGTGCATTTTGGGTGTTTGATTACTAGCCGATTTTTATTGAATTTGTTACGTGTTTTGATTATTTATTTTATTATTCCTATTAGTTTTTTTTAATTTTATTATTTTAGAATGGTATAATTATTTGTATAATCATGTTTGGATATAAAACTTGTTTCTATAAATCTGAATATTATTAAATGCATGTTGCTTATTTTTAATGCGTTTTACTTTTTCGGCCTACCAACCAACGAGAGGGAAAGTATTGTAAACGCGCAATTTTTTGTCAGGATGAAGGTGGAATTATATATTATGATCACCCCTGAGACGTTTAAGACCATTTTCAGATGAATGTCTGTCTGTGTGTATTCCTCCACGATAGCTCCCAAACGCTTAATCCGATTAATCTCAAATTTGGAATGCAGGCATCATGTGCAGTGCAGAATATACGTATAAGCAACACAAGCCATAGCTTAAGAGCCCCATTTTCTTGGGGGCCCCCAAAAAAATTTGTCCTAGGGAGCAATTGTCATATATACTTAAATATACTGCAGCAATAGCTCAAATAGCTTAGGGCCTTATCAAGTCTAAATCCGGCGCTAATCATGTGGCCATGGCAAGAGTTGAAAATCAAGATTTATGGTTGAAATCAGCTGACCAGGGGGCGCACTAGTCATATTTCATTCTCTTAATTTGTACTTAAGGTTCTCCTCCCCACACTTGCGCTTTCGTCTTCATCTTGCGTCGTCACTTTCAATTTCAACTTGGGTCTAGCGCATGCATTATTGACTGCCTTAAGGTGCATGCAGATATACGTCTACACTTATGCGCTTTCGCCTATTCAATTACTGTTACTGACAGTATCCTGGTGGAGATTACAATGGACGACTGTGAACTTGTAGCAATCAGTGCGGTATATTTAGTATTAAGAAGTGCAAGAAAAAAACATGACTGTAGGTTTCTTATATTATTTTTGAGCATTTTCGCACCAAATTGTAGTTTTGGCCCAGGACAGTCAAGTTCCATTTTGCTTTATTGTTATATTCTATATGATTCTGGTACATTATTAAGACAATGTTGACTATGTTCTTTAAATCGCAACGTTTTTTCTTTATCTTCCGCCATTTTGTGTCGCAAAATACACGAAGTGACGCACGTCTATCCACAGGGTGCCGGATCCGGTCTAGGACAAGTGGGAGTGATGACTGGGCGCTGATAACTGGGCGCCACCGACTGGGCGCTAGGCCAACTGGGCGTAGGGACAACTGGGCGCGAGCCAAGTGGGCGAGGGACAGGTTGGCGCCAACATTATATTATGCAATATATTTACATATTTTTTTATTGTGACTGACGAGAAATATTTTTACTGCTACATTATATAAAAATTAACTAATGGTGAAACATTAACTTCGTAGCTGTACTGTGATACACCCGTTTCAGAGCTAGCGTTTAAATGGGATTTAACGGCCACAACACGATTCAGCGTGACGGACCCGTTTTAATTTTATTTTAATTTAATTTGTTTTATTTTATTATGTTTTATTATATTATTATATTTTTTATATAATGTAGCAATAAAAATATTTCTCGTCAGTCACAATAAATAAATATATAAATATATTGCATAATATAATTTTGGCGCCCAGCTGTCCCGCGCCCACTTGGCTCGCGCCCAGTTGTCCCTGCGCCCAGCTGGACTAGCGCCCGGTCGGCGGCGCCCAGTTAGCATCGCCCAGTCGACCGCGCCCAGTTGGCCGCGCCCACTTGTCCCATCCCCGCCGGATCGGGGTGGGCTGAGGCATGCGCTGTCGTTTAACTAGATTTGTCGCATGCGCAATTGCATGCGCTATGGGCTATACTTTGACGCATGCGCTATGCGCTATACACATGCGTCAGAGGAAAGCGCAAGATGAAACAAAAAGCGCGCGAGTGGGGACATACCTTTTTAGACTTGATGCCATTTGGTAGAATCGCCGGTCAGTATATTTTCGTTTGAATCGAACGTATTTATTGCATTGAATTCTCACTATAACCGTTTATTGCATTCTTTCAATCAGGTCAGCCTCCTTTCCGAAAAGAATCATTCTCAACATCCATGAGTTGAGAAGTTCTTGCTTTTGTTGGGGAAGGCTTTTGTTGGGGAAGGCTTTTGTTGGGGAAGGCTTTTTGTTGGGGAAGTTCTGAGGAGACACAACTGTTTTTTCCTATTGTCTTAATATCGTCTATGGTCTATTCTTCAAAACTGTTTAAAATCCTAAATGTATTTGATTTTACGACTTTCTCTGTTTAAACTGATCTTTCTAGAAAAATAAAATTGACTAAGATTATTATTGTCATTTATCTACCGTGTAGTCTGCAAAGCTGTAATCGCACTGACACGACGATAAAAGGAATCAAGCTTCTGTCGAATAGATATTATTATAGGTTCAGTTAACAAGTTACGCGTTCCGCATACCTGCATACCAATTGTGGGTGTATCGCCAGCCACTTTGACACAGATCGAATCGTGGTCAATATAATCACATCCGTCTCGTTTGTCTTGTTCGTCCTTGTTCTTATCACGACAGATTGATCAAAACTTAAAAAAATGATTTCACTCGAGTTTAAACTCGATCACTGAATTGCAAGAACAAAAGTATTCGGCGCCGAAGGTTACCGATGATAATAAAAGGCTACTTACAATTGGTAATTAGGTCACGTACTTCAGGTTTATGCAAAGTTATATGGATATAATCAAGCTTGGCAAACTTTTGTATGTAAATTACACTGTTTTATTATATTATTTTGTTGTCATTTTCAATGATCCCCATGCCAATAAAGCGCGTCGAGCATTATTTTCACAAAATAACTTGTAACTTAGAGTTTCTACACTTATCTACAAAGGTCCTGATTCGTCCCATAGCACCTTTTTACCTTAAAGACTTATTTCACCCGTCACCATAGCAATACCATTAGGTACATCGACTTATTTATCTAACCTACTCATTTACCGTCCATTCTGCTCGACTTTGGAACCAGCTTCCGCATGTTATCCGTCATGCAACTTCGTTACACCGTTTCAAGGAAAAACATTTTTTTCCTAAAATATTAAATAAAAATCTCCCACCTCCCCCCTTCCCAACTCAATTCCCTTCACTTTGTTTTTTTTGTTGATTGGACAGTTCAATAAAGTACTTTATTTTGTAATATTTATCATTTTGTATAAGTAGGTATTTTTACTTACTTGTATTACGTATGTATCTATTAATATGTATATTATATTATTATATATATATGATTGTCTACATCGTGAGTTTTTTATTAGTGACATCCTTGTAGTGGGTTAATCCGTACGAGCAATTACGCAACTTTTGATATCATCCTTTTTTTTGTAATTTTGATATATTTGACAATTAAATGAAAGTGTGACAAGCGTTGAGCGCGCGCTATCTATCGGCAGGTAAAATATCGCAAATATTGTTTATTCGCAATATTTTACCTACCCCTAGATGGCGCAGCGCGATTAAGTCTTTTTTACCTCTTTTTTTTTCATTTTTTTAAAAATTTTTTTTTTTTTTTTTAAAGTTGCATAGGCCCATACTGATACACCCACTAAAAGAATTTCACTAATAAAAAACTCTTATCCTGTATATTATATGTAGGTATGTTCATTAAGTTGCTGAGATAAGCTGTTTCATTTGATATTTCATTTAATATTACAACGGTTGGCTGTAAGAAATCGTGAGACGATAAGCCCACCGGGTTTACTAATAAAAATAGAATTTAAATTTCCGTTATTATTGTTAGTGTTTTTGGTACGAATCAAGCTTTTATCATTCTTTCTTTCTTAGGTACTTATTTGGACTGCTGGGTATGAAATGAAAGACAATCCTGGTTTCATTTGTTGGTAGAGTAGCCGTTTTCGACCCGTTTATATTAACGGCTAGGTGGAAATAAATTACCGTCACAGTTTTTATAAAAAATGCGCAAAATCAATAATTAAAACTATTTCTGCTGCTCTGTTTTGATATTAACGCTATTATTTATTGGATTGGATAAGAGTCGTAATAATTACACATTATGTATGTTATGTAGCAGAGCAATCATTAAAAAATGAAAGATATTAAATTAGTTACACCAGTCGTTATATTCTGGCCTGTAATATTCAATTAAAATTGTGATGTATTTCCAATAATAAGCACGTCTGCGGCAAATTTGGAACTCTATATTTAGAAAGTGATACTTTAACTGCAGATTTGTTAAAGTTACGGCTATTTAATAGTAACAAGTGGAACGATCGGTATGCACAAATTATATGCATCTCATGCATATATATATTTTTCTTATTACGAACAATAAAATTTACAGAAGAAGGGCTATACTATTTGGTAAACATTATTAAAAATCTTGTAGGAGAGACAAATTGAACCCATAGCCATTGGCTCATCACATACCAAACTAAGCAAAACCCGCCCGTATCTAGGGATGCTGATATTATACTTAAGATATGATGAAATTATAATAGATGGCATTCTATCTCTGCATATTATTTCTGGCATGTAATAATCAGCCTATATAGGCTTTTTTATATAAAAAAATGCGATAGATGCCACTAACAATTGAATGTTAACATTGTTATCATTGGTTAAATTATTGGGTTTTTATAATCAATCAGTCCTTGCTTATAGCTACTATTTTTGCTTGCTAATTATTAATTAATCGGAATTTATCACTTCAGCTAACTTTGCCATATTTTAAAACTAATAACCTACCGCCAAATAGGTGTTTATGAAACGTTTTAACTAACCTCAACCTACTGCCATATGGGTGTTTATGAATCGTTTTTTTTTAAAACTGACAACCTACCATCATACATGTGTTTGACGCTGCTTTAAACGCATATATCTCGCTTATTAATAGAGATAGAGTAGATTATTACAGATTAGGAATCAGTGTGATGAATATAGTGGGGGTGACATTAAAACATTTTTAATGTAGAAGAGTTTGCTAAACTACATAAATACCAATTAATCTTCGAAAGGTCAGCTTTTATTACACTTCAATACTATTTATAATGTATACCTAGCTCTAGGTATTTTACTCTAAAAGGGTTATCCCTGAAACTGAACCACTTTTGTTTTAAATACAAATTCGGTGTTTGACGTGAAATCGGAACTTATTAGTATAGAATATATAATCCTGTATTTGCCATGTATCTGTAGGCTTTGTTGAAACTTGCTTGATAAACAACCGTTACTGGTGATGATGACATTGCAAATGTATGCCGATTTTCGGCCATTGTTTAGCTTTTTTCTCAAGCGAAAGTCGGAGAATTAATGCAGGATGACATGAAGCAACATCAGCAAAAAATATAAAATGTAGGATAGATAGGCTCGATGATGGTGATGATGAATTAGGGGTTAGCCGAACACATGGCTACCTAAATTTTGCTAAGGTAGCATTTTCTCAGTATCTACCTTCACTAGTTGAAATATAGGTATTCGTTGCTACGGATCTTGTCCGCCGTTGCAGGATGTTATACCGTTATTTGGCATCTTGTCACCCTGGAATGTATCGCTATTACTTAGTAGCTTGACAAATTACGATCTACCATGTAATTCCTCCATGGTCCAGCAGAATCCTACAGCAGACCGCAAGGCACTGGGAGGTGACCTAGTGGGTCCCTTTTCGTCATGCGTCCAGATTTGGACGGATTAGTCCGCCCTCTAATTTGGTTACAGTTCGAGGTCGCTTACGATTAACTTTTACCTGATGTAAAATCGTACTCCTACCGAGGTTCACGAGCCCATAACGCCCTTTGCCCGACTGTCACTCGGTATCAGGTGGCCAACGGGTCGTTTCTGAGGATAAGTAGCTACAGTTAACCCCCCCCCCCATTTTAGGAAACGTACTTTTCCAGACCCCTCCCAAATCGGTTGCTCAAACTCTGCACAACCGCCCAGAGCCTGCCGAGCTTTCTCTCTTTGAGAAGTCTACTAAATAGGAGTTTAATTTATTTATTTATTTCATAAATAAATCAATATTGCAGCCATGATTAATCCGTTGAGATGTAATATAAACATAAACATGCACGAGAAGAAACAATAACATTATTATAAGTAAATACATGATAAGTATTAAATAAGCATTAAGTATGCAAGTATATATAGGCATAGAGAACAAAAAATAAAACAGAATGCCTAAATAATAAAACAATCGATCTCATTCTGACATGAACAAGTGCGAAATGCCCACACCTTGAAGAGATGTGGGCTCCCTGTAAAAATATCCCGATCTTACGCTGTCGAACTTATCTTCTATAGGTGGGCATTTGTAGCATCACGCAGTCAAACACTCAGGCGGTCACCCAGCGGTTCGCGAGTTAAGCTATGAGTTAGGCCGGCCGACAAATGCACTGGCCATAAGACTCAAGCTGCATTTGTTGATTCATTTAATTCGGAAAGTCATCCCACGCTTACTGTAGATTTTTTCTGTGCTTTGTTTTCCTCCCCGTCCTATTCCAGAGATTCAGCTGCTGAATAGGAAATGGCTATTATTGCTGCTGCATCTTGTTTTATAAAAAGGTTAGTAGGCTCAATGTAACTTATAATAACTCTGTGGGTGCCTTCTTATAGCACCAGTGGCACCTATACATGCATTCAATATTTTTCAGCCGTTCGAAGACCACTTCTTGGCTACCACTATCGCTCCATAAACTTGAATTAATCTTATGATAGCCGTGTATGGCCGAAGTGTACTTCTAGGAGAAGGACCCACGTCGCACCCATCATCATTTGTCATTGCCAAAAGGACTTTAGCTATGCTTATCGTTTGTCTCAAGGCGATAACTCGAAATCCTCCTTTTAGACAAGTCCTCTTACTTAAAGCTACATTATGCCTAAATTCTGCAAAGGTTCTAATTAATTCATCCATTCATCGGGATTTCTCATAAATCAAAATCAAATGAAAACTACTTTCTGTCTATCCAATCGTACGATTGTAAATCGGATGGTAGATCGTAGAGAACATAAAATATTGATTTGTCGACTCTCTGTGACTTCGCACTTTTGCCACTAGCTGACAGATCTTTCAATTAATCGGTTGTAAAACGTTTAATGTGTGAAAACTCGAACCTTTCCTCCGTTCGACGGTTCCGTCGTTCCACGGTCATGGCTAGAGTTGTAGTGTCTGGTGATGCTTTTTCGTTAATTTATTGTGCATACAGTGACCGCAATCGGAAGTAAAAAATCGTAGGTAGCCGAACGGTTACAATACAATACAATCAACTACTCCAGTAGATAGGCATTCCTACACTTCGATGCTTCACAAAATTAAATGCTAAAAATTTAATTATTAAAAACGTGATAGTTGTCATGGCTGTAATATTATATTCAATATTACCTATTCAGGGAGAATAATATATTAAAATAGAAATGCAAATTCTATGTAGAATAATAAAAAAATATATATTTTATTGTCAATCCAGCAATATGCCTTCGTATTTAAAAAAAAAAAATGAATAGATGTATAATAAATTATATGAAAATTAGAATGTCAGCTATCATAATACCATTATGTTTAAAACTTTTCGCATTTCATTAATATCAACATGGAAAATAAACTCAGAATTTTCAAACTCCCTCATACCATAAATTGGGTTTCTTACCAAATTATGTATAATTATCTTTTAAAATTGGTCCTCTCCAAGGCTTTTCATTTTCAATGGTTCTATGCGGAGTAGGTACAACTAATTGCTACGATTTAGCTGTTTGTATTAAATTTCAACCACAATGTCCGTGCCGAAATAATATTCTCATAAATAAATAGAATGAAAATAGATAGGCAGACCAAAACGATTAACCCTAGATCCCTATCCAAGATGATGTAACACCCTGTTTTAACTTTTATAAAAAAAAAAATTTTTATGATTGGCAACACTGCTATGTTATTTTTTCTTTTCTTGACTTGTCTGAAAATGTTATAATTCTTTTATTTACAAAAATATCTCAAAATATATAACAGGGTGCCCTGGCAGCCAGGTTAAAATAAGCCCACTCCGATCATGGGTAGGTTTCTAGGGTTGAATATATTAACCATTGTATCGACCATGATTTACAGACTGAAGGCATATGCACTAAAGAAAGTAAACGGGACAATATTTAAGAAAATACGAAAGATACAAGTCTATTGGAAGAAATGCTAGAAGGACCAAGAAACCTATCTAGAAAGTGATAAAATACTGTCTGAATAGACATTTATATCATTGTGATACTACGTTTAAAGAAGGGCGTTCTCACATATTTTATCGGCAGCGAATAGATACGAAGAGGATAGCGAAAGGTTGGACGACCAATTTATACGTAGAACACTGAAGCATGAAATGGAACATCATATACCAAAGAAGGAATGGGAAGAACTTGCAAAATACAAGACGAAACTTTACAAAAAGATCACAGAAATCGCTGCACAACGACGACGACGTCGCTGCACAAAATAGCTACTTAAATTTAATTTAAGAACGGAAAACTTTATTCTGATCTCCTCATCCTAGTTCCTATCTCATCCACAAATTTACTCAAGTATTGGCTTCAGGTTTTAAACAACCAGTCGAGTAGCTTCATATGCTTAACTTTCAATAAGCAGGCGTCCCTTGCCTACGTATATATAGGTACATAATGTACCTTCTAGTATACCAGTGGACCGGGTCTGGAGTGTTCCTGGTTGGGCTGATGCGGTCATCTAACAAAAAGTGTGCTAAAATCGAACAATTCTCGAATTTACCAAATATTCAACCGCTTTGATGTTGTTAATTTTTTAAATCTACTAAACACAGTGCACACACCAATATCATCGACTTGCCAGTCCGTTACAGGATAGAATTCCATAACATTGCGTAAATACATACTCATCTGCGATTTTAAAATGGCATTAATCAGAAATTTCCTTCAGTCAATCAATAAGGCAATAACAATGATCGTTCCCACGGAAATAGGTTATTCGATTTAGCGGCAGCGCCTAGCGAAGACGAGACTATTTCCGAGTTGATGTCGCTCTAAATTAACTTACAATGGTGTGATTGCGTCTGCGTAACATCTATAGATCGCTGCATTTGCTATAATGGGTGCAAAAAATGCGATGATTTTTACGCTTTTCTGTGTTAATTTCAATCGATTTGCGCGCGTTTCGACAAGAGGATAAGTTTCTCAAAATATATGTACTATATCAAAGCTGTTGCCGTTAATCATCGGGGTAGTACGATCTTTGGGCCTTACTGTATAACTCTTTTTGTGGTTACTGGTTTTTTTCACAACTTACTTGCACCTAAAATCCTTTTTTCTAAGGGGCTATTCTGTGCATCAAACTGGACAGAAAAAAACCTTTTTTTTTCAGAAATAGAAGTTGTTTTGATAAGAGATTAAAATACGTAACAGTGCAAATTTACTTGTAGAAAACATTGTAGAAAACAGTATAATATTGTTATATTTGATAAGGTTTGTAAGTTATCAAATTATAAAAATTAAAAATTACAAACCTTATCAAATATATATATATATATATATATATATATATATATATATATATATATATATATATATATATATATATATATATATATATATATATATATATATATATATATATATATATATATATATATATATATATATATATATATATATATATATATATATATATATATATATATATATATATATATATATATAGCTTATATGTAAAGATTAGGCCCCCTAAATAAAGAGAAAGTGCCATGAGCGATGTTCTTTCGGTATCTCAAAATTTGGCCCGAAACTCCAAATTACTATAACTTTTGACTGTTTGTAAATAAAATGACGAACAATAACTTGTTTTAGAGGAAATTAAATGATCTACAACTTCTTCTGTAAAGGCAACTAAAGATAGAGGCGGTAGAAGACAAAATCTTGTCGAAAATCTTGTGGAAAAAAACGGTTTTATGTTTTTTGCTAGCGGATCTATCGGAAGTCATTGCGAATAGAATAAAAACAATAGCGACGGTTATAGAGAAATTTCGCTCAGCTTTCATTTCGGCTACGATGGACCGGAGCGAAAAGGCTAATGGGCCCTATTGCTGTTTGGCCACTAAGATCCATGCGTAAGATCCATGCGGTCGGCCAAACCCATCCGGCGGCCTCCACTCAGAAGTACGAGCTCTGGTAGGACTCCCCTAGGAGTCAACCTTTGGGCGCTCCTGGACGGTTTGCACACCGTGCAGCGTCAGCCAATCGACCGACAGCCGGGAGAGCTTGAAAACAGTACTGTTTCCTATAGAGAGAGGGTTGTTGCTCACATTACGGCAACTGCTCTTGAAGCGTCCAATCGGTTACCCTATACCAGGTAAACAGCCGGGCAAAGGATGCCGTGGTCCGCGGTAGATTCGGTAGACACCGTATCACCGCTACGTCAGGGAGAGAACTGCGCAAGCGACCTCGAACCTGTAACCAGTCGCGAGACCAGAGTAATCTGGTTGAAGCTGGAAGTAAGGGCGCGAGTGCCGGCCCGTTGTTGATTATCCTGGTTATCTCGCGGTAAGGCGTTGGTCTCTTACAGGCGTGTGGCGTAACTGGACAGTGGATTGTTTTCGTCCCAAGTCTTCTATACTCACCTCACGGGAGACAGAACGATCCAATACGGTTAAAACTGCATGTTGTAACGGGTTCGCCCGTTGTAGTTGACAGCTCTAGTTATCAAGTCAAAAATATAAATCGAAAATTCTGATCTCGAATGTTCTGAACATGCTCTTGATTGACTGTATTATTAATGTTTTGACCAGGTTGATTTTTTAATCCCAGATGGATGTGTGTAGATGACTAAATCGATAACGATGATTGGTATCACCCTCCCTGGGAAAGTTACGTTGATTCTGAATAAATCAATAATAGGCAATATTGATGTTGATGTCTCCATTCCTTTTCCCTGTCTCCAGTTTGCGAATTAGCTGGCGACAGGTTAAGTTAAATCAACCCGTTGCTCGTTGCGAAGCGTATTTGCTTTCGTTTCCTGCTTATAACGTATTCGCCGCATCACTCGCACGCCCAAGCCGATACTTATCCACTACTCCAATAAGCGCATTAGAAAGTGTTATAATTTTTCCTCGCAGTTGACTATCAAAGCGATTTCCTTGACGACATTTCAGGCAATCGGTAATTCCGCCGATGTCACGATCTCCCCCGGTTTGATAACCTTTCTAGAGAACCTAAAAGTGAAAGACTGCAAAACGTGAGCTGAGAGTATGTATTAAACTACGTAAGTAGATGTATTAAACAACATAAGTTATAGTGGATATATGCACGACGTCAGCCCCGAATGTACGATTTTTTCGAGCCAGGGCAAAACTTGATATTGGCGTCCCTCCCCTCAGTATATGGGATTAATGATTTAAACAAACCCATGAGTTTTGAAAGAGTTTGAAAGAGTAGTTGTTAAAAAAGAAAACTAAGGCGAATTGCTCGCACAACTAATCACCCACATGAATACCGGCCATCGCTTGACAAATCGGCCGTTCGGGTCTATTTGGCTTCGCTCATATCCAACCATCTCATCTGTCTGTGAGGAGGATTTATTCTAGACTTGACACAAATTCCCCTGGCAGATACAGACACACACACTGGGCACGCGTTCAAAAATCAACCTAATATGAGTTCCAAAATCAAATGAACAACTAGAGCTCTCAACTACAACGGGCGAACCCGTCACCAGTAAGTTTTAACAATATTAGATCGTTCCGTCTCCCGTGAGGTGAGCGTAGAAAACTTGGGACGAAAACAGTTCACTGTCTAGTTAGGCCACTCGCCCGTCAGAAACTAACGCCTTACTGCGAGGCACCGGGAAAGGTACACAGCGGCAGCCTCGCCCCTACCAGCTTGGAAGGATATCTCCGGCTGGAATTGACCATCATGATACCTCCAACCTCCCGACTGGTCACGGGTTCGAAGGCACTTGCGCGACCTTTACCTGCCGTATTTTCAGCGGGGATTCGGTTTGAATCCATCGCGGACCAAAGGCTCTGAATTCAGGATCAGGTAGCCTAATGGGCATATGCAGGGCAAGAGTGGTTGACGACAGGTCAACATCCACCCCCGCTGCTTAGGAGAACGTATATTTCCATAGACTCCAGACTCCTTCAGCAAATTACTCAGAGTACACAACTGATAGGCGTCGCCGAACGGTCAGCAAGCCGTACAGTAGCGCCGGGATGCAATCCCACCAGGAGAAACCGGTCAACCAGCTGTGAGGCCTGAGATGCGAGAGTCTTACCCGGGGTAGCCTTCCGCACGAGGAGGCTTCTGTATAAGAGCTGAATCGGGAGTTGAGCCGATCCGAGAACAAAATGGATCTTGTGGCCCAAACTGCACGAAACCATTCGCTAGAGATGCGCAACTAGAGTTGTTAACTACAACGGGCGAGCCCGTCACCTCAATCGAGAAGTTTTAACGATTAGTCGTTCTATCGCCTTGGAGTGAGCGCAGAAGACTTGGACAAAATAGTCCACCGTCAAGTTCCGCCACAAACCCGTAAGAGGCCAACGCCTTAACCGCGAGATAGCCAGGAGTGTTACCCAGCGGGCTTACACTAGCTAGCGATGCACAGTCTTTATCACCTATTTTAATTAATACCTAGTTAATAAAACACCTAATAAAACACCTAGTTAATCATTTTTCCTTATGCGGCCTTAATATAGAACAATAGATACAAACAGTAGACAATGCACAAGCCAGATTTTAAAACTACCAACACTGTGTTCAAACAGACGCTGAAAATCGGTGGCGATTGGTGAGCGATCACGTGTTAACCGAGGGTTCGACCGCTAACCTAACGTCAGTAAGGATTCGGTTACGAAGCATTAACTAGGTTTATCAAACGGCTTTTGGTGCAGTTGATTTTTTTAATTAATCGCAGATTATCAACGATAAACGCGATTATCTTTCCTAAACTACACACCTACAACATGATGTACACCTTAGACCTTATAAGGAACATGAATATAAAAAATGTGTCTATTATTTTTTTAAACTACCTACTAGTATTCATTTTTTTTTAAATATATACAAAAATATCTGCAAATAAATTTACTAATCGGTTTTAATTTGAAATCAGAAAAGAAAAATTCCTTGGTACCCGACAAATTTTGAGCAACTTTTTAAGCCTTGTATTATACTGCATATGCTGAAGAATAATACGTAACATAATTTAAAATTAATGAAAATTAGCATATTCTTTTTTTTGCGAAGCTTCTTATTATATACACCTGCTTTTAATCCGGATCACTCTTTGATATAATTTCATGAAAAAAACAAGGCCAATTATTATCTCCAAAATGGCGTATTAAACAATGGCTCGCCAAGAAGATGAGTAATTACGGAAATGGTTGTTATGATATATCTAATAACCGAGGCACCATCTCGATAGGCTCATTAGGTACACACGCTATAATAATTGGAGAACTAGAGAAACGACTACTGATAATAAACAATAAATAATGTTAACTGGTTTTGTGTATTTTTTGTAATAAAAATTCACAAGACAAGACACAAGAAAAACATCGAAGTATTTTGTGTATGTGGATCGCAGATGTTCGTTAGAATATTTGGTTAATATAAATGTCCGAGATTGGCTTAGTTTTTTCTGAATTAAATTATATATATCTTACAGTAGTCCAAAGTTTTTTAGTATTTCCTTTCGACTCTACAATGTTGTTTTTATAATATCTTTTGTAATCTTATGGCACGTATGTCCATATTTTAAATGATAGTCTTTTAAAAATGGCACAAGAAAGCCTTTGCAAAATTCCCTCTCCGCAGAACCTATCTTCTTCTTCTTTCTAGACCCTGTCCCATTTACTTGGGGTCGGCCTTCCTTGTACTTCTCCTCCACTGAGCACGATCTTGTGCTGTGTCGACGTCGAGTTCAGCTTCTCTCAGGTATTTTTCAACCATCGTCAACCAGGTGGCAAATAGTCATTCAAGAGCATGTTTCGTCGTTGCAGTTCTATGGCAAGCTTCCCCGTGTGATCATCTGGGCGTCGCTGGACGTGACTGTATAACATCAAGCGTCTTTCTTTGAATTTATCAATTATCGGAACGATTTTAAAACTTCATTTTATGTACTCATTTCGGATTTTGTCTAATAGTGTGACATGCGCTGACCAGCGTATCATGCGCATTTCGGTTGTATGTAGTTTATTAAAATGTTTTTTGTTAGTCGCCCAACACTCTGATCCATACAAGACAGCAGGTCTAATGGCTGTCTTATACATTTGCCCTTTGATCTTAAGGGGCAGAACCTATCAATTGATTATGTCAAAATATGTAAAAGTAGGCAGGATTTTAAAAAAATGTAACTGTAAATGTTGTCATGAAAGAAACGAGAAAACATTTATGGAGTTTGCGATTTGAACGAAACCGTTGGCTCCGAGTAGCACGATGCACATGACTACTGTTGATGACGTCACGCAGCCGGATGGCGGTGGCAGGTGGTGGTGGTTGTATTTGCAGAGGCACATTGCCATGAAATCAGCAATAATACAATTAAAAGAAATAGCACAAGACAGTCTCATGCATAGCACGATAATCCGAATCACTATTGTTATTTCATAATGATAAATAAGATAGACAGTAACGACTGCGTAAGTAAGACAGAAACGAATCATAAGTTTGAATTGTCAGTGAAAGACGCGTGGGAGCCTAGTCTGACTTAGTGACAAATTCGACTGCACGATTTGTTATATAACTTATGTAGCTGGTAGATTGTGTCCTGAATTTGAAAGTACATATTATTATATGATTGTTTGTTTAAAAAACTCTGCTAGGCTAAGTCATCAAATATTATCAGTCACTACTTAATTTACTTTATGCAAGGTGTACCCGCGGCCCCTCCCGCGTCAAAGTTTCTGTATTGTTGAAAAGACAATGGGTAATGTCGTAACCATTCGAGAAGTTTGCTGTAATACTGCCACATATAACGAAAGCTTATTACAAGTTTAAAATATCATTCCTATAGTAGCTAAGCTGATATACGTGACTGAAATAGTTATAAAACGTTGAAATTGCAAAATATTTTATTCAATAATTACACATTTTTTAGTAAAATAACCTATTTACTTCGTTTTATTCTCACAAAATATAACAAACATACAGTTGTTTATATTATTTATAGGCTAGACAAAATATATTGGTAATGCCACAAACTACAAATCTATATCAATATCAACTATTAATAGTAAAATAAACTGCTTAGTAACGAGTGAAGACTTTTATCTTATCCTGAAAGCTAAAGCGGTAAATAAGTTTGTGGATGACAGATAAACAGCCAATAATTAAGATAGACAGGGATGACCAGTGTGCGGGTGTCCGTTAAGATTTTGCGCCTGGGCCATCGGCATTCTTTTGTTTTGCGTTGGGGTTATCTAAACAAGATTATGGATGAAAGAGACACAGCAAATAAGCAAGGCAGAGATAGATACTGAATGTATGGGTGGCATGTAAGATTTTGCATCTGGGCCGTTGTTATTCCTTCGTTTTACGTTTGGGTGTTCGAGTGTTTTGTTTTCATGTGATTTCGCTGTTACTTTCTGGCTGTAATTGATTTTTGCGTTACTTATTGGATTGTAGTTGAGCTGTTGCCCTACCTGATGTTACATTGAAAGTTTCCAGGTTAGATTCCAGGCTGGGTCAACATTTTTCATTTGGACCAAATTAAAGGAATTGCATTTTAATTCTGTCGATCGAATGCAATAACAGTATTTATTTATTTGATTTATTTTCTTTTATTCAGCAAAATAACAGTGTATAAAAGTAAGTAGCCAAACAAGATAGATATACAAATTACACCAGAGACAATTTTCCACTAAATGATAACATCAAGATTATCTAAATGATAAGAGAAAGAAAAAAAACGAGAAAAGAAAGAGGATAGGAAGGGAGGGACCAGGGAAGGGAGGGACCAGGGGAGGGAAGGAGGAACATAGTAAAAAATAAATACATTATGTTGATGGGTGTCCACGTATTTAACAAATTTACCAGTACGATAATTGAAGTTGAGACAGGTACGTTGAAATGAATAAGTACAAGTGCAAACAGTAGATAATAAGTAATATATTTTACAGTAGAGCGGTGTCGACTACAACTTGCGAACCCGTCACCCCAGGCTGGTAAAACGATATGTAATCATTCTTTCAGCCGTCGGATGAGCGTAGAAGACTTAGAGACAAAGACAATCTACTGTCTAGCTAGCCAACCCCATAGTGGTTGGTTGTAAGAGATTTTCGTATAACAATAAACCCGCCCATTGTGAAATTTCACAATAAAGAGTAGAAACGACAAACAAACAAACTTATTCCATACTAAATACGTCTATTTGTCTCTTATTTTCTCTTGTCGACACAGACAACATACACACACACATAGACAGACGTTGCATTTTATAATATCTAAAGATGTAAATAATACCTTTATTTAATACCTTTATTTGCTATTCTCTGGCAAAAAAAAGAAAGAGTGCATAGGTACTGTTTAAATTAAATGTGAAATTATTATAAATAAATTCTTTTCTTGTCGCATGGGTAAAAGTTAATCTGCAGCCTATGTTTCTTCAAGATGACACCTTACAAATTTTCATTGTACCTAAAAAATACAACACATGAATATAAAGTTTTTATGGCCATTTTTTATGTTATTGTTTAAAACATCCAGATTTTCGATTCCGAAAGTTCCTGCCGGGACTTCGTTCCATCACATCTAACGAAAGAAACGCTACTTACCCTAATAGACGCCTTTGTTGAAACATTAAATTGATAAGTTGACTTTAAGACTTATGAGCCACGTTTCTCACTCGTGACGATCTGGGTCACCAGCACGACCATTGGAAACAGGTGTATGCCGGAGCACCGCTACATGTCATGCTGCATGTCATTTTCTTACGCAACGATATTTACCAACTGATTGGCAGTAAAACCCACTGCAATGGAGCGTGTCACCGGCGCCAAACACTACAGTAAATGTAACATAAATATACTGTCCGTCACGATTCGGATCATCTTTCTGATACAGGTTGCTATTAGTATTTCTGTGATCTTTCGATAACGTTTGAATGGTCACGGGGCAAAACGATCAATGTATTTTTATTGTGTCATGAATCGATTTTGGAAAAAAAGATCATGATCTGCCCTTCAATTAAGGGAGAAGCAAACGTGTGACGGAAAAGACTGATGAATTTTCACACTGTAACAACGGTGGACCTTGATCAGCCTTTCCACTGCCTTCTTCCCTTCAGTTCCAGAGGTGGTGTACTTTTATGACCCTCCTGTTGACGCTGTGGAGAAACACCGATGGAAAATACTAATCAAGGCCAATTACTTTTTCACATTTTCGCTTTTGTTTCTGAGGTATAATTTAGGTAAAATGTATTTTTTTATAAGCTCAAATATTCCTTATGTTATATTATTCTTATATTATAGTTTTCGCTTTCTTCAGAGATATATTTTAAGTATAATTTATTTTTTTATAAACTCAAATATGTTTGGTTTACAGACAAAATATATTTTTTCACAGGCCAAAAATGCCATTTTTTTGTTAGTAATTTTCAAAATGGTATTACCAAATATTTGAAAAAGTTAATATTGAAACTCCTTGTGGCTCTACATTTGATTGTTAATTAAGGAACTATTAAAAAAACTGAAATATAACAGAATAAGAGATAAAACTATGGATTTAATTGTATCATACTTAGAAAATATGTTACAATTAGCTGATGTACAGTACAGCCGTCGAGATCGCTAGTAAGAAGGGTGTTCCGCAGGGATCGATGTTCATTTCTTTTTGATACTTTTAATTAGATTTACCTGTAACGTGTCTCGCAACTCAGTTTTTATTCACTTTTAGTTGTCGTATATATTTAAAACCTTGATACCATCGAGTATAAAATACAATGATACCATCGAGATTCTATGATGATAGGGGTGGAAGGTGGTCATAAGGGCACCTCAAGGGCACCGAACCATGTTCATTCTGGAATATCCAATGAAAATCCGAAATGAGTATTGGTTTCTAAACTAGAAAAAACGCGGGAGAAACGAAGATGTTTCTGTTTTGGTTCCAATGTATTAAGCAAATGAATGAAACGAGTCACAGAATGTGCACGTTGGAGCAGACGAGCGTCGCGGGTAATCGTTGTGTCGCGTCGGCAAACAAAGTAGTATGTCGTTAACTATTACTAATAATAATTGCAATCTTCAAACATGAGACATTCATGTAGGAATTCACAGTGCTGTGATATTTTCGCGAAACTGTTTCCAACCCAATGAAATCAGTTTCCTCACTTTTTTTTCCATAAATAGGGCAATGCACCAAAAAGTAATGTATGCCAGTGGAATCAGGAGCAATTCTGTTTATTCTGTTTCTTTTTGGCCTTGTAATAGTTATTTCCAGTCCAGATGCAGTATATGTTCAGCTGCTCGTACTTGGCGGACAATCATGGTTTATTTTGCCTTTTTAGTTAAGCGAGTTGGACGGGCCAGGTAACCAATCTACAACGAGGAATTTCTTTATTACCTAACATCTTATTAATTATCTTACAATCTATGTTTATTTTAAGACATGTAGTAGTAAAAATAAAAATAGATATGAGTATTACTTTCCAGTTATTTTGTTGCATAAGTTGCATTTAACTGTCAGCCGTTGTTTTTATATTTTTTAGATTATTATAAGAAATCTTCTTAATTTACATAATATGAATGTAGATGAATAACCAGCTAAGTTTTAATTTTTTCAAACCTCTTCTCTGTTTTAGACTTTTTGGACGGCCATTTTGTTTCCTGAATACTATGACTGTGTCATCAGGATATTGCATCCACCCGTCGATATTCGTGTCTGTACGGTCATTTAAGTAGGATCATTAAGTATGACAAGGAACAGGACCGGTCCTAGGATACTCCTCTGGGGACGCCAAAGTACACCTCTGTTTCTGCATTTAAAACTTTGTCTAATTTGGCCATTTATCGTCTTCCAGTCATGTAATCCCAGAAACAATCTACCCCCCCCCCCCCCTCTCGACCCTTAACATTTAGATGGTCGAGTTTAGAAAGAGGGAGAGGCTGAGAGACAGTATCAAACGCCTTGGCCAGGTCCAGGAACACAGCGAGACATTTTCCCCTTTCTCCAGAGCTTAACTACTATTATTGTAAATTCGGTTATTTCCTTTCCTTTGCTGAAACCGAATTTTCGGAAACGCCATAAGAAGTACAAATTCGTATCATAAAAATTACTAATAAGTCTAATGGTAAAAGATTTTAAGTTTAGTAATTCCCTTAACAATATAAGTGAAAATGTATTCATTTGTTTATTGTCTCCATTAATCCAAAGTTTTACATTTCACTTACATATATATTTTAACTGATATCCTTAATTTTTATGCTTATTCTTAGGAAAAACCTAGGCCGTAGCCTCAATATAGGCATTTTTTATTTATTTATTTATTTGCAGCTGTTATAAAAAACATATACAAAAAAAACAAGAACACACAGATTAAAAATGTAAACTATAAATAGACAAAGACTATGAAATAAAGCTACAAACGCTGCAAATTAGGGGTATCCTCAGGATATCTCTTATCCTGGTTTTCAGGACACACCTATTAATTATTGATACATAGGTATATGATTTTTAAAATAAAATAACCAAATCAAATAAATCTTAAAACAAAAATCCAAATAATCATAATCAAATAAATACACAAATCGAAATAATCAAAATCAAGATATTTAACATCAAAGGATATTAAAAGAAAATAACGTAATTACATAAATTTAATAATCTACATATAATAAATCAAAAATAATCAAAATCAAAATATTTAACATTAAATAATCAGGTTACAAATTAATAAATAAACGAAGACAATAGTAATAATCCAATTGCAATAGTTATTTTAAAATAAAATCAAATTATGACATCTAAATATCTTCCTTTAATAATAAACTTTTAAAGTGGTCCTTAAATACTGCAATTGATTTCGATCGCAAAGCGATTCCCAACCGATTCCATACAACCGCAGAATAATACGAAAAGCTGCACTGGAAATGTGTAGTTTTGTGCTTGGGTATTATAGCAAGTTGTTCACGTGCCCGTGTTGAATGGACATGCCGGTTACGGGACCACGTCATAATCGAGTAAAGATATCGCGGCTGTTTATTGCGTACTACCTTGAGTACAAGGGTGGCAAGATGGAGCTGCCTTCTTTTACTCATATTCAACATGGAAGCTTTCGCAAGGAATGGTGACACATGATGACGTGGAGGAATCCTAAAGCAAAATCTTGCGCAGGCATTTTGCAGTCTCTGAAGTCTCCGCTCAGTCTTCCTATATAGACAGGGCCCGTACACACAGTCGCCATAGTCCATTATAGACAATATAAGGTCATTTACAAGTAGTATTCTGATTCTGACGCTGAGGTACTCCCGAATTCTGTATAAGGCCTTTAGACGTGAGAAACCCCACCCAACGCTTTTGCTGACATGTCCCTCAAACCGTAATTTTCCATCAAATAGAATACCCAGATTTTTAGCCGTAGTGACCAGTGGTATTGGCAAACTGTCCACCATTATAGGAAGAGAGCCATAGTTAGCAATTTTAGTCCTGCCCTGTTTCGACCCAATAATCATAAAACATGACTTCGAAGGGTTGATTTGTAAGCCATGTTTATTGGACCAAGCGGATAACCTTTCAAGATCGGCATTGATTAGGCTGACTGCTGAAAATGGACAATTCGTGTCTATGGAATGCATTAATTGAGTGTCGTCGGCATATAGATGATAGCGACAGTTTTCAAAATTTGCAGCTATGTCAGAAGTATATAGTGCAAATAAGACCGGGCCCAGTATCGATCCCTGTGGTACGCCTGTTTTAACTTCACGAAGAGAGGAAATCGATTGACGGCCAGATACATCTTTCAAAACGCTCTGACAGATAACTACGTATCAATTCGCATGCTGACCCAGAAAAGCCTAGATGTAAAAGTTTTGCCACCAGAAGAGAGTGATCCAGAGAATCAAAAGCCTTGCTGTAATCTAAAAGTATGAGGGCAGTTGCTTTGCCTTTATCCATGTTGGATAGACATAAATTTGTGACGTGCGCCAGCGCAGTAGAGGTGCTATGATTGCGGCGAAAGCCAGACTGGTAATCAGGAAGCAGATTATTTTTCGCGATAAAAGGAATCATTTGTGAATAAATAGCCTTCTCCAGGATTTTTGAAAAGCAAGGAAGAATACTGATAGGGCGGAGATCTTTAAAACTAGAAACAGGTGTTTTCTTTGGAATCGGGCGAATCAGTGAAATTTTCCACTGACGTGGCACTTGACAGATTTCGATGC
Organism: Micropterix aruncella; assembly: GCA_944548615.1. Lineage (NCBI taxonomy): Eukaryota > Metazoa > Arthropoda > Insecta > Lepidoptera > Micropterigidae > Micropterix > Micropterix aruncella. Next base: position 13,361,506 of record OX155956.1, read on the forward strand.
ACTTGTTTATTACAGCGGTAATGTACTCAATTATATATGGCAAAAACAGATTTTTAACATTTTGATAGAAATGCCATCATTCCCAATCGCATTTGAGCTAATTTCATTTATATATTTCGTGACTTCCCTGTAAGACACCTTATTAAACTGCAAGGTATTGATGTTGCGTAAATTAGGATACATATTGTAATACTGAATAGAATCTACGTCCGCTTTTAAAATTTTTGAGTTGTCAGAGAAATATACATTTAACGACTCTGCATCGAAGTTTGGTGGCAAGGCGCTATCAAAAGAGTTTGCATTTGTCAGGTGATTGATTTCTTTCCATAACATTTTGCTATTTTTTAAATTAGTATTAACATGATGAGAAAAATATTCACTCTTCGCCCGCTTACACAAACTGTTAATATAATTTCTTAAATTTTCCTGTAGTGTTCACTAATACGAGCTTTCTTAGCAAGTTTATCGCGACGGAACATGAGCTCCTTGATTTCGTCACTTATCCACGGTGTATTTCTTTCACGTATCGTATGATTTCGTATCGGGGCAAACAAATCAAAAGCAAACAAGATGACCAATCGATTTTAGTCAGATGGTTTATGAAAATGTCTTGTTTAATCCGATCAAGCGGCCTATACTCGATTGTGCGTATGGCCTTAGTGGGTTTATGGAAATTAAGAGAAGCCAAAACTAGTGAGTGATCGGTTAGATGTGGCATGGGTAGGACCGAAGCTCGAATGCAATCGGCTTTCCCGTTAGTTATAACCACATCAAGCAATGACTTATGAGCGTCGGTTACACGTGTAGGATGCGATATTATTTGATGTAAGCCGAAAGCATCGATACATCCATGTAGTATAGTAGCTTCCCGAGAGAGAGGGGCCAGCAAATCTACATTAAAATCTGCCAAAACAATAAGTATGTCACAGATGGGCGACACATAAGACAACCGATCTTCAAGCAATTGAGCGCAGCCTGCCCAGCCATAGTCACTAGTACGATATATTGAACCTATGATAAATGTTTGTTTTTTAAAAGTAAACTGAATCCATATTTGCTCTAATCTAATATCGTATTCAAAGTCTATTATATTAAACATGAAATTATTCTGATTAAAAAACCCAACGCCACCGCCGCGTTTTCTCTTACTATTCATTCGAGGCGATTGTACAAAAACATAACCAGGCACACGACAGAGCGATTCATCGACATCTGATAGCCAAATCTCTTGTACAGCAAGAATATGAATACTGTACATAGACAACATATTTATGATCTCATCCAACTTTTTACTAATCGAACGAATATTTATGCTTGCAATATTGAATGTATATTTATTAACAGCTTCGTTTGTAGCCAAATTAGATAGTCTTTGTCGTACACTTCAATTGTAAGTAGGAATATCTAAGATAGATTGGTGTTCGGAACTGCAGCCATCCATGGTGTCCGCATCCTTTGAGTAGGTCGAGGTGTTGAGTGGATTCGCCGAAATTCTTCCCTTGGCTGCTGTGGGAGTTCTTGAAGAAGGGAAGGAAGGCGTAACATCCCCGGCGTCTGCTGCAGTAACATCGCGAGAATAGCCCGATCCAGTGTCGTTCTCTTTCTTCACCAGTGGTTTCCGCAAGCCTCCAGCATGGGAAGTATGGCGCAGAAACTGCGTACGCGTCAGCTTCCTTTGGCGGAGGTTATGGAATTTGGCACCGCTAGACGCGGTCAGCGTTTGATTGGACGCAGGAGGAACGCGCGCGGTGACAGTGGCGCGACTCGTTGCTATCGGCCCAGGATTAGCCACAGGCATCTGTCGAGGCAATATAAATAATGTGTTTTTTGAGTATGTAATCAATTGGGTTCCATTCTCGGGTGTAGACAATTTTAATCGGTCAATGGAAAGTCACAATCCAGGTGAATTTCTCTACCTCCAAAGAAACCTATACGAAGCTTTACGTAATTCACTATCTAACGCTGTGAAACAGGAGTTAAAGTACCGTCTACCTAAATACTACAAATAATAATAGACAAAACTTTATTAAAAAAACCGATTCCATTTTTTTTATAAGTGAAGCAGCCATGTCAAACTTGGAACGGTGAAACTTAGACGGGGCTATCATATTTGAATGCGTTTGCATTTCTGTGCTGTTGACCGTTCAGGAGTTTCCTCATTAAAAGCCAACCCTGGGTGCCGCAGTCCTGTCATGGTGAAACTTAGAACGGGATGTCGTAATTGAATTCATAAACAAAATTTCGTGTCTGTGCTGTTGACCGTTGAGGAGTTCCCTCGTTGGAAGCCAACCCTGGTGAAACTTAGAACGGGCTGTCGTAATTGAATGCATGTACAAAACTTCGTGTCTGTTCTGTTGGCCGTTAAATAGTCCCCTCGTCGAAAGCCAACCCTGGGTGCTGTAGCCTTGTCATGTTGAAACTTAGAGAGGGCTATCATAACTGAATGTGTATATAAAATTTCGTGTCTGCGCTGTTGACCGTTAAGGAGTACCCTCGACAGGAGCCAACCCTGGGTGTAGAATCAGGTCATGCTTACCATAAAAAAAATGAATTGTCATCGGAACTGAACCAACATGTAAATTTTCAACTTCGTAATATAATATTTGAGGAGTTCCCTCAATTCCTCATGGACCCCATCATCAGACCAATCTGGAAGCAAATAGCAAATAAAAAAAGAATTTTCCAAATCAGTTCATAAATGACGGAGTTCTGAGGCAACAAAGACTAAAAAAAGATACAACCGAATTGATAATCTCTTCCTTTTTTGAAGTCGGTTAAAAAGGAACATGAAACAAGTGAAGTGCTCTTCTAAAGAAATAAAACAAGGTTTCCTCGTTCAAGGGTTTTACGAAACTGACCCCTGACTCTGTGAAACGCGGTGTTATTATTGTCTATAACTTGTAGGCATACATCAAGCGATACTATTAGCAGGAGACTCTGGAAGTCTACGTTATTCCCGATACCCCTAAAGGATGATTCATGCTACACCGGGCCGGGGCCGGGTGGGCCCCGGCCGAGTCGTTTCCAACGTGCTCCGGCCGGGCCAGTCATTCATGCTACACCGGGCGTGACCGGGCTGTTTCCGAGTTTATTTATCCCACGGCCGTGTCCGCGATAACTAGTAGAATATAATAGAATAGAATAACTTTATTGTGCTATAAAAACATAACTTAATGAATATTACGCTGGTTTTATAAAAAAGACAATTTATGCACAAATGGCGGACTTATCTAACTAGTGTTGCGTCCATCTATTTTGGTGATAATAATATTTTTTAATTTCTATTTTCGCTTGATTGATAAGTGTGTTATTAATGCAATTTTCACAACTTGAGTTGGCAGCTATTGCAATTGCCTTTGAAGACGAAGTATTGGAAACACGAACTGAATCTAATAAAAGAAGATGGAGTGTACATCCAGCCTGGAGAAAACGACAATCGGAGGGAGAATTCGCCACGCTCTACAAGGAATTAATAGATGATGAGAGCAAATTTTACGGTTATTTTAGGATGTCTAAAGAATGCTTTAGCATATTTCTTTGAAAAATAAAACGTGATTTAACCAAACAAAATTCAAGATTTCTGAAGCATATCTCTCCCATTGAACGATTAGCAACCGGAGCCGGGAAAACAATATCCACCGTCATTTCGACGCCGTGCTCCGGACGTGGCACGACCGGTCACGGCCGGAGCACGGCCAAGCATGAATTGCTTCATACAAAAGTATACTATAGATATCTGACCGTGTCCCGGCCGAGGCCCGGCCCGGTCCCGGCCCGGTGTAGCATGAATCATCCTTTAGAGTTGAACAACGATAACGGCGTATGCTCTCTGCTTCGTTATAAAGCTTTCGAGGCTGCCATTTCGTCGACGATTATGGCCTGAGCATTGACGCAATATGAATTAAATAAAGCGAAAGTATTTGGGCTTTCCAGTCCGAGAGCTCATTGCCTGGATGTCGGGTATCAGTATTGTATTATGTTACTCTTTTCCTCGTCTTTCGCAATAGATATTGCTCTTTTGAATAAATGCAAGTCTGGTCTACTAAATGGATTTAGAAGCGCTGGGTACCACAAAGCCTTTCAGTTGGGAAATGATTACGGTGTTATTAAATTATTATCGGACTTTATCATCGTGAACTTATTATAGTGTTTTGTTTTATTTTGCTATCTTATGTTACGCTTGCCACAGGGAACCCTTATTTATCCTACAGAAAAGAGCATTACGGATTATCGCCAACGCCAAACATATAGAAACATGTAGACCTATTTTTAAAAGATTGAAAATCATGACTCTCACATCACTTTACTTATATAGGCTATTATAAGATTTTTACACCGAAAAGGAAAGTCATGTAAAATTTAAAGATATACATAACAAAAACACCAGATACAAGAATAATTTCATTCTACCATGCGTGGTTTTAAACGCTGCTAGGCAAAGTACCCAATTGTCAGGGCCTTATTATTTTAACCGCCTACCATGTAACATAAAAGACAATAGCAACCTCAGAACGTTCCAAAAACTTTTAAAGGATTTTTTCACAACAAACACGTTTTACTCTATTGAGGAATTTATAAATTTTACAAAATGACTTTTTTTTTACAGCCCCTTTATTTTAATGTAATGCGTATACTGATTATTTCATTGGTTGATTGTTTTAGCTTGAATTAATTATTTTATTAATTGTTTTAGTTGTATGGTATCTTATATTTAAATATAATTACAATGTATTTAGATTCTTCTTGGACAAAACATTATAAAAATTGGGTTGATTGATTATCTGATTATTGATTATTATTACGTTTGTTTGACCATTTCTGATATTGATTATTTTAATTGTTGATGGTTTTAGTTTTACTGCTTGTTGATTGCGCCTTATATAGCTTCTACTTTATGGTTTCTTTTAAAACGAATGTTGTATACTCTCTGGGCAGTTTGTTACTTAAACATTGTATGTTTTTTTTAATAATTCACACAATAAAGAACTTGAACTTGAACTTGAACTTGAACTTGAACTTGAATTTTCTACAATTCATATTTACAGACTTAATTCCTCCGATGTACCGCCGCTAAAGCGCACTCAAAAATGGTTTTTGTCACTTAGAGAAAAACGCAGAAAATAGCGCGCGGTAGAGCCGCGCGTGGCATAAATTGACCATTTTTGAGCGCGCTTTAGCGGCGGTTAGGTACATCGTGTAAATATGAATTGTAGAACATTTTGTCTACTCTAATTTTGCACCAATTAGTCGTTATCAAAAAATGCTTTATTCGTGAATTATAAGCGAAAACTAAATGTAATGCATTTTTTTGCGATTCCTGAGGTTATCACACCTCTGGCGAGGTCACAAAGTTAAAAATCGGATTCAGCGTCTAAAAAATACATATAAAACCGTTGAGAAAAACACTTCCAGATTTTTTTCCTGGGAAAACCCCCATAAGCTTGGACTAGATATCCATCCGGATGTAACTGCTTAAAATCAACATGTATTCCCATTGCGACACATTTTACAATACTTTGAAAATAACTTTGCAATTTAATTTAATGCATGAATTAGTTTCCCGACCTATTGGGAACGCGATAAAAAATCTTTCGAAATAAAGACGGATATATACATGTTGACTTCTTGGATACTTATAATACATTTTGATATGCTTGGACTAATCTTGAAAATATCAATGTTTTTAATCGCCTTTCAATGGTCAGGCAATTTATTAAAAAGTTTTGTACTATGTAAAGTCTAGTCGCATGGAACTTAGCCGTACGTGGTTTGATCGGTTGGAGATAATGGGTTTTATTCCTGGTGTCATTCCGATTTACTATGTATATTGCCGAGCTCTTATTGCAAAAGAATTTGCAAAAAGATCCTTGAGCAAAAACGACATAACTGCTGTGGACCAATACCCACTATCGCACGTTAATATCGATCGCACACGACCAATACCCACTATGGCTCTTTTCTGCAGAGTTAATAAACTGTTTATGTGCGCTGCAGTACCCCATATTAGATTACTGCAATGATGGGGGATGATTATTGTTGTTGTTTTGTTGCAGTTGGTGTGCCTGACGAGAATTGGTCTGAGCAGCAGTGGCTGCAGTGGTTGGGGTTGGCAGTATGGACCACACCAGAAGTGCTACGTACCAGCGCCACCAGGACAGACTCCGATGTGCGCCCATGCTGGTCTCACATACTGTGAACGGCTCGATAATTATCCATTGTGAGTATACTTATCCAATGTTTGGTGACGAATTTGAACTGGCGCCTTTTACACCGCGCACACTGAATTGAGTCGCAAACCAATAGCATTTCATTTCTATGAAAGTAAGCAGTTAATAACACTGTCGATAAATCTGAAGTAGCCGCATATCCATTTGTATAAAGTACCTATTTGAATACTAATATTTTTTTGATAATTATTTATTTTGCATGTTGTTCCATGTACATGGAAATAATTCTGGATTTCTTTTTGAATTTATGCACCGTGTAAAGCCGACTTTAGTCAAAGCTACTATTGCTCTAATATCACTGTAATTTAGTAGCAACCTATCATGAGATCGTATGAACTTCACCTTATCCTATCGTAGGTAGATACATTCTACTACAAATTAGTTTAATTATGTTTAAAATTAATATAGTTAAAATGAAAATATTATTCTATTTCATTAATTTTATATATTGTTAACAACTGACGAATTCTAATACAGTAGAACTCTAATTATTCGAACTCTGACTATCCGAATGATTATCCGAAATTAGGACGGAAAAAATTAAGACGGAAACGTAGATACTAATAGTTGATAACACCATGTTGATCCACCAACTCATCCCATCGAAGAATTGTCGGAAAGAGGGAATGGCCAGTTTAAAACAATATTTTTATCGCTAACCGTCACAAGCTTGTTGCAACCAATGGACCAATCTGTTATCGAAACCATGAAACGCCATTACAGAAGGCAACTTGAAAGACGAAGACGAAGAAGGTGTGTTGGCTGACCATAGTTTTTTCTCCCATTTTCAATACAAATACAGTAATTAATTAAAATAAACCTTTTTTTCAGAAAAAATAATATTACCCGAATTTTTGGTTATCCGAATGGGGTCCGGTCCCAATAAAAACAGGGTTGCTGGAGGCTTTCAGTGGGGTGGTAGAAGGCTCAGAGAAATTAGGGGCCGTTAAGGTTATCTATGGGGGCAAGGGCAGATTATAGAACTGAAAGCAAACGAGGAATTAAAAAATAAATTCAGGATTTTTGTTTCAGATGGCAAACCCGCCACTGTACCCTGGAGGTCGATTGTAGAACGATTTCTGATAGCATACCCATTAGTCGTATTCGACTGAACGTGAATTTAGCACTGTAGCAACGTTGCTAACTAAAAAAACAAATCGGCAGTATGTTACTGAACGCAGCTGCTTTCGAGTAAATTTGAACATAATATTAACAAACTCGTTAAAGTGCACAAGATTCATCATTCACAATAGATAAGTTTTAAATTCAAAGCTTTCTTACAAGAAATAACTTCCGTACAATACCCATAGAAGCAATAAAGTTAAATTTAAAATGTACTAATACAAATATATTCTAATAAATTATGCTTCGTTTTCAATATAACATTTTTACTATTTTTGCCCAGGAAAGGATAAAGGAGAGGATAAGGTGGGAGGTATTAAAATCCTCTAATCAAGCTTCTCAACGTAAACAAAGAAGTTGCTGTAGGTAGTTCATTCATAATAAAAATATTATTAACTTTCTCTTAATATACATACCCGCTTTGGGCCTTATTTCCCTAATTATTATTATCATACCGTAAGTTCGGGCGGAAGTACTATCGTCATAAAAGGTTTTATCAAATAATTATCTACTACTTCTATTCATAGATTGCCTATTCCTACCTTGCATGCATTCTTTAGCCCGGCTGCTTGGTTCCATCGCAATCTTGCCATCGAACCAATAAAAGATGTAACAGCGTGGTTTTTACGGAAACCGGCTATGGCTATCTCGCTATTTTGTTATCTAACCTGTGCAGCGGCTGCAACAGCCATCGTTCATAATATTTCCGACGACTTTTCGACCTTTTGATGGCCAGCGCCACACAAATTGGACCGGTTTACCACCAGCCAGACCTGCGGAAACACAGCAGTTTCCCAATGAATACTTATGCTTTCACCGGCGAGGATCGTGCTTCGATTTAATCATCGCAACTTTCGCACTCCTCGCCTTAGCACCGACCGTGATCTAACTAAAGTTCAACTGATAGCGAAGATTGCGTCGTTTGTTTTTCGTATTGCCCGGCTTTGTTCTTTTATCATTGATCGTTTCATAGATAAGTATTGTCTTCGCTGAAAGTTGAATTGCATTGTCATTTTATACATCGAAAGAGGTGAGTCAAATCATCCTATATTATGAGACTGTCTCGTAAAAACATGACATTAGATATGTACGTTGGAGTTGTCATCTACTACGGGCGAAAACGCCAACCCAGGAAGGTATAACGATAAGTAATCATTCTTTCAACTGTGGGGTGAACGCAGAGACTTAGGACCAACACAGTCCACCTGCTAACTACGCCAACGAGAGTCCAACGTCTTACGGCGTGGCAAAGGAAGTGAACCCAGCGGGTCCAAAACGCGCCCTCACTACCAGATCTGGACGGGTTTCTCTACATCAGGGGTGCTCAAACTTAAACTGCTGGCGAGCTACCTCAATATTGTTAGACTCCGATCGATCGACTCTGAGAGGCTGCAAGTTTGTGTGATGCAGGATTGTCGTCTAGGTAGGTAGGGTGTGACGTGGCGCAGGTAGCATATAGGGACATTACAGAATTTCATGGCCATGAATCCACGTAGAATTAGTAGGAACGACAGAAATGAGTTTTCCGCAATATGCATTTTTTTAGTCAAGGTAAGCGTAGGTCGGCTCTAAAAAATCTCATACTTATTCAAAATCGCGAGTTTTTTTAGTTCTTACGAAACAAACGAGTTCTAGTTTCTAAACTTAACTAAAGAATGACTTGTTGAAGCGTGGCACTGCATGTCCTCAGCATACTTTTCATAAGATGGTACTTAATTACCGAGTGCTAATAGCAAGCATGGTGACATACGTTCGTAGTTAGTTGATTGCGATATTTTGACTTAATTATATTCATTTTAACATTGCCGTCAACTGAAGGGCGATTATCAGATGCTGTGGCTTTGATATGTATATGTGATATAATCTGCACTGCCTCATCATCAACAGAAGAGGTGTCCATGTTAAACTGACTTGTTATTTCAGTAGCAATTCCTCAGTGTTAAGGTGTTAATGTATAAAATTTTGCACGGCAAGTCTTTCTCGAGATCGACTCAAAAAGCACTCGCGATCCCCCCTGCTCTACGATGTAAACGCGCACGCTTAAAAGCAAGGCGGGGGAAGAAGTTTTGTTAGAATTTTGATAACACGCAACGTTTCCGACATATGTATTATCGCCAAATTTTGCTGCGACCTAAGACGGGTGTTACACGTTTAATCTGGCTTCAGTTCAGTACGGGACGTTTGTCAGACTGACGGGAAACTGATCGTTTATCGTGTTGACTGATGGACTGATGGACTGAACTGATGGTTTTTTGAACATTTTGATAATTTCACACACTTTATCAGTATACCATCAGTCAGTTTATGATCAAGGTCACGGACTGAACTGATGCCAGATTGAACGTGTAACACCCGACTAAGGATTGAAGATGTGTGGCTTTTGCGTTGTCTACACTGGTTGTGTGTATTCTATTGTATAATAATATCACACATAAGGACAATTGATTAGCAAATAAGTAATGAAGAGTGCAAATTTCTTCAAGGGTTCTTATTGCCCGGTCATAAAATATCCCACTCAGTATATTTGTTTTGTGATTTTTTTTAAATCATAAATCTCAAATCCTCCAATGTCAAGTTTTTGCCTCGGCTCGTCTCAATGGTAAATCTGGGACTGACCACTGATTATTGAATTTACCATTTTCGCAGTGACTTGGTGAAGCACCTCATCGTGAGGGGGGAGTACGACATTAGGACGCTTCTCAGTGACGAGAGCCGCGAAGAATACACGGCGACGAAGAAGAAACCAGCCTACGGCCCATACTCATACGGACCCAACTCGCTTCTCAACACAGACTCGATACGACTAGTCACAGACGAGCCTTTACTTTTGTCGACTCCATATCCGCCGTATCCGCCAGAGATTCCCAGCAACTTCGGTATAGTCTATCATTCTCTATTATTATTATTATTATTATTTATAATCAAATCATACGAGGTGGGTCAGAAAAGTAATAAGACCTTTTTTGCAATAATATATTGTAACTTTCCCGACCGGCAAAGGTAAAGTGTTGTAAACGCGCAAAAACAAAACGAAATAAAGACGGATATATACATTTTAACCCCCCCCCCCCCCCCAAGACTGTTAAGACCATTTCCAGACTGAAATCTGTCTGTGAGGCTGTGTGCGGTGTCTCTGTGTCTGTGTGTATTCCTCCACGATAGTGCCCAAACGCTTCATTCGATTGTGCTGAAATTTGGCATGTAGGCATCATTTCGTCATGGCAAGAGTTGAAAAGATTGTGGTTAAAATCGGTCCACCAGAGAGCGCGCTAGTCTTACTTCAATCTCGAAATATTGGACTTAGAGACTTGAAATTCGGTACACTGAAATTCGGTATACTGATGTTGTAGGGCGAAATCACGTTGTGAAATTTGGTTGGAATATCTGCTATACGAGCATCACAAATAATACTTTAAGTCCGCCATACATTAATTAAATTGTAAGGTCCTTAAAAGCTGCAACACTTGCGATGCGTGGTTCGTTCAAAATTCAAATTCGAAGACTAACGGCGACCCGCGTTTACAATTTGATTTTAAAATTGAATGAGATGACGCGCGTTGGAAATTCAAAGTTTCATTGCGTTGCGTCGCATTTAACAGGCATTTTAACAGGAACTGTCGCCAACTACTCATCGGCTTAATTTATGAAATTAATATTGAGATGAAGTAAGTCTATGGCTAGTTAACGGGAAAGGCTAGTCTCTGTCTAGTTAACCGAGTAAATTCAGAAGTAGTACCATTGATTTTATAGTGGTAGTACCAAGCCAGGTGTAAAATACTAAATCGCTTGATGGAATTCGGGATAAATAGATCAAAAGAATAAAGTATCACTATCACATATTTACTTCCTATCACACAGGATACAGAAATATCGCAAATGGCTCATACCTATCCAACCAAGGATACAACTTCGCCGGATTCAGCAGCCAAAACGGCTGGGATCTGAAGCCGTCCTTCAGCGGAAATCTGAATGAGCTGGCGAGCAACACGCATTCAGTAGCATACAGCCAACCTGAGCCGTTGGCGACCGCTTACTATGGAATGCAAAAACCTTCCAAAGATTCGTACGGATGGGCCAATTCTCTCAGTCCCCCCGTGACCTACTACAATCCTCATCACTGGTGGCAGAGGTAAGGAATTTTTAATTTTTAAACACTTTCGTTCTTGAAAAATTAACGATTGAATGAATTAATGAATTAACAAGTGTCTTCATTTACCATTATTGCTATTTACCATTAGAAATATCTAATAAGTAATATCAAGAAATATCTAAGTAATATTTTTTTGTAATAATGTATAATTTTGTACATAATATCTAATGTGTAATAATTTTGTAATATCTAACGTATATTTGTAAATAATATTCTAATAAGCCACAAAATTCTGGCATTGCCTAGGCAATCCCTTATTGCTAAACATTTGTATTAAGTATAATATTATTGCTAAATTCTTGTAAAATAACAACACTGTTTAGGTATTAGGTCCTTACATATGAAATTGGCGTTTTCTCGAACTGGCCACTTTGATCTTAAATATCTGGCATTTGGTTAGGAATTCCAAATTAAAATTTATTTCTAATTTATGCTTGTATGTGTTTCGAATTTAGTGATTCATTTGTTTTCACGCCATTTGATTTTTCTTTGACAACGTTTTGATCACAATAAGGAGAACTTAAAATATCGCGTTTTTTACGAATAAGAGTTCCACCGTGGCACCATCGCTGCAGAAACAGCTCGAAAGATTAATGATGTGTATGGTGAAGATACTGTAAAAAAACGGTACGTTTTTGGTTCCAAATCCTGTCCCAAGCGAAAGTTGGCTCCGAAAATGGTACTGGTGAGTGTCTGGTGGATCAGTGCTGTTGTCATCCAGTACAGGTTACTAAAATCTGGCCAGACTGTATTGCCAACAATTGCAAACCATGACAACTGGGTATATGAACGCCGAATACACAGTCATTACCCTTGCCTTGCTGAAATATTCTTTGCATGAGGTCCCAGTCGTTACCTGATACATGCTGCGCAGTGCTCTCTTTTTCAAAAGAAGGATTCTTTTACTGGTTGCAGCATTTCCCCAAAATAGTAGTCCATAAGTCATTAATGAGTTAATAATAAAACATAGATAACAATAAAGGCGACAGAACAACATTCTGTCACACCAGCAGTAATGTGAGCTTACTATTAGATTATATTTGAAGATTTCACTGTCTTCGCCCTATCTGAGAAGATAGGAGTCAAACTAAGCAACGGCGTCCTGAGACATTGACTGAGCGCAGACGCTCAAGAATTCGTTCTAGCCTTTCATGTCATGTTATTTTTTACAGAAGATCAGACAACTCGGAATTACCGTCAGACGATACGGTGCTTTCGAGGCGAAAGCGAAAAATCGGGCCTTTTAAGCAAAGAATAAAAAAATCCAGCCAGAATTCGAGCAAAGCGGAGTTGTTCTACTCGGCTTTGGAAGATCACAGGAAAAGAAGGCATGTCGATGTATTGAAAACGTTTAAGTTTATGTAATTTCAGAATGTAAACTGTTTCTTGTTTCCTTTTCAGATTCAAGCGGCAAGCCCCCAGCCTTCCAGCAGAAGCCCTATGCCAAACTAGATCCCAGTACATTTCGCCAAAAGCCGCATTGAATAAAGAAGGCAATTGGATGTATGTCGTCAATATGGGGGATATGATGGGAGATGCGTTCACACAGCTAGTCAAGAGCGAAGTGTGTGTGTAAGTATCAATCAAATAGTCAATTTAGAGAGGTGTCAAATGTAGTAGGTCCTTACTTTGGAATTGCCGTTCTATATCGAAAAAGAACATATTTTTTTTCGGAAATGATATATTTAATCAATCGAAGTATTATAATTATTTATATTCTTGGAAGGCGGTTTTGACTGCCTCATCGGAACTGTTTTTTTTGCTAACTGTTTTTTTTTACAGGGGCTCGTTCTTTAATTCAAAATTACCAGAACGGAAACGTTTGACAAAAGCGCCCCGTCGTTTTTTAGTAGTCGCTGAAATTCATATGCGAAAATAAAGCGATTTTTTTACTTTTCCATAGTTGTGAAAGCACGATATCAGAGGAAAATCAAATATCGCGAATACAAATGAATAGCTGATTTAGAAATAGAACTTCACTAGTTTTAATTTGAAATAAATTTAAATTCAGGATTATAAAATTAACTAAATGTTTGACTTCAAAGTAGGCAGGCAGTATTGAGAATTGGCACTTTCATAGATAAAGAGTAATAATACCAATGTAAGGCGTCACCCGTTTTTTTTTTTTTTACTTTTTAAAATTATTTGTTAAAAATAATTACATCACAGTAATAGTAAAACGAAATCTTTATGTACTAAAAAAAGTAATTACAATAAACATGAACACAATAAATTTTCTAATGAAAATCCTTTTAGTTATCGAAATATTTATAAGACGCAATGGCATAACTGAGCTGATAAAACGTCTTTTTAAACAAATCTTCGTATACAACACTTGATATTCTGCAAATAGTTTGTCTGAATTACGCATAATCGACGATTTGTGATGTTTTACCAAATTATCGGAATCGTCGATTATCGCCGTCGTTGATTTAGCGATAATTCGCGAGAAGAAAATATAAGAAACCAGGCTAAGAAAACACTGATACTGATATAACAAGACATTGATCTAACAAGAATCAACTGAAATCTGAAAATCAACGTTTGGAACTATGAGTCCCATTTACACGTTGCGTTTCGTAGTAAAATATTAGCTGCCAAAACTTAGTGCGGCATTGAGTAATCTAATACCCTAAATAATCGATAGTAATACCATAGCACTTCATTTTCTTTTTAATCGATGTATATTATTCATATACAAAATATATCATATTAGTATATCCCAAACTAGTTCCAATTTAGAATTGTGAAAATACCGGCATTTTTTTTTTATAATCAAACCTATGCCGTGTTTGCTTTGGTATGAACAGCTTCAATGTGCGAATGGAAGTTGAACTGGTAGTCAAATGTCACACCTAAATTCTTCATCATATTTACCCTACTCAGACTAGTCCCGTTCAAGCTAAAGGCCAAACTACAGGATTGATCGACCTACTGAATATTATGGTGAAGGATTTCATCACATTAACGGTCATACTCTTATCATTGGCCTATATGCCTTGAATGTCATGGCTGTCATGCCTATGATCTTAGATATGAAAATGGTGTCTGAACGCCGAGTACCTTGTACCTACAAATAAAATCAATGCTACAATGCTTACAGACGAGCAGAGAAAACTAGACTGAAGATTTCGCAACGCTCTTTGCATTTGTTACAACTTACAACAGGATCCTTGCCGTTTTTGGCTCGATTCGTAACTATGTACGAAGCATAGCTTTACCATTACGATTCTACATCAAAACAAGATTCCAAAACTGGAAATGGCCACCATCTTAAACTTCTAAGAAATTTCAGGCCATTCCATCCGCCTGTAACATTATGGGATCTCTTCTGGGACAGTCAAGGTGTCGCGATGATTGAATACCTTGATCATGGAGCTACTATAACGGGGCTGTTATATGCTGAACAAATAATAAAATTGCAAAACGAAATACGTGAAGGTTTCACCAAGATAATGAATGCCCCAGCGTTTATTTTGCGATATGGAGAGCAATATGCTTGTGGTGCAATATGCAATCACTACGCCTGTCTTTTATGAGGAACATTAAGTTTAACTTAGGGTGAACAACCGTTTTTTTGTGACCTTTTATTGACCCTGTAATCTATATATTAATTTTAAACGTGTTTTTTCCTGTAACGGCCATATTGAGAGAACGGCTAGGTGTAAAAATTTGGTTGAGGTGTCTAGAAAAAAATCTCGGTCTGTAGATATATAATCAAAAGAGAAAAATAAAAAAGGTCATCAAAAGAAAAAAAATAAGAATTATAGTGCCATCTGCGGGATTTCTGCGCGAGGGGAGGGGTGGTAGAAGAGGGGGTTGGGGAGAGAGAGGAGGATGGGGGGAAGTTGGAGAGGGGGTGTAGGAAGAGGGGGCCTGAGGGAGAGAAGGGGGAAGTAGTGAGAGAGAGGGAGTGTTGGGGAGAACGTTGGAAGGGGGAGGAGGCGGAGGGAGGTGGAGAGGGGGAAGGGGGAGAGGAGGAGGTTATTTGCACATAAATAAGAAGTATGATTTCGTTTATTTTTGTAATATTACTGTCAATAAACTGGTTTCAGCAACAAGTACGTTAACAATACATGTGCTCTTTGCGGAAATGAAATGTTTGCCTGTTGAATCGGGCAGGTCGCAGCAGTGCAGCGGCCTGTGCCAGCTGCCGCTGGGCTACGCGTCGCGCTGCGAGCAGCGCTACGTGCAGAAACGGCTCGTGGCGCTGGACGCCGGCGGCCAGCAGCTCTACACCGACGTCTTCTGGTTCCCCAGCTGCTGCCTCTGCACCATCGGCCAGAACTAGCCGGAACCAAAGCGACTCCGCGGGGATTAGAGACATTTCAATAGCTGTGATTAAACGAAGAAGCTTTTATTGTATTTTTATAAGCGCGCCTAGATTAATAAAATGGACAATATTTTCGGAAGTGTAGTCTTTCATTTCATTTCGTGTGCAGTCTTCTCTTTTAATGTGCATGTATAGTTATCAAATATCACCTAGTAGTCCGAGCATTTTAGATTTAAGCGTGTCGTGTCCTGGAAGTATTTTTCTCAACGGTTTTATATGTATTATTAGAAGCTGGATCCGAGTTTTAACTTTGGAACCTCGCCAGAGGTAAACTAACTTCAGGAATCGCAAAATAACGCAAAAATTTTACATCACATTTAGTTTTTCGTTTATAATTCACGAATAAAGCATATTTGATAACGACTATTCAGTACAATATTAGATTAGACAAAATTTCCTGCAATTCATATTTACAGACTTAATTCCTCCGATGCACCAAACCGCCGCTAAATCGCGCTCAAAAATGATCATTTTATGCCACCAAGTCCATAGCGCGGCTCTACCGCACTTTCAAAATGCCATTTTCTGCGTTTTTCTCTAAATGACAAAACCATTTTTGAGCGCGCTACAGGTTTTGTACATCTAAAGAATTAAGTTAATAGATAGGAATTGTAAAAAATTGTATCTACTCTAGTTTTATTTAAAGTAGTCGTTATCAAAAAATACTCTATTCGTGAATTATAAGCGAAAACCTAAATGAAATGCAACATTTTTCCGGTTTTTCGCGATTCCTGATGTTAGCTTACCTCTGGCGAGGTCGCAAGGTGAAAATCGGATTCAGCGTCCAAAAATACATATAAAACCGTTGAGAAAAATAGATCCGGATTTTTTTCCTGAGAAAACCCCCATACGCATGGGGCAGGGGTAGGCAAGTAATATCTAATGGAGTCCGGATACTGCTACTTTTTTTATCGCGGTCCAGGACAAAAAGACATAATAACATAATACTTTGTAGTTTGAATTTTTTATTTTGACTCGTTTAAGTACCTACCTAATTATATAAATTCAATTTAATATAAAACACAAATATGTAATATAAAATCGAAGACTATCGCGGTTGTTTGACATTATAAATAGGATAGAAAACGAATTTACCGCGTGAAATTCACCTATGAAGTAGAGAAGGACGGCTCCCTACCATTTTTGGATGTCATAGTGACGAGGAGAAGTGACAATACTCTCGGACATACGGTATATCGGAAGCCCACCCCACACATACGGACAGATATTTACATGCAAGCTCACACCATCATCCCTACCATCTACGTTCAGTGCAAACGTCCCTCGTGAATCGAGCACGCGATTTATGCGACGCTGAGCATTTTCCGAAGTAGATGGAACATGTCAATGATGTCCTTAGGAAAAATGGATACGGTAAATATCACGAGACACGCACACGATCTAATACAGACGAAACTCAGAAACCGAGCAGATCAAGAGCATTCTTACCATACGTCAAGGGCGTGACAGATCGAATAAGTAAGATGCTAAACAGATTCGATATAAAAACGATCTTCAAACCGACCCAAAATATAGCTCGATTTTTGAGGCCTGTAAAGGATGTAATACCACTGCAAACCCCGGGTGTGTATAAAGTCGAATGCAGCTGCGGTCTAGCCTACGTTGGACAAACGAAACGGCCCATAGCCACGCGACTGTCAGAACACATAAAAGCTGTTAAAAACGTTCAGCGAGAAAAATCGGCGATCTGCGAACATATATTGGATAGCGGAAGTAACCACTGGATGCAGTTTCAAAATCCCATTGTGCTATCCAAGGAACAATTCTACTTTCCTCGCATGATCCGGGAAGCCATTGAAATAAGAAGAACCCCGAACTTTAACAGAGACGACGGTTACAAACTCTCTTCTACGTGGAACCCTCTTCTTAAAATGTTCGCGCCGCCGAACGCCGAACGCAAAGACGTAAAACAGGATACAGTGAGTGTTGTGTACAGGACGGATTTTCAAAATTCCCGCGCTCCGAGCCCGGCCCCCCACCACCGTTATAACCTACGCAGTAGCGGAAGCGGTACGCGGCCTACCCGCAAAACAACGGATTGACAGCTCTTCAGTCTACCCTGGACAACGGCGGCTGCAACGTCACCGAAACGTCGGGTGCTAAAAATTTCACGCGGTAAATTCGTTTTCTATCCTATTTATAACAAATATGTAAGTTAAAAAATCGCCTGCAGCGCTGGAATATCATTCTAAATTTTAAAAAGGGAGCAATTTGCAGAGTTTTTTAAGTGTATTTTAGATGATAATGATCATTAACCTTTCAGAAGCCAGTCATTCCACGCAATTTTTTCGAGGCTCTCGAAAATTTGTTTGTAGAAAGAAGGTGTGTGCTAGCATACTAATGTATAACAGTAGTTTATTTAATTCAGGATTCAGGATTCTACCGCAGTGGGGGGAGAAATTGAGCCGGTAATTGAATAAATACGGATAATACGAAAGACGCCGATCGTACGACTGAAAAACACCAACGTACGACTTCTTAGTATATGCACTTTATACCAAGAGAACAGTAGACACACTCTCTAGCGATAGGGCATTGCGGGTAGAGGGTGCAAGGGAAGTGAGCAGAGGGGTAGGGTACGTCTTGACGAACGCCTTTGGTTAGCGTTACGCGTGTGCGAAGGTCGGCGAATTTCTCAAACAGTTTGAACATCTGCATTGGCGGAGTAGTAGACATGTGGCGGTGAAATGCGAGCCCTTAGATTCGTGACGTAGCTCTCTTTTTGTTCTAAGAGACGCCACTGCCTGGTATACTGTGGGTGTCCACTCCCTCAATTGGCCAGCAACTATACATAGGTACCATACACGGGTTACCAACTTTCTCAGCGAGCCGCAGAACCAACCTACATTTCAAATTTGAGACTTCTGGAGCATTAGCGAGATTCAAAAAGTTCTGATAAATCGAGATTTATTACATTTATTATTAAAATATATCAGCGTCATCTAGCAGAATATCATAGAACTCCAATACCGTAAATAGTTCCGCTACACACCGACAGGTGGCGGCGGACTTGTACCTGCTTTCGCTACTTGCCGCTACAGCGCACTGCGTATAAATTACCGCCCAATTCCCCGAAGCGTGGCCGTTCGTTGACCATGGACAACCCTTGGCGCGGAGGGGAGGGGCCAGGGGTACTCAACCCGCTGCGCTCGCGGTACTAAATGACGCGGCGGGCGAATTTTACAACATTCAAAAGTGCGTGTACTATCGATCTCTCGCTGCGTGCGTCCACCCCCCTCACCCCTCACGGCGCACCACCCCCTGACCCGCCCGCCCCGCCCTTCCGCGAACCGTCGCCATGGCAACGCGATCTGTCACACGCACAGACCATAAAATGCAGGCATTGATTTTTTTCTCTCGCGTTTAGTTTTTCATTTTCGCACTAGCTGGCACGGATTCGCTTCCGTTTGTGGAGTACTTATGATAGTGTGAGGAGGAATTTTCGCGTACGAGCAATATGTCACAAGTACAAGTATGTTACGTACGAGCCTTATTGCGAGTGTTGCCAAAAGAGATATGAAATTTGAGTCTACAACTCAAAATTTCAAGATTTTTTCAAAGTTTGCAAATATTGTACACAGGTGTGCATCTTTGAAGGGTGAAACAGTACGAGCAAGTAAGCAACTTTTAATAAACGAATTGTGGAAAGATAATAAATAAAAAAATAATAATATTTATTTTTTTAGAAAAACAGTATTAGAGCGCTTAGCACGATGCGCAGTCTATCTGTAGGTAAAATATCGCATATAGTGTTTATTACCGATATTTTAGCTACTGATAGATGTCGCAGCGCGATCAAACGCTTGTCAAACTTTTATTTACCAGTCAGTTCTTCAACATTTTTAATTAAAATAAACCAAAAAATATTTTTTTTCCCAAAAACATATTAAAATTTGCGTAGTTGTTCATATTGATTCACCGCCTTAAAACATGCCGGTTTATTACAACTCAACCTGCATATTAATTAATTCGTTATTAATGGTTTATAATTAAATAGAACATAACATAACAAGAACATAACATACAAACTTCGTAAATATTTTTTGGAAGGGTATACTGACAGGTCATTTCTTTTGTAACGAACTACACCCAGAGATACCTTTGCTTAAGTTACCTGTATATTTACATTTATTTTGGAAGTCAGAATTTGAATAAAATAGACCGAATAAATAAGAGGCAGGTACTAATAATATACCTATTAATAAAGTATTTAATATTAAAGTTTTAACAAATAAAGGCACCGAATAAAGAGTAGAAACAAACAAACAAACAAACAATAAAAAAGAAATAATTTAAAAACAATTAACCTTACCCTATAACTTAGGGGTTTTTAATTTTATCTAAAGGCAATAACATTGACAAAATATTACTATTGAGGCTGGTGGTCACGCTATATCACAATTTTACCATAAAAACTAATACATCTGTTATTATCACCAACGCTTTCATTTATTTTAACTCTAATAGACTATTTTCTTCAAAGGCTACACAGATAAAAAAAGATTATTAATGCATGTAAAGTGTTTCAGAAAGGTAACTTATTTCCCAAAGGTTGTTAATACTGAATGAATGCATATTAGTTTAAAAATAAAAAAAAACATATTCAACTTTCCGCTAACGCTTGCGACAATCGGAAGCCTTTTTTAAAACTTCGAAATTTGTAATTTTCAAAAACAAATATACGGTAATTTTGGATTAAAAACTTAAAATTAACGGCTTTCAATCGTAGTAAGTACTAACTAAGTATCTACATGAAAGCAGGTTCGTAGAAAGCCATTTTGTCATGCATATTTTTAATAAACAACCAGAACAACAACTTACATATTTGTATACTATATCAGTAAAAGACAGCCTAAAGAAGGAAACAATAATGTTGTGTAAAATTGAGCTTTTCCTGTGCATATTTAACATTGGATTCTTATAATATACTTACTCCATTTTTGCACTTTCAGAAAATATTACATTTTGCATTATTGCCTTTTTTGGGTTACTTGAGTTAATGATAACACTTAAAAGCCCGGCACTTATAATATAGAATCATGTATTTGGACAGGAAAGAAACGAGCCCGCCATATAAATATAGAGATTTGAAATTAAAATTATATTCCTCTTTTATGACCTGCTTTTTTGGGACATTTCCCTTTTTTCCTGTAAAAAATGACTTGTTGTCTTTTCTCCACATTTAAAGGAATGTTCCACTTTTCCATTTTTGTATATTACTTATTAAACATATTACCATTATATTGATTTTTGATTAACCGCTCTAACTTTGGGATATTTTTTTTTATTAAGTAATGCAAATATTAAAAATAACAGTAAACAATTTCAGCGTAGGAATTATGCATAGAAATACTTTCAAAATTGAGTCAAAAACAGAAAAAGAATACATTGCATAGTTTAGTGGCAACGTCACCTAACTAGGCCGAGACCTGTTCTAAGGTAAACATTTATTTTTGAATGTGCTTGCACTAATACCGTGTTTATATATTGCAAAGAGTTATTGCAAAGAGTAGGTAAATCCTTGGGTTTTTATTAGATTTCTCAATAACAATAGAAATCTAATGAAAGAAATATACCAGACATATATATAGGGGTTTATACAAGCGGTTTTTATATATCGGTTTTATATAATTTTTTATACATAAAATAACTTTTCTTTTTTATAAATTTTTCAATATCACAATATAGCGAACGTATCACGTACGTTCGTATAGGTAGGGTAGTTAAAAAACCTATATCAGATTTTTTATGAATAACTAGAATATATTCGATCCCCATTCGAACACAACTCCCAGCCATTGTTTAAATTTATACTATGACATAGAAACGTTTTCAGCAATTTTGAAGTGACAGAAACTTCCGCTGATAAAACTGTCAGCACGCAGCCAGGCAAGGACGGCGATTCATCTATCTGCGCCAGCAGATAGATATGCAGATAGATGGCGGCGGTGGATGGAGAAGTAGGTCATGTAATCAGCACGCGGCAGCCTGTGCGATCATAAAGCCTCCATACTAAATACGCGGCTACGACTCGAGTAAAATATACGATTAAAAGTTTATGGAGGACGAGGAATTCGTCAAAGGATACCTTTAGAAGGTAGTCTCGCAATGCCAATAAATATACTCCTGCCGCGCATTGTACTCGTATAATCCAAAGTAGAGATAGTTGAGAGTGAGATATTGCCCGTCAGTCTGCTGTTGCGCGCATTGTTTAGATGGCAGGCGGACCGGAGACCCGTCCGCTTGCGAGCAGCTTTCGGATCGCGGCGGTACAAAAAACGTGATGTCAGCTGTTGGGTCCGCTTTGTGAGGGAAAAGTCATGCGTCATTTCATAAATCCATTATTTTTCTGTTAGATACACTGGATATTTTATTATGTGCGGTTGAAAGAAAAATAAAGGCGAGGAGAGGACATCCGTGTTGAAGCGGGATGGAAAGAGATTTATATGTGTCTTCTCCTCTACGTTGTTTTTATCATAGCTATCTCCTAACTGCCAGGAACAAGAAATTAGTCCTCCCTACAAACCACTATCTCAATGTCTTCAGCCCAGAAAGTTTACCTCTTCTTGAGCTTCTCCGTCTGGATATTGTGACCTAGATAATAAATTGCTAGAAAGCTGGACATTTATATGCATCAATTCTCATAAATCTATTTTATCAATGGAATCACCAATGCACGCAGACATTCGCCAACTTATGACAATCCTTTGTTATAAAAAAAACTACCCTCTTTGACAAGACACTGTTCAGGTTGAGGGTCTTACATATTATCCACTTATAGTCATGTCATATATGTGGGCCTATCCAAGGACACTATATGCTGGCTTGATAGAAACAGGAATGAAGATGGCCTAAAGCATTTGCGCAAGAACATAAAAATATTGAGGATAATAAAGATCAACAAACTTGAATACTTCGCTCATTTCGTGCGTATTCCCAAAAGATAAACTATTATGCAATGTATTCATAGCAAAATAGGCGACAGAAGAGGTTCGGGATAAGGAAAAACATCCTGGCTCCGTTATATATGGGGATGGTTTCAGAAATCTACCACAACCTTGTTTGCAGGGGTGGCCAATAAATTTGTATTAGCCGATACGATAGCCTACGTTCGGTAGCGGACAAGGCACTAAAAGAAGGAGAAGAATAATTCGCGCTATTTACTGTTGTATTTACACAGTATTTACTGCCTCTCATACTCTAGTTTCCTAGCCTGATTCCTTTGGTACTTCTTAGGTACCTACTCTACTAAATCTTTAAGTATTTTTTGCGTATATGTTACCTACCTACCTACCCAGTGTTCTAATGCTTCAATCCTCATGAAATCCTCATGTAATGATAATGCTATTACATGAGGATTTCATCAACATCCACGCTATCTTGCTATAGAGAGTTATTGCTTCCTCGATTTGTACCTTGGGGATGTTGTAGAACAGATTATTTGCTATCTACACAGCCATATTTACCTTTATGCGAAATCAATAGTTTCGGAGTTATTATTTTTTTTGTGTTTTTTTTTATTTCCAAAAACATACTCCAACACCTATTATAGTGAATATGTATATAAAAAAAAGTTTTTTACTATTATCATACTCAAACCCCATGAAATAGCGATACTTATTCAGAAGAAATAATAATAGAATTTACGACAAAAACAAATACCAAGGAAACGAGTTGGCCGATTGGCAAATTAGAAAAGAAATTTAGTTTTGGAAGTGATTTTTATGTTGATCTTTTCTTATCACATGCCATGAGAAAATTACTGTAAAAACTATTTCATTTTATTGGCTTTCTAAAGAGGTTATACATTTAGACGTGGGCGTTCTTATTTTGCAAATATTGATAAAAATGTGCGTGCAGTTGGCGTAAATGCTATACGTTCTGTCATACTTGTACAGGGTTTTTGGTACCTCGATATTTATCAACATTTTTTTGAAGACATTTTATATTCTAGTGGTTATTTCATTGTAATGCTATTAATATCAATAAAAGCTCTGTGATGTTTAATAGAGTGGTCTTTTAACGTTTGAAAAGCGCTTACTTTACATTCCCAATTTTATAATACCTCTTAGGTAATTAGTTATTGTTATTTTCGTACAAAGACTAACGTTGCGGGGAGGGGGGGGGGCTAGGGGTAGGTCGCGGTGAGGGGTGGAGACATCGATAAAAATAGTTAAAAAACACCCCCCTCAAGTACCGGACCCAAATCTATTGTATACTGTCAATTAAATGAGAGTTTTCTTCGCCTGTCCCTATAGCACCTAAATAGGTTGTTCATCTGGCCATCGTTACAAGTCCTCGTTTTTCGTTTGTAATGAGGTCGTCATGTTTTGACGACCTGAGCTCATCGCAGCCGTGACCTCCCCGCCTAAGCACGAGGAACGAAGTGGCCGTCAGCGCGGGGCGAAGTAATGAGAGAATTTAGCATCATTAAGGTCCATCAGGAGCAACGTGGTCCGTGAAAAAACAAGAGCGACAACAAAAGCTCATCAATGCCATTGTCCGAACGGGATCCCCCCGCCGCCGCCCCGCGAACACCCTCCGCCGTCCCCCGCCCAACACGGACCGCCGAATGAGAGCGACAAGGAAAAAAAGCGACGCGAAATCAGGCGAAACTGCAAACGCGAAAGCTCCACGCCGCCACACCGACGCAAGCTCTACAGTCGCCGTCCATTCCAAACGGAACGCAACCATTACTACGGTTATTATTATTATCGGTGTTTACGCCCGTGGTGTTGCCAGCCCGTCAACCTTCAATTGTCGAAATAGGGACTCTATAAGGGACATTCAAGAACACAAACCTGGAATACGTAGATTGTGAGGCTGTTTGGTCGTGGGTCAGTCTACAGCATAAATATACTTCAATTACGAGGAATTTTTGGTGATATTTTGAGGATGAGCAATTTTTTACGGTTATGAAATAATACCGTGTCTTAGTAGAAAAAATACCACGTAGTACCACAGACTTAGACCCAACATTCTAAGTATTGTACATTTCCGATTTAATTATTATTTTGAGATTTTTTAAAACGCAATCTTCGCAGGTTTATTCTCTTATTTTATGTTCTCTAGACGTGTTATAGGTACTAGGCCACCAAAAAACTTCATAATTGATGCGGATTTACTCCATACCCAGACCAACGGTTCTTCCTGGCTCATTAAAAAAATCTCTATTACAAAAAAATACTAAACATGCAACACAAACTAAGAGCACTACTACTCACAAACACATGCGTCCTAAAATACTGATAATGTTTGCGCAAAGACATTACTCATACATAGCGCCCAAGATTTTTAAAAAAATTCAATCAAATTTATAGACGACCATCAATGTAAAGAAAACAAGAAAATAAATTAGTCCATTATTCCTGTAATATGGCAAACATGAGATTGAGGTGCTCATTGCCGTCATTCTCCATTAAACGCCTCCTCTTCTTATCTTTTTATTTGTTGCTTATAGGATTATTATTATCTTTTTTTTCTCTTAATTATTGACCTGACCGTTCAACCTAATTATTTAATACGCTTTTTTATAATTTTTGCTCTATTTAGTGAAATTTCACAATAAAGATTTAAAACAAGCCACTATCTAACTATGACTTTAATTTTCATTTTGTTGTAATTTATTAATATTATTATTTTAATAGTATTTTTATTGTTTTTTTTTAAAATTAATAATTATTTTCTCCAACGTGATTATAAAGTATTAGGCATCATTACACATTATTAAGTTACCTTATTTAAAAACACTCTTGAGACACATACCACTTATTTATTAGAGTTATTAAATTCATTTCATTCATTTTTTCCTTTTCTTAGTTATATTACTTTTATAAGTGTGCGCACAATTCAAACTAACATAGTCGAGTCTATCTCGGTACGGGCTTCGACCTAGTTTGAAGGCAGACTTTGTACATAACCTTTTTAAGTATTTCATTTCGGAAATAAAATTATTCATATTATTCTTATTCTTCCAATCGTTTGGGTTGATTGGTTTTGTACTCCGCAATCTGAAGTTGTTTGCTATTCTTCCTTTTAAGGGCTATGCCCGAGCGTTGGCGTTTGTGAGAAAAACCCTTACGTTTGCAGACGGCAGCACTAAATATTTTTTTCCGATGTTACATGTTTATTCAGACAATAGTTGCATATTTCCTTTAGCCCTCTCTCTTACCTATTAGTTTTCCTCGCATAAGAGGTCATATTTTGTTGTGTCTTGTGTCAAAATATTAGCTTCTGCGTCTTCTGATCTCGTTATTATTCAATTCTGTAAGTACATCGCGCGGCTCTTAGGTTACTTAGTTGATTCAGATATGTCGTTAAAATTGAACTGTTTTACTGCCATTTCTTATAATCTAGATAAATGACATGTTATTTTTAAATTAGGTTACTGACAGATCAAGCAATATTAAATAAATTATTAGTGAATTCATTCATGTTTATTAAGCGTAACTTCCTGATGTTTAAACATTTTAGGAGAGAGGAAAACTTACAATGGGCCAGTGAATTGTTTTTTTTTATAATGACTAAAAATAAAAGTCAAAATTAAAAAATAAGGTTCGCTAATGTGAAAATTGACTCTCATATTTTTTTAAAGTAGTGTTTTGTGGAAAGCTGGCGGATAAAATTCTATATACGCATGGTTAACTTCTCACGAGCCAGATAAATGCTGCAACAATTAAATATAATCAAATATTTACGAAATATTCAAATATATTTTTTGATGCACTCTGCTATTTTTCGATTTTTTAGAGATATTGGCTGCCCGTCGTAGATTTTAGTTGATTTTAGATTTCATTTGCTACAATTCCTAGACCTCGAATCTTTCAACGTCACCTCTGATTATTCAGACCAACTCAATCGGTTCACTTGAGAACCGTCGCCAGGAAACTAACCATAAATTCTATTTAGGCTACTTAACAATGAGCTAGATTTTCCGGGGTTGGTTAGTAGATTTTCGTTGCGTATTCCTGGCACTATTATAGCTTGCAATTTCATATTTCTAAATCTAACTCGAAGCGACTACAATGACATTTTTTCGGATATTCATGTATTTCACATGCTTACAATATGTTTTCCAAATCAGCGAAAGCAGCTCTATCCATAGATAGCGCAACAAGGATGCACCATCTCAATATAACCATATACACATTAAAATACCTTCAACCAACTTTCTATCTCTCTCTCTCTCTCTCTCTCTCTCTCCTGCACTCACACACACACACACAATTTGATGACATCGCAATTTGCATTCTTCTTATCTTTAAAGTTTGCAGTTTTATTATTATTTGTTATATTGCATATTACTTCTCTTCATTTTAATTTTAAAATCATTCTTTTGACATTAAAATCTTGTAATGTATAGAGCTTTTTTTTGTTATTATCACACTGGATTTCAGATAGAGTAGAAAATGTTGTATTATGTAATAAATATGTGAAAAACACTCATCGGCCATCTTATCGAAATACACTATGATATTTCATTAGTCTGTAACGTTCCAGGAAGATAGAAATAGATCTTTATTGTATATCTGTACGTTAGAGGTACAGATAAGTTAGTGCAAAATGGTTCGATACAGTTTGGCCACAGGGAGTACAATTTCAATTAAATGTTTATAACCACATATCGCTCTTTGTGCTTATTACATACTTATTATATGTTTAATTCGATAAATGTAACCCCGCCAGAAGAAGCCAGAGTGGCGTTTCTGGGACATCCAAAAATGGAAAGTAATTTTGTTTTCACAAAATTACATGACTTTTTTCTTAGCCATCTTTTTTCACATTGGTTCCGAGTTCCGGCCTTTGCTTGGGCTTCGGCAGCGAACAGCCGGGATAGTGCGTAAAAAAAGTTTGGCAACGTCGGTGTTGCCGTCCCGCTCGCACGCGGGCGGCGGGCGTCACGTGACCGCGGCTCGGAGGGCGCGGATTGGCGCGCGGTCGTCCTGCAAGCGGCAGATGTGCCGCTCGGGCGGCGAGGCGAACGCTCCCCGCTCGGCGGCGCGTCAGTTGACGACCGGCGTCCTTTCGTCGCGGTCGTGTAGCGCCGGGGGCTGCATCACGCCTCTGCGCCACACGCGCGCGCGCCACTGCGAACTTTCGCACGGCTGCCGGACGGGGCGAGCTTTTGTGTTTTTGTTTTGGCGAGCGGGCGGCCGGCGTCGCGCCGCGCCGCGCACCACCAATTTTGTTGTGTTGTCGTGTTTGGGATTGGTTGTTCGTTCGTTCGTTTGGCGGCGGCGGATGTCGCATGTGTGCAACATTTCGCCCAAATTAATTCACCGCGCCATTTTAAAAGGTAACGGCTTCGCATTTTAAACTTCTCATTCCCGTTTCCCTTTACAGTGTTTACTTATTCCCGCATACCCCTACAGCGAGCTTTTCGATTTACGTAGTTTTGTTGCTCTTTCATGATGTTCCTATGAACTGTCTATTTACAGAAAACCTTATAACATTCATAGCAACGTACCTATATTATCCAATTTATAGGCCATCGCCTACTTAAAACAACTTAAAATTCAAGTCTAATCAAATGGACCATTGACAAATCTAGCATGCTGAACTGTACAAGAATAGGCCATTGAACAAGGCAAGCTTTCGGCTGGGGTTTTTTCCTCTGGCTTATATGTAAATGCACTTATGGTTGAGCTAGAATTAGATATTTAGACAGTTAATTTAGGACAGCTCCGAAGTACGATAATGGCATTTCTTAACAATCAATGATTTAGATAAATAAGTAGTATGTAGTTTAAAAGTTCTTAAAAAGTAGTACCTAGTACAAGAAAGGTTAGATAATATTATTGGATATATGTATAATATAGTCGAAACTAATAATTAACGATTTAGAATTATCTGTAAGGTTAGTTTTGGAAACTAAATAAAAATGCCTAGGTTATGTTGGAAATACTTTTGGGTCATCTTTGCTGCGGCCCAAGTAGAAACTCATATTAAAATGGGTGTAGTGGTTCTTGTGAGTGAGAATATTTTATGTTATTAGGAGTATATGAGGCACGAGGCGCAGCTCGTCCGGGCCATGCCAGCTGTCTCTCGACTCTTGCAATAGAGAGAGAGAGAGGATAATAAAATGCGCGAAAAAGCAGGCGAAGAATGTTCCAAATTTGAAAAGCAGCTTTGATAGCCAAGTATGGATCGGAAGGAGAGACGCCTTATAAAAAATGTGCTCCTGGTACCTACGATGCAACATGTACGTTGAGCACATCTGCGGCATATAGGTAGCTCCAGCCGTCTTTGATAAACAAACGTACATTGGATTTGTCTTTGGACACAAAGAAATCTCTTGCACAGTCTCTCTCTCTCCTTTTATGTTTTCTTGACTATGCAGATGTGGCTTACCTCGATTTATCAGAGGAACCACTCAACAAACTTGAAAGTTTGCAAAATGTATGCATACGATTCATCTTCGGTCTACGTATCACCGTATCACCTGCCCGAATATATCGCACAGTAAAAGTACGCCAAATGTGAAATGTGCATATAGGTACTTGCTCTACTCATCGTGTACTCTACAAATCAACACCATCCTATCTCCACGAGCTTTTCGTACTATTAAGCTCCCACGGTCTAGTACTTTGAACAGCCTCCGACAATTTACTTAAAATTGTCATAATTCCGAGTTCTACTCCTACTCTTTCTGTGTCCATGGTGCAAGGCTCTGAAACGATCTTCCTGCAAATATACGAACTCACCTTTGCAGTCATTCAAGACTCGGCTCGAAAATTACTCCTTTTTTAAGAAGTAACTTCTTTTTACCTTTCCCTGTTCTTCCTCTCCTCGGGCATTCTTATTTTTAAATATAGTAGGTACCTAATATTTTTATTTTATGCAGACAAACTTAACAATCTTTATTTTTACAACACCATGGACTGTGATTAGGTTTGTTGTAAGATATTGCCATGTGGCAATAAGCTCGTCTTTTTTGTTCTGATTTGTAAGTGCAAATAAAGAGTTTAAAATATGAGACGAGGACTCTTGTCTTAGTTCCTAGTTCCTAGTTTGCAAACTTGCGTCAATGTCATTGCAGTTCAGGAGTTATATAGGTAAAAGCTCGTTCTTTTGAGCAGCGGTGTGTTAGTATTCTATACAAATACCCTATACAAATAGCAAAAATATGTTCGCAACCTTCTCAGCTGAAAGGGCAATTCCATAAGAAGAGTTATTGTATGTCACTACATCAGACCATGACGAAAAAGCTGTAAGGTCTTTGAAATTTGACTATATCGTAATACAGCTGTCAACAAAGAGGTACTACATCCTTATTGCGCAAATTATATGAACGTCATTGCATGAGGACGAAACTGGAATATTTTGGTCATGATTATATTATTTTCTATGCCTACTAAAAGATTAAGAAGGAAGGGTCTTTTGGGGTGTCAGCCTGCGTTTAAATACCTATACTACTATAATCTACGTATACCGCAGTATATTTTCCCTCTCTCTTTCTAACCGTTGTGTAGGTACTGACGAACTAAGTTGGTGTCGAGAACTGTGTAGGTAGCTTGGGACAGCTTTTCATTTCAGTAAGTCCAGTAATTTACAAAACATAGCGCTTCTGTATACCTACATAAGTAGGTATTTTACCCTGAGGTATTTTATTCAGAGTAGGTACCTACACATTTTATTATGGAGGAATTTATCATCCCGATATCACGAAATTCCAGGAATGTCGCGATCTAGTAACGCAGCCTTTAATTATACAGTTTGTTTGTTTCCATTCTTTATTGTGAAATTTCACAATGGGATTTATTATCATACGATAATCTCTTACAACCAACCCTACTATGAAGTATTTATATGTATGTGTAACTTGTGTGAGTGTGTCTTGTTATTTATTGAATTGTATGAACAGAATTGAAAATCATTCCGTTAATTTTATCCCATCGGAAAATGATGAGCTAGCCGGGAATCGAACCTGGAGCTTTACAATGTTCAGATCAGGCGACCGAGCCACTATGCCACCACTATCCCACTTAGTAGGGTAAATTACATACGATTAAAAAAGATTTTCTATTTAAAATGACAAGAAAACTAAAGACATGTTTTGCTTTTAATTTGTGAAAAAAAGGGTATTTAATTTGGAAAATCATAGCGAGTTAAAAAGCTTTTATTATGTCCAGTCTTCCAAAGTACTTGATATGTATTAATTTGAAAGGGAATTCGACTTTCATGTCTTTTTTTAAATTGTTTTCAGTTTTGAACTATTGACAAGGTGAATTGACGTTGCGTATACATATTTTCTGTGATTTTTTACGTTTAATATCTGCGACATCGTTTGTTTTCGTTGTTTTTTTGAGTTAGGTATTGAAAATGAAAAGAAAATTGAAATTTTCATCACTTACAGAATTAGGAAAAGGATGAACATTACATCCTCCTTTATCAAGAAGAATTTATCATAGAGGAATTTCAGTTCATTTAACTATTTTTCTTTACATTTAGCAGGTATTTCCTAAATTTTAGGAAGCTATACAGTTTAGTTTTACTATTATAAATATAAAAAAATATAATTATTTTACAATTTTAATCAAATTTGTTTGTTTGATTAGTAAAAAATATATGTAAGTACTGGCAGGTGATATTACTTAAATACATTCGTTTTTGATCATGCAGAAGGAGATCCATTTTTTTTATTCCAACATTCGTTTAGATTTTTTGGTCATCCTGAAGTATATTTTTTAATTTTACCAGGATTTTGTTAAATTTCTCATATTATTCACAATTATTCATAAGAGGCCGCTTAGTAATATTCACAACCCTGTTGAATATATATGTTCAACAGTCTGATTAATATCATGGCTATAATTGGTAACGAAAAAGAAGCACCGAAAATTTTCTAATATTTGCATATTTTCTTTATACATAAATTATATTATGGTTATAAATTATTATTGTGGTATTAATTTTAACATAAATATAATATTATGGTATTAGATTATTATGGTTATACATTATATTACGGTTATTATGTTCATAAATCGATATTATGGTTATAAATATTTTTTTAAAAACCATTTGTAAATCGTTCCTTTACAAAACAAGTAATGCTAATGCAAGTAGTCATTTCCACTTTCTGGTAACACTTGATTCTATGTAGATTACATATAATTACTTTGGCAAACTTCTATACCCGTCCAAAAAACACAGTGCCTGTAATAATTTGGCATCCCGCTGTTTTGTTATAATACGATTATAGTATGACGCATTGGTAAATTTGGTTACTGTACATTTTCTTAGGAAATTTCTGTGACTAGGGAAATTTATTGCTGTGTCCTCATGGCGTTTGGAATATTTCCTCTAATGATAAAGGAAATGATAGCTAGGCAACTGGTAATGTGAATCTTAGGTATATGAATTTGAAAATACCGACGATCTACCGACTAAAACAGCGGATTAAAAAGCAACAGCGATACTTTAATGCAAAATTTAAAGTCAGATTGATCGATAGGGGATGAAGATCGATACTTTAAGAAGAATAAGAAAATATTCGTAACTATAAAATCTAGTGTTATGACACGTATTTCAAACTGACCAAATTTTGGAGATATAAAACTGTATTATATAGTTTTCGGGAAAATGTTTTTTCGGTTTAATTTCAAATTGTTGTAATAAATGATCCATCTATTATATTACCCTGCCCTACAAACTTATTTTCAGAATCTCTATGTATTTAAATAAGCACTATTCCATGTGTGTATTTAATGCGCAAAAGTCCCAGTGGCAGGAAAAAGATACCTACTTCCTGTGAGGGTGCTATTAGCATTCTTACAAATGGTTCAGCTATAAATTATCCATTAATATAAGTATAAAATAACATTTCTACCTCAGTATGTTATGTGTAGAGAAATTCACGGAAGAAATGCTTAAAGGCTTTTCTGTGAGGATCCTAACAATATAAGAGAAAAGCTAAGACATATGAAATAAAAAATCTTTCGGCAATCTTAGTCTAATCATGAGCCGAAATATTTTTTAAACCTCCCTACCTATACAAACATACGTGATACGTTCGATATATAATCATATTGAAAAATAAAAAAAAATATATATATAAATTATATAAGTAGGTACTTTATATAATACCTATATATAAACACCGCTATATATTTTGTGTGGTGTATTTTAAACAAGTATTGTTATTGAGAAATCTAACGTAAAAAACAAGGATTTACCCACCTTTTGAATAATTTTGAAAAACCAAGGATAACCCAAAGGTTACAAAAATGGTAAAAATTTTCGAAGTTTGCTAGTTTTTACTAAAATTAGGTAAAAAAATGACCTACTTATCGGAGTGTAAAATATACTGTCCCAATATTGCCAACGTTTTAATAAAAAGTATGCCTATAAGACAGGTTTAATAATTATAATAAATATTTATTTGCATCTGTTGATACAACAAAAAAAATACACAGAATTTAAAATTGAAACCAAATAGATTAAGAATACGCAATAAAACTACAAACGGCAAATTTGGGGTATCCTCAGGATATAGGTATCTTATTTCGGTTTTCAGGACACACCTATTATTGATACATGAAACCACTCCATCATGAAAATAAATTCAAATAAACAAAATCAAATTAAAAAAAAACATAGTTGAGCCGCACTGCATAATTGTAAAACTCCACGTTACTACACCACAATCACAGTACAATAAAATAAATTATTAAAATAAAATAATTGCCATTTAGAATTAAGCCTCTGTTGTGACGCTTTTGAATAATCAAAGATGGCGCAGGCCAGCCTCACGGATGCGCGGTCACTGGTCTTCTTTTTTTAAAAATAAGGCTTCCGATGGCGGAAGTCGATGTTGAAAAGGCGGTAACACACACAATCGCGCGACGCGGCTTGCACTTCCTGTCTCAAGGGTAGTGTTGCTGCAATCGAAATAAAAAAAAATAAAACTCACTTGATCGAATCGATCAAATACAATCGGCAGGACAAAGGTAATCCTTTTTCCAGGTGCTTAATAGAAACAGCCTTTCTAAAGTGGATAGGAAGTTTTCCGTTTCTCGTGGGCATAATATTAGTTAATTTTAAAATTAAAAAAGGACCATTCCTGTTCATTTGGTATTCTGCCATGTTTCTTAGACAAATTTCTCTTAGGACTCTTGAAATACCAAAACGTCAGTTGAATAATTAAGCTTAGTTTTAATTCATTTTTAGACCCTGAATAAGGCACCAAAAAGATACGCGCCAACGAGTTCTAGCGCAAATAATCATAATGATGATGATGACTATTCTTCAAGGTTTAGAAGACCTCCACCCTGCGTTCTCAACACCATTATACCACGCTTTCATAGAAAGAACGTCAAGATCGTGTTAGGTAGCTGTTTTTAAAATAAAATCAACTATTTCACGACAGTCTCAAACAAGCGCTCTATGACGCATACCACTTTGTAGAAAAGTAATTTAACGATTGTGCGAAATACACCATCTAGCTAAAATTATATTACGAACTAGCAATATATCTTTCTTTTAATAAAATTCAATCAAATTAAACACTCAACGTGATTGCTATTCCTCTGACGCCAGATTGTACTTAAACAAATGACTATCGGGCCATTGTCTATTTTTTTGTTAAAGTATCCATTTTCCCTACCTCGAGAGGTTTGAGAGCAGAATATCAGGGGACGAAAACTTTTTATTAATACAAATAGTTAAACAAATATATTAAAGGTTTTGATTGTACAGTCGATCATAATAGCTATTTAATAGCTACAGAATAACTACAGATTTAATAGCTACAGAATAAGTATGGGTCACGAATCTGGTGCTTTATTTGATTAAAATAAAATCGAGTGGCGCATTTAGTAGATTTTTTTCTTCTGTTGAAGCATATCAGATCATATCTACGAAAGAATATCTACTAAATGCGCCCTACGATTATATTTTTGTCCGATCAGAGTACTAGATTGGTGACCTATGACCATACCCTAGCTTTTAATGCATCATCGATTGAACAATAAAATCGCCTAAATTACAAAAGTTTTTTCCTTTGCCTCCCTTCCTTTCCATTTCCGTGTATTACATCTTTATATTTTTCTCAGTGTAGATGTTTGACGAATATTACATTGGACTTTATAATTTTAAAAATATATTTTGCTTTACGATTTTGACTTTCGCAATGATACGTAAGACATAGCGCAAAAAGTCGTCAAAATTAGACCAATATTCTGAATCTCAGCCTCAGAGTTATGGCTGTGTTATATTTTTTTCTTAAAATATCTTTTAAATTCAGTTTTACGTTTCATTTGATAGGCTGCTCAAGGGATAAAATATTACCGATAATAAAAAAAATAATAACGTCAAATCGCTATCTAGCTAAAGCTTAGGCACTGAGCATAATAGAGATTTATTTCAATGTAACTATTGTTGAAAATATGTCAACGGCCAAAATACTTTTATAATGTATGTATGTATCGTATTATATTTTTAACTGACTACATTTAAATATATAATAAATGTATTATTACACAACTGCCCAACAAAAAAGGTGTGTAATGTTTTCAGGGTTTATCTATGTATGTTTTCCGTTTCTTTATTTCACCATAACTCTAAACGCTTGAATCGATTTAGAAGTGTGTGGTATGGTTAGAATCGTTGTCTTCCCGAGTATCATATGGTACCTTGACAGTCAAAATATTAGGTAAGTAGTTGTCTAAATGTCCGAATGTTACAAATGTCAACCAAAATAACATAAATATATTGTGCTAAGTGTTAAATGAAAGGTTTGTTTGAGTACATTCCGGAAATATACATCTATCTATATGGATAAATACATAAACCACAAATAAATACCATAGTTCACTTTCTGTAACGGCTGTCGTGTTTTTTTATTCTTTTTAAATATATTTACTTGTTTTACTTAATTGACCACGTTTTCATTAAATTTAAACTTTACGGTATGTTTCCCCCTCTATTTACGACAGAGTCCGTGTTATCCGAGTTTTCCGTTATCCGAGGTACCTTCGGTCCACATTACCTCGGATAAGCGAGGCTCTACTGTACTTGTATTATTTTAGTAGAGCTCCATGGTTTTTTTTAATAAATGAATAATTTCTTTAGTATGGAAAAAATATTTTTAAATTGAAAAGTTTCTCTTGGGTCACCCTTCTCACTAATACATTTAATTATATAATATATTTATAATACGGCTCGAGGTTAATAATCGACCGAGTTAAGGAGCCAGCGACAAAAAAGTGTAAGAGTTTTGTAAAAGCTGATACTTTCAGATCAGACAGTATTTTGGCCATAGAATGCCAGGATAGAGTCAGCAGGCCAGACTCCGGGACACCTGACTCTAATGTACTAGGAAAGGTGTAGATTTAATTAATATCACCAAATTGTTTTCGAAAAGCTGAAAATTCATCAGTAGACATTGGATGCAATATAAAACTTGAAACAAATGGTCAGACTGCTTAACAATAGAACGCGTGGCGTCAACATTACTCCATACATGTCACAAAAAAGAAGTCTCTGCTAATACGCCGATACGTATTTGTCGGTAACTATTGCGCATCGGTCTAATGTGCCGCGCAATAAAACGGACTACATTTTTGTGACATATATGAGGTAGTGCTGACGCTACGCATTCTTTTGTTAAGCAGTCTGACCATTTGTTTCGAGTTCTGTATTGCATCCACTGTCTACTGATGAATTTTCAGCTTTTCCAACACACTTTGGGGGCACTAAGTGAAATTACACCTTTCCTAGTACGACAGCGCCAGGTGTCCCGCAGTCTGCCTGCTGACTCTACCCCAGTATCTATGGCCAAAATACTGCCTGATCTGAAATTATCAGCTTTTACAAAACTCTTGCACTTTTTCGTCGCTGCCTCTTGGTCTATACGATTGTTGTCGATTTCTCGTCGGTAGCGTGCCACGCCACGCATTCTACGGGACGCAGGGGTGGTGGCTAAAGCGGGAGGGTGTCAGGATCGGCAGTACCAGCGGCGTATGACTCAGCCTCGTGCGTTAGGTTAGGTCAATACTTTGTGCATCGCACAGGGCCTGAAGGGACGGAAGAAAGAGCCGAGGGGAGGGACCAGAGGGAACACCCGCTGAAAAGAAGAGGGACGGAAAGAAGAGAAGAGAGGGATGAGAGATTCCTCCCGCATCACGCGAAATTTAAGGGACGGAAAGGACTTTTGTTTACCTTGTTTATTTCGTGAAATGTAAAAAGAATCAGCGACTGTTGACTGTGTAATATTGACGGCTCAATACGCTACGGATGTTGCTGTAAAATTTATCTCATCTGTCGTCGTAGAAAAGGCAATCCTTACTTTGAGAAATTAAAAGCTACCGCAGTTGTTTAACAACTTTAAAAAAGTTAAAAAAGAATTTACCGCCTGAAGTTTGTAACACCCAATTCTAACTAACACGCGGTAAATTCGTATTTATTACACGAGTGAGCAACAAAAAGGATTGTTATGTGTTCAGGGTTCATCTATGTTGTTTCTTTATTCCACCCGTTTCTTAAGAGCCTTATTACAAAATAGCGTAGGTATTCTTTTAAAATGAGTTGAAAAAATGAACGCATTTTTTTTTGGATGTAACTATAAAAGATAGGATAAATAAATAAATAAATAAATAAATAACTATTCAACCCTGGGAGAAAACCGCGGCACTGAGCGCTCTTCTCTTGCGCAAGCAAATATATACACAATTTCTAATTGTTTTTTGCAGTGTTTTCTCCTTTCTAATGACAATAATTTATATTATGTCGTATTGCTAAAAGAGTGAACTTTAATATAGTATAAGTATTATATAAGAATCTTATTTTATTTCTGAGAAAATTAGAATGATACAGGAAGATTTTTTTTTAATTTTGTGTAATTGTAAGTAATGTATACCTTGGATATGTGGTCAAAAAACGAAAAAATAAAGCCGTAGTGTACAACAAGAATACATGACGGACATAAAAAAAAATAGTATACGGTTTTCGTTGTAGTGATATTACTGTATTAAGGAGCTCAAAGTTTGCCTTCCGAGCGTTTTACGAATAACGACTTTCGGAAAATGGGCTGAATAAGTAAATAATATTCGTTATATCTAAAATTAAAGGCCGCTATGGTCAACATCAAGAAATGGTCCAGGTAATTCAGTAATTAAAGTTTGTAGAAATCTCTTCATTTCTTGGAATTAGAACGCCAAAAATCCACTTTTCTTGCCTTTCTGGAAAAAATATGTGATAGGGCTCTTAATTCCATCATAGCTTCTAAACACTCGAAGTGATTTGGAATTATGTGGTATTGTTAGAATTATTATGCCATCCCGAGTGTCATAGGGGTACCTTAACTGTCCAAATATGAAGTAAATAGTATGCGACCCTTAACCACTCGACTGATGAAACACACGTTTAAATAACGTTCAGCTTGAAAAATCATCGATCTGAGAACATCTCACATCGCATAACTAACCACTGGGTGCAGTTTCAAAACCCCATTGTGATATCCAAAAACAATTCTCTTTCCCCCGCACAAAGCCATAGAAATAAGAATATCCTTGAACTTCAATAGAGATCGACGCGTACGTGTAACCCTCAATTGAAAATGTTTTCAACGCGAAACGCCGAATGCAAAGAGGCGAAACGAGATGTAGTAAATCCAGTACTATTGAGCAACAT
The DNA here is from genome assembly GCA_944548615.1 of Micropterix aruncella. Taxonomy (NCBI): domain Eukaryota; kingdom Metazoa; phylum Arthropoda; class Insecta; order Lepidoptera; family Micropterigidae; genus Micropterix; species Micropterix aruncella. The sequence continues at coordinate 13,399,991 of OX155956.1, forward strand.
AAACAAAACCCGTAAACTTCAGAATTTCGGATACATTCTACGAAATGACCAATATGACATGCTATAACTCATGCTAATGCGAAATGACTTGCTATAACTCGCTATTCAACGTCCCAAGAAAGAAACGCATGTCCTGGCTTGCAAATTTATATGTATGACATAGTAGAGTACGAGACCACTAGATTCCCCAAAGTTTTTCAAGTACAAATTTTTCGCGTGTACAAATTTTCTAAAATGTTTTTTTTTTCAGATGTAATGTAAGAAAATAATGTAATCAAAATGATAATTGAATATTTTAAATTAATTATATAAGTATTAACTTAATGACATTCACTTAATTACATAAGTATCTAATATCCTGTTCCCTTTGAGTACCTACTCTCCAAAATATTGCTGACGAACGAATGAACGAAGCCTCGATTACTATAAATATAAAAATCAATTTCAGCGACCCAGATAGGTACCTTACCTACCTTCTTACAACACAAAGCTAAGTCTGAAAAGCATTCCCTGGGGCTGCTTTTTAAAAAATATCAAAGAATACTTATTTTATATATAATAGAAGTAAATATAATAAAAAGAATAAGAAACACGACTGCCGTTACAAAAAGTGAACTATTGTTATTATAATAATTTTTATTACGGGTTCTTTATAAAATATTTGTGTTTTTTGTATGTATTCATATAATAACATGTATATTTCCGGAATGTACTCAATCAGACGTTTCATTTGACACTAAACACGATATATTTATGTAAATTTATTGACATTTGGACATTTAGACATCTGTTCACTTGATATTTGGATGATTAAGACACGTACCCTATGACACGCGGGATGGCATAACGATTCTAACAATACTACACATTTCGAAATCGGATAAAGCGTTTAGAATGTATGGTGGAATAAAGAAACGGAAAGCATACATAGATGAACCCTGAACACATTACACTCCTTTTTGTTGGGCAGTCGTGTAAAAAGGTAGATTCTAACTGCTCTCTTATTAATTTCGTTTTACCTGTTTGAACTTAATTGTTTAGTTCCCTGTAAATTCAATAACTTGGGTAATTTTACTGGAAATGAAGTAGTAGGTATTTTCGACTTTTTTAATTAAACTCGACGAATTTCGGGCTCTATTTTATGCAGACGACACACACACACAATTGATGCATTCCCTAGATCTACACTAAGAAAAATATAACGATGTAATACACGGAAATACGCATTTTTTCAGAAATATTACTTATATAACTCGGACTATGGTCCATACGTATTAATTAACATGACGCGTAACGGTGTTGGCGTGACGGTAGTTACTGTGTCGTAATATTGAAACATAATGTTATTTCATTACGTCGCGACCTTGGGATCTTCTTACATGACAGCATGTAGTAGTATACGTACAGTTATAGTCGGACACTGGAAACATGTCAAAACTACAGTACACTGTTATTTCCGTATTAACCGTAAGGAAAATGTTTTAACATATAATGGAATTTCAACTAAATTCCTTGTAATTTAACAAAATTGCGATTGAAACGTCGTTCTGTATAAAACAGTAATAACAAAATGGTAATATAAGAATCAATCCAATATTTTGTTGTGTTGAGTCAAAGATTATTCGATTTGTCTAATTAATTGCATTAAATGAACGTATGAATTGTGGCACCTAGTAAGGAGTGTCCCTCAGACGGTAAACCGAATACACTAGAGGGTCTTAAGGTTGAGTATCACCTGCCATTAAAGAAGGAAGGGAAAGTTAAATCAACCGATTAGCACACTAGCAACTTGAGATCGATATAGAAAAGTAAGAAGTTGAGGATCTCGGATTGTGAGGGCAGTAAATTATAATAAATCCAATGAACTCTTATTTCAACCAACAGCCCTGCGATTGGATCCCTTTAATTAAGGGTGAATTCCTCACATATACTACCAGTATCTACGGCAGGTATTAAGTTTAAATAGACTCGTCCTATTCGTCCGGTGCCCGCAGCGGCTTGGCGAGCTCTCCTAATCGGACCCATCCTTCAAAATTTCCGAATTGGCGAGAAAGCGATTCGTATATGCGTTCTTTTGGACAATTACCCACATTAGTTCTACTTCGCTAACATAGTTTGTAAGTTCTACATATAAGGTAGATCGTAGCTAACATAGCTCGTAAGTTGTAGGTACATATAACAGATCGTAAGAACATAGTATATTCAGGCTAAACGCGAATAAACCTGCGGGACTAACATCGTTTCTCGTGGAGGTACAACTCAGAATGCTTGCCAATCTACGTACTGGTGACGTTCAAGTTAGCTGACACACCCGAGACCCGAGTGCGTGCACAAACGCAGCGGAGTGAAAATGTAAAACACGAAACAGGAAAATAAATTATTTCTGATTGTAATTCTTATTATTTTCTAAAAAATAAAACAAAAATAAACGAGTAAGCCGCATGTTCTGCAGGTCGCATGTAAACGAGGCCTGCCGCATGTTCTGCAGAAATTCATCTATCCGGTATTCGGCCGAATAGTAAAAAGAGATGCGGATAGTTATGGAATATTCGGCGTAAGTTTATAATATTCGCTATCAGATTATCGTGCTTACAGTGTTGTCTCGCTCGCCCTTCGGCACAATCTCTAGCTTATACCGGACTTAATAGAGCGTAGTCGGCGATAAGTACAACAAAAGCTCAAAACGCGACAGACCAAAAGATTCACGTACACATAGGCGGTGAGACGCGCGTCCACACACGTGGATTTTGCGCGCGAGTGTGTGCGTGGATGCTGGCGGTCCATTGATGTGCACATACACACATCGCGCGGTACTTATGTCGGTGCTCCGTGTGTTGTTTCGAATGATCCTTCTCACGGATTTATTCCTGGGAACGCTTCCCAAACTTACAGCTCCTTAAGTGCTGGAAAGTCCGTACTTTCATGTCCAAGTCATTTGCAGCGCGGTCTGAATATGGAACTGTGCCTTTGCCACTGAGACAACTTGAAAACCAGATAGGGTTTAAAATATATTAACCGCTGGAATGCCAATACCACCGATTGGTGGTTTTCCTGTTGTGAGAATTCGCAGGCGAACTATATCCGTATTTATGCAATTACGCGATAGAAGTCGCCTTTATTGAATACTAGCTGCGCCCAGCGGTTTCACCCGCGTGGTGATGGAAAATTGTGATAACACTACTAATAGAAACATATATAATTATGCATTATATACGTGTAACTCCAACGGTTTTTACGGCGCACGCCAGAATAGCTCGCAGATGGCAGATTTTTTTCCTACTTACTTGACACTTATCGTTATATTTTGGATAATTAACACTATATCTTTATAAATTATAGCCTATTTGTTATTCTGATGTGTAAGCTATATTATTGTTAAGTTTCATCAAAATCCATTCGGTAGTTTTTGCGTGAAAGAGTAACAAACATCCACACATACATTATTACAAACTTTCGCTTACATATACTTTCGATTACATATCAGTTCGCCTTTATTGAATAAGCCGCCTTTACATATCAGTTCGCGTGCACTATCCCCTAAAAACAAAATTTCGAGAGTTGAAAACATGCCGTCGTGAGTTTCATTTCCATGGCTGGGTTTCAAAGGGTTAAAAGACATTTACCTAATCTATAAATACCCGCCGCCCCCATCCGTTTCCTAGCTTGTTCTTGTATCCCAGTCCTCCCTTCGATATTGAGTTAATATAGGTTATTAATTTCTGTCTTATTTGAAGGCTTACGGGGCAGAACGACCTAAGTCATTATTTTAAGAAGTGCTAATTCTATTTTTAAAATTTCCGAATAAGAAAATATAAATATATTTGTCTGTAAACCAAATATAGTTAAGTTTCAAAAAAAAATCATTTTACCTAAATTTATACCTGATAAAAAGTATATCATCTTAAAAAGTCAAATTTACTTTTATCGTTCTTCCCCGTAACCTTTCAATTTCATTATTGTGTTTATTATGAAACTGCACTCGTTTATTAAAACCACTACTTTACAAAATCTCACTAGTTACGCAGGCTGAGTTATAATTATCCGGCATCCTTGAATGGGAGGTGAATCAGTACAAACAAATAAGCAACTTTTGGTAAAAAATGACGTTTCTACTTTTAAGTCGCTTTAACAGCTCTAACTAGCAGCATTGATTATATATGGCATTACATAGATTTCTCAACTCCATAGTACATACAGTTTACCCTTGACAACGGCGGCTGCAACGTCACCGAAACGTCGGGTCCTACAAATTTCACGCGGTAAATTCGTTTTCTATCCTATTTATAATGTCAAACAACCGCGATAGTCTTCGATTTCATATCCATAGTACGATTTGGCAACCCTTTTAAAATTACGAGATGCAAGTGGCGCTGATACTATTCCGGCCAAACTAATAGCAATTTATTTGGCCGTCTGCAATAACATCGATAATGAATGTTTTTTTTAAAAACTGATTGATTATAAAAACCCAATAATTTAACCAATGATAACAATAATATCATTCAATTATTAGTGCCATCTATCGCATTTCTTAAATATACGCTGTTTACATCATAGTAATAACACAGTATACCCCAGACAGTAGCTTCTCTTAGAACAAAATTAAAATCAAAACGAATACGACACGCGTCGTAAGGGCTCGCATTTGCTCGCCAGATGTTCCTCTACTCGGCCTACGCTCGAAAAGATGTCGCCATCCTTTACCTGGCCGTAATGCTAAATGTTCGCGTTCGTCGGGACGGACCCCTCTTCCCACATACCTCGCACCCTCTTCCCGCATTGCCTCGTAGCTCAAGAGTAAAGCTACTGCTGTAGTAATAATACGGAGAGCCAAATATCTGAATGTCAACGTTTGTAATTATTACGTATTTAAACCTGTATATCAAATTAAAAATTGTCATCTTTATGCAAATAATATTAAAATAATAGAGCTGTGATTTAAAAATTCGTTTGTTATTATATTATTATTTTATACCGTATAGGCTTGTTTTGAGCGCCATCTAAAGTGCGCCGCCATACTGTTATACCACGAAAGTCGCCATATTGAACAAAATATTAGTTTAATCAATTTTTGGAATTAGGCGTGGCATACACGTTACGTTTGGTAGTAAAATCTTGGTTGCCAAATTGTAGTACGGCATGAAATCAAAGACCATCGCGGTTGTTTGACATTATAAATAAGATAAAAACTAATTTACCGCGTAAAGTTTGTAACACCCGATATTTCGGCGATGTTTCAACCGCCGTTGTCCAGGGTAGTCCGTCGGTAGATTCACCCTGTAAATTCGTTTTTATCTTATTTTTGATTGTAGTACGACTTTGATCAATCTACTACCTTTTTTTATTTATTTATTTATTTATTTTATTAACATTATATATTCACATGCATGAGCATAACGGAAAATAAATTTACGATTAATAAAATGCCGTTGTATGCTTCTAAAGTTATGCTTCTGTATGCTTCTAAAGTTATACATAGCGTATACATTAAACGCAAATGTTTATATTCAATGTATGTTATTTTCAAACCGTCTGCAAAATTCTCACCGTTTCGTAGTGGATAATCACAATTTCTATGCCTTGTCCGATTGTGAAATACTCTATGATTTAAACTCAAAGCTTCCGTGTGACAACTATAAAATGTCACCGTTTTATATTCCACACAATGAAAATGATACGAAATTCAAAACGAAATTGGTTTTGAGACGCCCAATAACTGTCATTTCCTAATGGACGTTTTTTTTAATGAAAGTGCTGTTGTGATTGTAACACCAATCGTAGCTTTGCCTTGATCTTCACACCTCGCGTGCAATAATCTGCGCGTCCTCGAAACTAATTCTAAGTCCAGTCCAACCGGGGCTGGGATCCGAAGCGACGACCGATATACGATTGTCGTCAATCGAAACGGGAGCGGTAAACTATTATCGTATGTTGACAGACTGTGGATTATCGCACGGAGTTTAAATGGCTTATCGACGTTAATCGATAAATAGAGCGAGACATTCTTCTGTATCTGCATCAACATTGTTTAGCAGATTTTTGAAGAGTTACTGCGTAATCATTTTCTTACAAATCGTGTAAAAACACTGCAATAAAATCTTCTTACAAAGTCACATCGAAAGTACGATGAAATAAGAAGCTCATCGACACTCTAATAGCCATGTTTTTGATAGTCCTTGAATCGTCAAAAGTAAGGTTAGAATCACGACAGCTCATGAGATGCCGTCTGGGAAATCGCTGCGATCACGGTAAAGTCGCGGACATATTATCGGTTGCGTCCGACAGCCGCGGCTTATGGACGCGACTGAAAGGTATCTGTGTAATGAATTTCTATTGAGGCGTGCACATTATCGGACGTCAGTCGCGGACGTGACCTTGAGGCTTCGGACGTCCGATAGAGATCCGCAAGCCGCTTCCCAAACGACTGTGCATACTATCAGTCGCGTCCGTAAGCCGCGCCTAATGACGCGTCCAATGAGTATGTTCGCCCCTTAAGTCTAGAGTGTCATTTAGCTTCTTATTTTATCTTCCGTGTGGGGTGACTTTATAAACAGATTTTATTGCAGTGTTTTTATACGATTTGTGAGAAAATTATTACGCAGTGACTCTTTAAAAATCTCCCGAACAAGTTTGATTCAGACGCGGAAGGATGTTTCGCTCTATTTATCGATTAACGTCGATCTACCACCTAAACGCAGTGCGATAATTTACAGTCTGTCAACATACGATAAAAGAATTTTCGCTTTCGTTCGAGTGATGAAAATCGTATAATCGTGTTGTGGCTCGGAATCCCAGCACAGTACTCAAAACCAAGACGAGTGCCAAATCAGCTCCATATGAATCCAGTTTGTTATTCGTTGCCCGGCGCGGCATTAAACCACTGTTACATTAAACATGTAGAGACAAATTGGCCAATTTGTTTTTATTTGTTTTCATTAACGTCGTCCTTATTTACGGTATGAACTTGAATATGCGGCCGCGCGGACGCTGCTTCGCGCGCTCAAAGCGTCAGCGAGAGAGCGCGCGTTAACAAATGAATGAAGTGAAATTAAATAAACGAATCGACTAACATTTTCATTCACTGGGCTGTGTACTGCGACTTCCTCCAAACACTGACATGGTGACCATTGCTGTGTGAATTGGGCAAGACTGTATTCAACTATACCCATAATTTAAAAATATAAAAAACACGACCGGCCGGTAGGTAGGTACTAAAAAAGAACATTTGTATTTATAACTAGCTGACCCGGCGAACTTCGTACCGCCTAACAGTCAATAAATGTCGTGTTACAGATTAGCTGAACTTAATTTATGATTTTATGAAAGTAATACAGTGAATACAAAATAAATATTAAGTTCACTTTTTATTAAGATAATACAAAAAGAAAGGTATATCAATCGCGCGCTAGCAAGACATGATTGAATTAAACTATTTACATATTGTGCAGCATGGGATGCACTCGGTTTAATTCTCTTCATTGAAGCACCTTGAGACGACATTTTTCGTTTTTTTATCAGGCGCAAGAACAAATAAAGCGGATGATTTGCCGACACGTGAACATGCCGCGTACAACTGACAATGAGAAAAACACATAGGTATTTACATTTTGTATGGGAAAATGTTTTTTCTTTTATTTAAATTTTTAGACAATTTTTCATTTTTTGTTTTTAATAGTTATTCTGCTATTCGGGACGGAGACAAATACAACAAATCAAAAACTATGAAAATCGGTCCAGCCGTTCTCGAGTTACGCGTTCGAACAAACCCGACTTTATATATATAGATTATTACAAACAATTTGTTCGCGCGGAAAAGCACGTTTTTGGGGAATAAAGTTCTTCATTGAAACGATATTCGTTGAAACAAAATTCAATTTACGAATTCTTCGTTACGGCCCTATGGACGCGTGTTATCTCTGTAAACATCCAGTGCTTTGCACATTCTGTGACAATCATGATGTCCATAATCAACTCAATCGGACTTTTCATTTGTTAATTATCACGATATATTTATCCTAATTTATTGACATTTGGACAATTATTTTTTGACATTTGAACAGAATAAGTACCCTATGACACCTGGAAATACATAACGATTCTAATAATACCACACACACACTTCTAAATCTGTTCAAGCGGTTAGAAGTTATGGGGGAATAAAGAAACTGAAAACATACTATACATGAACCGTAAACACATTACACTCCTTGGACAGTCGTGTAAAAAGTCGGTGCTGCGTCCCTCATATTGATTTCTTAATCCTTGACAATAGTTCTTAAACAACACTAAATTGCACGAAATAATACACAGTAACATTGACCCTTAGTACCGCCGCGAATGGTTCGCTCTCCTCGTACGTTTGAAGTCCCTCATGTCAGCAATAGCTACGGCCAAAACTATTATGTACCGTTGCATGACCACATCATAGTAGTCGATTTAAAGAATCGACATATTTTACATGAGCCAACCTAAATTCAGCGAGGCGGTTCATAGCTCATTTGGCGACTTGGATATTACAGCAAAAAATTAACAAAACAATACCTATAGTATAAATACCTACATATATCCCATCCCTCTCCTTTTCCATCCTATACCCTATTATTCTTGCTTGCAATTATCAAATTTGCTACTAAAATATAATGTAGTTCGATAGTAATGTCTGAAGACTATCGCGGTTGTTTGACATTATAAATAAAATAGGAATGAATTTACCGCGTGAAGTTTGCAATACCCTGGGAAGTTACCCTGGGAACCCTATCTGATTTATAGTTTTTTTCATGTTCCTGCTGAAAATGGCTGATGCGTTTTTACCATTTATTTCCATAAAATAAGTACACACTTCGATTGAAATCCAGTTAAGACCTGGCATACCTGCTGGAAAGTAAGTTGAATGTATTGTAATGCGTCTTTATGTACATGAGCGTATGTGGGTATGCATGTGTGTGAGTGTGTGTGTGTTTTCTCTATATATGGTTCCTCTATATGATAAATCCTCTATATGAAATTTTTATCGCTGGTGGGCAGGAGTACTGCAATGGCCAATATATACGAGATAATACGCCTCCTGCTCGTGATGGAGATTCCCTTTCGGTCATATTGAGATGTCAACCACAACGGACGAACCCGTCACCGCAGGACGTTTTAACGATTCATCGTTCTATCGACCGTGCAGTGAGCGTAGAAGACTTTGGACATAACAAATCCGACGTCTAGCTACGCCACAACCCGCAAGAAGCCAACGCCTTTACCGCGAGATAGCCAGTATGTTACCTGGCGGGCCGAACGCTCGCGCCCTTGCTTCCAATTGTGACCAGATTTCTCCGGTCTCTCAATTGGTTCCGAGTTCGAGGTTGCTTGCGCGGTCCTCTCCCTTACGAAGCGGTGAAACGGTGTGCACCGAATCTGTCGCGGACCAAGGCGTCCTTTGCCCGACTCTGAACCGGGATCGGATGGCTAATGGTCATTTCAAGAGCAGTCGCCGTAAGGTAGGCAACCACCCCTGCTCTATAAGAAACAATACAGTTCCCAGACTCCCCCGACTGTTAGTCGGAGAGCACAATCGATTGGCTTGCGCCGCTCGGTGCGCAGACCGTCCAGGAGCGCCAGAGGTTTGATTCCCAGGGGAGACTGGTTGACCCAGTGTCCTACCCAGGTTCGCACCCCATGCGTGGAGGCCATCGGATGGGTGTTGACCCGTGAGTGTGACCGACCCTGAACACATGGGTCATCGTGGCCACCTCATCATGGGCCCGTTAGCTCCCCGCTAACGGTCAAAAGGCTGGTGATAGATTTATCCTTTGGCTTTTATATCCGGTCGAAAGACTCTCGCCACTTCCGGCCCCATTTATTTTCGAGCGTTGTCTCTGGCAGCGGAGGTAGTTGTCGACCTGACGTCGACATCGACCCTCCCGCTGTCATACAAAACATACGTCTTCAGACCCCTCTGGGTTATTCGCGGGATGGGCAGCGTGTCCAGCAAACCGGACAGTGCATCAACCGCCCAGTTCCGCCCGAGGTATCCCTCCGAACAGCATCCGTCTGCAGATTACAGCCGTGCCATAAGCTCGCATTTCGAGAAGGCTATCAGATAGGAGTTGAACCGTGAGTTAGGCACAACAGATAGCATAACAACTAAATATATTAAAAAGAATAAAAAACACTTCTGCCGTTACAGAAATTGAACTATTGTATTTACAATTATTTTTATTACTGTTTTTTATTAAATATTTGTGGTTTATGTATTTGTCTATATATATATATACATGTATATTTCCGAAATAAACCCAATCAGACCTTTCACTTGACACTAAACACAATATAATTATGGTAATTTATTGACATTTTGACATTTAGACAACTACTTACATGATATTTGGACAGTTAAGGTACCCTATGACTCTTGGGATAACTTAACGATTCTTACAGTACCACACACTTCTAAATCGGTTCAAGCGTTTAGACGTTATGGTGGAATAAAGAAACGGAAAACATACATAGATGAACCCTTCCACAATCCTATCTCACGTACATGCCGGTTATACAGCACTATAACCGATAACATTGATTTCTTTAACCTGGGACCATTAAGTCCATTATAAATAGCGTATTATGAAACAAATTGATAATTTACCGTATGTTTTAATATGTTATTCCAGACAATATTTTAATATTTTTTTTAACATTTAATTGTTTTTCAGAATTTACTGTAAACTTATTTCTATTCTTTTTTATTTTTGTTCTGATAATTTTTAAGGATTTTAATTTTTGTACTGATACTTTTGTAAATCATGAGATAAACGGCGCATACACAATTTATTAATTATTAATTAAGCATGCGGAGTACGCATAAAATATTATACTCTATTTAGTAACAATGTAAAAATATTAGCAATAACCATGTATTATTAGAGTATTGTTTGCGTATCTATTATACTAAATAAAATAAATAAAACCCTAAATATATTACACTCCTGTTTTGTTGGTCATGTAAAAATGGCCAACGCATTCCAAGCTGCACGGATCAATTAGAAACCAAAACAATTAAGGTGACATGATACCAGGGAACGACCATATCTAAAGAACGTTTGTTTTATGATTTTTTTGAAAAGTATAAGCTTTAATTAAAAAAAAAAATCTAAGCGAATCCCTCAATAAGGAACCAATTTATAATTTAGACTCAAAAAAGTTTCTCATTGCCTTGGGCGTTAAGGCTTTAAACTGATTTCGAAAACTTTGAGGCGCGATTACTCCTACAATGTAAGCGGTGAGTGTGTTTTATTTTAATTTAATTCTATTGACTGGTTAAATCTCTAGCGTCGCGCTTAGTTATTTTTTTATTTAGGCCCTAAATTAATTACAATTAATTGAAACGTGAGAGCGCTCGAACGTTTAGTATGCGCCCGGTCGCCGGCGCGAGCGCACGTGGAACCTTGCCTGACGCTTCGTCAACGCTGGATTTTTATTGGTCAAACCCTACAAAATTGACCCCACTTATTTCTTTGTGGCTCCGCCCATTTCGGATATTTTTTTGAGGTCTCATATCGGCTTTAGAGACGTCACGTGATGATGATGAAAGTGACCAAGCATCGAGACGGTAAAAATCGGCGACACGAGTGGGTAGCTTTCGGCGACTTAGCGAAATGGCGGCTCGTTTGATGTGTCGCGCGCACTGCAAGGATAATAAAAGTGCATTTATAGGGGTGCGTTCCGTGACCAATTATTGTAATTTTGAGTCCGCGACGCGCCGGCGACCATATTCCCGGAATGTCGCTGCTCCGCTCAGCCATCTCAGCCAGCAGATGACCTCACTTGGGTTGCAGGAATTTCAAAAATAGAATAATCCGGCGCGACGTTTGACATATTTGACCGTTGACTTTCCGCGCCTTTTTCGCTTGCTGGGCGAAAAGATGCCACACGGAGAGCTCACTGCGCACCATTTTGTATACATATATTGAAAGGTCACATATGTTTCTAAAACGTTACAAACGTGAAAACCTTTAATTGGCTCTCTGTTATCCTACTCCGTCTTTTTGTTGAATTTTAATTACCTCTTGGTTTTCCTAAAAATAAACAAATAAATAAATAAAAATAAATAATATACCTATAAGGCCAGGGGTGAAGTGTTCTTTGGCGGTTGAAGGGCTACGGAGAATAATGATGAATATCAACTGTGTAAAATTTTTGGTAATTCCATTTTTAATATTTAGTAACTAAAAAAATACACTTTAACAAGAATTAAGATGAGAAAAAAATATATTTTCTCTGTAAACATAAGTTTCTAAATCAAAATACATTTTAATTTAATTCCCCTATAATATAGTAATATAATAATAATAAGAATATCTGAATTTCTGTAAAAAAAAAACATTTCACTTAATTTATACCTCCGGAAAAAAGTATTTTGAGATTTTCCAATCGTGAGCTTAGCAGATCATTTATTTATTTATTAAATTTATTTATTTATTTAATTAAGTAATTAAACAATTCATTTACAGTGCATAAGTATCACTAATAATCATATTAATAAAAAATATATATAATTAAAATTAAAATTAACATTGAACACGGCCGATAGGAGCATTAAAGTCTAAGAGCTGGTTAAAAAGAACCGCCGTGATGGTTATTTTAAAATATGTTAATATTCAATAAAAAAATAACCTAATTGAGTTTAGGGATGGACATCGAAGGAATATCATCGATGTTACGATCGATACCAACATCGTAACGCAAACATCGATGGTCGAAAAACATCGATATTTTGAACATCTAAATATCGATATTTTCTTTATAAAAACAGCGTTGGTTAGCCTTATTTTGCTGACCGTACCTAGTAGTTTTATTTAATAAAATCAATTATAGAGATTACCACGTTTATATTATATATAATTCAACATCGGTGTTAAAAATAAAATAAAAATCAATTAATTAAATCTGAATTATAAATAGGGAATGGTAGTGTTTAATTAATTTATTTCCGAAATTCGTCCTTTAGATTGTGAAGAAATATTAACTTCGAGATGTTTTTGATATATCGGACATCGATGTCCATCCCTAATGAGTTCCACTGGAAAGAACAGCCAAAGAGAACCGCCATTTTTTATAAGTCCGTTGAATAGTATTCAGAAGTAAGTCCGTTGAATAGATGGCACATAACACAGAAAGATTAGAAGATTAAGAAAAAATGCTAAAGCCTTTCATTTTCGAAGAATTATATATTATGTAGCAAGTGAATCTGGAAAATAAGTTATATTATAATCGCGCATCTTTATCATTCAAATAGTCGTTTTTTATATAAAACAGATGTCTAATACGATGCATACATTGTTTAACTGGCAACTCTACAATTTTCTAAGACATTCTATTGTAGAAATATAGATACTTTGTCCCATAAAAGAAGTTCCGAACTTTTTTATCGTAACTTAGAAACTTAGAAATTTCCTGTATTTATATTATGGCGGTCACTTACTTGGTTGAATCGCTTTAGATTTTTAAATTTACTTTTGCTTATTAAGAGTTGTATTAAAATTTCTTGTTTTACGCAAGGCAGAGAAAACTTACCAATTCCGCAACTTTACTAAAGTAATTATCTCGATCTATATTTTGTTTTCAATTTATTGTAGAGAATTAATAATTTAAAGGTTATGAGGAAAACGATCAATGTCAATTTTGTTTTTTAAGACGAGAAACTTATTTTGTGAGGTATAAATTCGAGTGAAAGATTTTTTTTATAGTCACGTTCTGGTCTATGACGCATCGGTCTACTGTGCTGCACAATATAATGATCGCAATGGCACAATATAATGGTATGGAAATGCTGACGCCACGCGTTCGATTATGAAGCAGTCTGACCATATGTTTCAAGTCATTTATTGCATCCACTGTCTATTTTATTTTATTTTATTTGGTACCCAAACAGAATATTGACAACACATACAGTGACATATATATACTACAGTTACATGACCACATCAATATCCTTTTGATATGAGTACACAATTAGCACAATGCATGAACAATGGTTGAATTTTTAAAAAAATACGTATAAAAAAAGGAAAAAAACAAAAAATATCAGAATTACAGTATTTTAAAGAGGGAGGGACGCTTTGAAGGAGCATAAACTATCATGAAATATATCGATGCGATTGTCAAGATGAAATTTGTTATACAGACGACATATACGTGGGATTACGTTATTTACTCCGGTATAGTTTTTTGCTAAAGGTGTTTTAAATAAGTCTGGGTATCGAAGACTTCTTTTAGTAATGTTAAATTGTATTTTTTCTATACAAGAGGTATCGATTTTATTATTTAAAATTTTGTACAGGAACACTAAATCTGCAACCTGCCGGCGTTTTTCTAATGTGAGAAATTTAAAAGCAGTCAGTCTTTCCTCGTAGCCAGTCAGATGATTCTTAAGGCCGCATTTAAATGATAGCATTCTCAGAAATTTCCTTTAAACGGATTCGACTCTATCGGAGTACGTTTCAAAATATGGGTTCCATATCGAGGACCCAAATTCAAGATGAGAACGCACTAGTGAGTTATAAAGCAGGATCATGCTGTTGTGATTTTTGAAATTCTTAGTGATCCGCATGATCAACCCCAGCATCCTATTTGCTTTCTCGACTATGTTCTCAATGTGTATCTTGAAATTTAGGTTTGAGTCAAATGTTATTCCTAGGTCACGGATGCTAGATACATTGCTTAGGTTGTGACCATTTATAGAATAGTCGTATTTAACGTGACCCCTGTTCCTACAAAAGGACATCGAGTGATATTTACCTATGTTGAGAGCCATTTTATTTTCAGAACACCAAGTGACGAGCGAATCAAGGTCGTTTTGTATTTTATGGCAGTCAGATATGTTCATAATTTGATTATAAATTTTAACATCGTCCGCATACATTAAGAAATTACATTTTATTCTATTGGAAAGATCATTTATGAAAATTAAAAAAAGTCTACTGATGAATTTTCAGCTTTTCCCAAACACTTTGGGGGTACTAATTAATATTACACTTTTCCTAGTACGCCAGCGCCAGGTGTCTCGGAATCTGACCTGCTGGCCCGGCATTCTATGGCCAAAATACTGTCTGATCTGAAAGTATCAGCTTTGCTGAAACTTGCACTTTTTTGTCGCTGGCTCCTCGACTATTAGAAACTCAATTTGGTTTACACAAAATATGTTTTTTCTTTTTCCAACAAACCTTAGCTAAAATGTGATATTTTAAGTTAGTAAATTTTTAAATCTCTTCATCGTTTTTTTCCGTAACCCGTCAGTTACTTATTTCTCTCATTGCTTCTGGCCTCTTGATTCATCTCGCATCTTGATTGCATCTTGCTTTATAGAATTGTATCGGGCGGGCTACGAAACCACTTACCTAATAATTTCTCACATCCTCTTTCCGGCGATGTAAATGTGGTAATCACGAGGCGAAGAAGCAGTGTAGGGCGCGCATCATATTGACAATCGGGAATCGTATGTCTATCCTGTCGCCGCGCCCCGGTTCTCGGGTGTGAAAGGAGCAACCTCTCTCACGACAGATTCGTCTTTATTTCCTGCGCCGATATCACAAAAAAGAGTATTCGTAATAATGCCGCCGACTGCCGACGACGCCCCCACGTGTGCTCCCCACACACTTCCCAAACTGTGCAATGATGGATCGAAGTGTGACGTGTGCTTGTTTTGCGAACCCAAGGTTAATCGAGTTTTGAGCGGCGAAACAATACACTCACCCAGCTTTTTATATAGGATAAATCGTAATTATTGTTAGGTTAATTTTGCTGTTAAATGAATTTTTGACTTATTGTTTTTGACACGACTATCCAACATAAAAAGTGTAATGTGTTGAGGGTTCATCTATGTATGTTTTCCGTTTCTGTATTCCACCATAGCTTCTAAACGCTTGAACCGATTTAGAAGTGTGTGGTAGGTATTTTTATAGTCGTTATGTCATCCCGAGTGGATACTTCTAACATGGTTAGCATCCTTGTGAAAAATCAGTTCTTTCGGTATAACTTTTGTCTCGATCCATCTAAGTAAAAACCGAGTTTTACATGCAAAAAGAAAACAAAGACGCTGTTTATTTCACGACTGCCCTACAAAAAAAGTGTATTGTGTTCAGGGTTTATCTATGTATGTTTTCCGTTTCTTTATTCCACTATAACTTCTAAATGCTCGAACCGATTTAGAAGTAGGTGGTATTGTTAGAACCGTTATGTCATCCCGAGTGTCATAGGGTATTGTAACTCTCCAAATATTAAATTAGTAGTGGTCTAAATGACCAAATCTCAATAAATTAACATGAATATGTCGTGTTTAGTGTTAAATGAAAGGTCTGATTGAGTACATTACGGAAATATATATGTATCTCTATGGATAAATACATAAACCACAAATATTTCATACAAAATCGTAATAAAAATAATTAATAATACAATAGTTCACTTTCTGTAACGGCAGTCGTGTTTATTATTATTTTTAGTATATTTACTTGTTCCTTATCTTTAATGGCGGTTGAACCGTGGCGAAGTCAGGAATCCATTAGAAGCTTTTTTTTTCATCAATGTATATTCAATCGTCAACATCAATCCTCATTTTCATTAATAGGGAAAACATTCCAATTTAATTGTGGTATTTCAAAGCCTTCTGGCAATTTTGTACATTTGTCAAAAAAACAACAATTTTGTAATAGAAATACATAATTCGCATAAAAAAAACTTGAAGGACATCCTAGTCAGACGACCTAAACTGCGATGGCTTGATTCTGTAGTTAAAACCTACTTATACCTACTTGGAATGAACAACTCCAAAGAAGAGCAGGATAGGCCATCCGTACGAAGCTCGGTGTGTGGAGTGAGGGAGTAAAGTGAGGGAAAAGATAGCTCGATTCTTATATGTACCTGAGGGAGATGGAAGAAAACATGGCGATTTGACAATTGTGAACGTATGCTGGCACGTTTTCCAGCAGCAAAAAAATTCCTCATATGTTAAAATACCTGGCACCCTTTTATCTAAAATTGATTATTCTAAAAAAATATTCTTAGTTATTGCCATTTTTTGGAGTTTTTAACGGTATTTACGTCTGAATAATGTTCCAGCCATTTGGCAACGCTGCCCGTCATTGCCTTCTCTATCTCGAGATACAGGAGGCTATGTGCCCGTTATTTAAACCGCCATGTTATCTTTTTACTCTCTCAGAAACATGCATATTATATTTATTTATTTATATTCTCTACTCCTTACTCATCGAGCTTCTTACATAATCTCTCTGGCGGTGCGTCGTTCACTTTACACTGACAAAACAGTCGCTGATGCTGCCACTTACTAAACATTTTGTGCCCACATCCCAATTGGTAATAATCGATATCTTAAAAGTCTATACGACAATTATCCAAACACTTTGGGAAACCGGCCAACCATAAGTTATTCACCGTGAATACACGGGATGTCCTATATTATTATCGTTGTATAATAATATAATACAACCGTTTTTCAATAGCGTAATGATATTATACGAAGGTATGCCTTACATATATCTATACTACATATAATTGTATTTGAAATTATAAGTGGTAAATCATCTTTTCTGCAGTCCGGCAAACTTTTTACAAGATCAGCGCTACTCCAACCAAACCGCTGTAATCGCGTCCTTTGATCAGTTTTGGAACATAAAAATGCGAGTTTTTTTCAAAATGGCACTTTGGCAACACACCATATTTTAAATATTTTGAGGAATAAACACATCTTGTTTGAAAAACAAAGAGTTTTTTTAAACCGCTTTAAATCGGACATTTGGCATGAAACCGTACTGTCACCTGTGTCATATGTATATGATATGTAAATCATATGTATATGATACATATGTCATGTATATTATACATATGTCACCTGTCGCATATGTACCTGATACGTATATATTTTATTTCATTCACTCCTTATCTTCACATTTTTTTGATCAGTTGTATAGTTTATATTTAAACGTTACATTCTAATTATTTAAATAAATGCAATAAACGGCATTATTATTAAGTTATGACATATATCTATTAGAAAAGGCCCAAAAATAAGTTAAAAATATTTACCTGAAGGTCCTGGAGGTACTCGTCAGATACGCTACTTAGAGACTGTGATGTACTCGATATAAGGTAGTTGTACATATATTAAAGCCGCATTAAATGAAATCCAATCTATTTCTACAAGCTAAATGTTCTATAATTCTACTATAAAAATGTAGGCAGGCATATATGGTTTTAAATAGATAGATTAAAATAATAAAAATAAATATAACAATAAAAATAAATATAAAATAGCAAATCTGGTTAAAATAACTAATAACAAATATTATAAATATAAGATATATGGTATTAAATATTCCAATAATGAAGTTCGCTTTCGGACTGAGACATATCTTATCTCTAGCGCCAAAAACTTTTAATCTCCTAGTTAACACCTTTAAAAAAGTGGCGAATAAACTCAGAAACTAACTCAATGTTGATAATCGGTAGATAGATCAAGAAACAAACGTATTTTGTTTATATTAATAAACTATTATTGGTAATTATTATCGCTGGTATTATACTAAATTTCTTATTAATATTTCCATTATTAGATGACAAAACTACATACCTAAATTACACAATTAACTTAATTTTAATATACATATTATTTTCTAAAGACAGATAGGTAATCACAAGAGAACATGTACCAGTGCATGATTGACTGACACAAAGACGCAACAATAAACAAACAGTATGATTAAAGATGCAGAATATTTGAGCAAGAATAGTCTTCTTGCTGTCAGTTTCACAATGCTCCTCTGCAGACTTTATACCTGGTCGAACGTTGTTCTTGTCCCAGTTTTTTTTTGAGCAAAGCTCCCGTCACTTCATCGCAAAGACCTACCTATGCGAAATGCAAACATTTTTTTGCTTTGTCTCGCATCATACTGCGAAACAGCGCTCTTGGGTATATTTTTTATGTATACAGTATGAAAATAAAGAAAGATAGGGCTTTGGGATGACCTCATTTTTTTCAATTTGGAGTCTTTCATCTAGTGAAGTATTAACAATACTTTAAACATATAGTTTAGAAGCGACTGGAAAAACGTTAAAGCGAAGGCAAAATTATGCTTTTTTTAAAAAATGGGTTTCAAGAATGGTTTAAAAAATGACATGCATTAAAAAAGGCTTATTCAAGCAAAACTAAGCGTTTCATATCACGCTGGCCATTGAGAGACGGCCGCTTAGGGCTACTATATACTACGTAATTCATTTTAAAGTAATTATTGACCCCCTCTCCCCATATGTAAGATAAAGTAATGTTCCACTCCATCCCCTTCCCAGATTCACCCCCCCCCCCCCTCATTCATACCCCCCCCCCATTCATTCTCCATCCCCCCTTACGTATGTAACATTTTTTTGATAGAATTTGTGAATCAGAAACTTACAAATAAAGGTGGAATATTATGATACCTAGGTGCCCTCTATTGAATACTAGCTGTTGCCCGCGGCTTCGCTTCTCGTAATGTTTCGAATCGAGTTGATAATTTGAGTAGGGGGGCGTATATTTGCCTTTTTAGACGCTACATTTAGATATATAGTAAAAGACGTCCTGTTCGCTTTTTGTTCTTCGCCACCCGCCGCCTTCCGCTGAACGCTGACCTTGTTAAGCTAGTCGCCGCCGCGCAGCCTCCGCTAGATATTTCGAGGTGCTTGACCGCGTTACTTATTTCATAATATCTTTAAAACTATTACATCTAAAAAGTTACAGTACATGGATAATTTTATCTCCATTTAACATCAGTGATGATGGTTTAATTTATTTTGATAAGGATTCATATTTTACTGCTAATGTCTTCAACAAACTTTAACTACTTTTTTTCTTATTTTTTTGAGTCGTAAAAGCAGTTATTGTAGCTTAAGTATAAAACTTTACTTCGGACCTAAAACGCATATTGTATGTAATTTATTTCTATCGCAACGCTCTTGAAAATATTAAGCCACAGTATAACCTTCGATTTTCTTTGAGACTGCCAAACTTTTCACTGTCACGAAATATTCATATAAACCAACGTGATTTCATTTTCATATACTTACCATGATCATTGTCAGTTATTTATAGAATAAAATTAATTAATTGCCGATCACCCTCTGACGAATTTTGTAACAAATTTACCAACAGAAATCTCAAATCGCTCTAGCTAAATTATAAATGATGCTTTCACCTTTAATGGGATGGTGTCCTAGCCGTAGTTTAACTGCATGTAATTTATCATTTATTGTTGTTTTCATAGTATATTCATGTCATATCATAACATATCAGAGTATATTAATTGCGGTGTCTGCTAACTCGTTGTATGAGAACTCGGCGTCGGCAAATCTGAGTGCAGACGTCGTGTCTGTTTGTATGAGAATGTGAGAGTGTAAAGAATCCGGCGTGTGAGAATCCGGTGTATGCAAATCCGCGCGGAACCCAGTAATTTCAAACTACTGGCCAATGTCAGCCACCGGCTTACTTTTAATATAATATTATAAAAAGACTCAGGAAGTGAGCTCGCCTTGTCACAGAAGTGCCTAGCAAGGCGCGCTCGGTTGCACTTTACTTGACATTAGAAAACAGACTGGCTGTGTATGTTCCAGTTAAACAGAACCACAAATAACCTGTGCCAATTTTCCGGAACGGCTGACAAACAATTATCGCACGTGGCTGATTATGTAGTGTTAGTAACTGACCACTAAGCTGAGAGCGGGCGTGATTTAGTTCATTGACTACGAGGGGCGGGGCGTAGATAATGGTCATTAGCGGTGGTCGTAGGTCGTCGTCTGCGTGTACGTCGATATTTACAGTAGACCGGGTCACTAAAGCAGTAATTGCAGCGCTGTCTTAACGGATAAGCCGTTCAATGAGCTGCGCCGATGATCCGATGACCGATTGAGCCGACCGACCGACCAACACTGGCCTGCCATTACTAACACCCCTTAACACCTGTGTTTAAACACCTCTGTGTAAGCTGAAAGGGGTGGTCGTGCTGCGTAGCGGCGCGGAGGGAATTGATCGCCACTAGTGGGGGTTTTTTTTTTTTTTAAGTATGGTACGGAGGGGTTACAACTATTTATCTAATTTTAACGATAGCAGTAAAACATTATATTATACTAATCTTACAATTAACCCGACAAATGAAAGGCGTCCTTTTGGGGATGCAAGTTTTAATACACTGGAATGACAGGCGTCCACTTGGTCCAGTGATGACGACACGATGGCGGCCGTTTGCGAAAAAAACCATTGTCGCCATTATTATCTTAATTGATTTACGAGATAAGGTTATAATGTTTTATATGTCAAATTTCAATGCGATCATTTTACAGTTCTTCTTTTTATGATCCGTATAGTGGTTTACAAGTTATGGTCGTTTTTATCAAGGTCGTCGATTTTGCGCGCGAAAAGGTCGCGCGCGAATGGGACAGCTGAATTTTTACTCCGCGAGGAGAGGGGTTAAGCGCCTTACAGATATTCGCAAATCAGCATGTAATGCAACAAATGTTGCAACAAATTTCGATAGTCTGTACGTCTTGCCTTGCACGCGGGCGTTGAGTCCCGATGGTTATTCGTAGTAAAATGATTCATCAATCTAATGCTGATAAAATTCTCAGAAACAGTCTACTATGAGGTGGAATACTATACAAAACAAACTTTGGAGCACAATCTCATTGCACTAAAAAGAAAAAAAATAATTTGACTAAAGTTAAAGCTGGTGGGTTTTACGCGAATGTAACAGTGAGATGCTAACACCACTCTTTAAAAATAGGTCTTTTTTAAAAATAGCATTTTTGGAGCACGTGCGGCGGCATTCCAATTACGGTATAACCCACGAAGCAGAGACCTTTTCGAACCACAAAATCACATTCTAAGCATCCTCGCCTAATCAAACGCTCCTTTGATCATCGACTACTAGACTAAATTCGGTTCTAATTGCCATTTTATCTTTCTCTGCGTATCCGACTTCGACTCCTTCTTCCGTAATCGGTGTTACAGTGCTCTCTTTTTTCTTATTCTCAATTTGTGTCCTCTCTATCTTTTTTACTCTCCGGAAGTACCTATAACGTCACTCGAAACTTGATTTTTGCCCTAAAACTCGCTCGACACAATCTACTTAATTTTAAAACTTAAAACTTTAACTAACTCAATAACGTTTGTATTTTAGCAATTTTTCCATAGAAAAGGTTTATACCCGCGAAAAAGTGATGATCATTTGGTTTCTTTATTATTACTAGCTGCGCCCAGCGGTTTCACCCGCGTGGTGATGGAAAATTGTGATAATGATGATAGAAAACCATATATCTTCATAAATTATAGCCTATGTGTAAGCTATATTATTGTAAAGTTTCATCAAAATCCATTCAGTAGTTTTTGAGTGAAAGAGTAACAAACATCCATACATACATACAAACTTTCGCGTTTATAATATTAGTAGGATGTATATCATAATGACAATATCTAATAAATGAGTAACATATTCAATCCATTTACGTCCACAGCATATGCTGATACTCTGTTACGTTTTTAAAGTGCTAAGAAAAGTGATGAGTAACTCGACCATTCTAATAAAATTTGGGCTGTACGTACCCGATAACTACTCGCGACCGAAGGGAGATAAACTGCTCGCTAGGCCGCATGCGCGCACTAACATCATCCAGGTGGGGATGATTGCTCGAGGTATTTTGACCCTTTAACGCAATGCTAGTGGTAGATCCGTATTTGATATATTTACGGCCAATCTCAGTAAATGTAGGGATATGTTTATATTGTTTCTATATGTTGAAAATCTTTAGTTTAATAAATATTGTTATTTTTCTTAGATTAAGGCACGTGTAATTTTTTTAGGCAACGAATTATAAGCTGTAATGTTCTCTATTTTTGCGGACAAATAAAATGAATTCCCAAAAAAAATATCGCAGTTCAGTTATACCTTAAATTCATTGCCTAAGGTCTCTATAATGCAAATAACAATATTCTAATAAATAAGAAGAAAAACATAACATAATATATATCCTAATAAAATAAAATATATTCTCAATTACCGCCCTACCTATAGAAACGTAAGTGATATATTAGTAAGGCTATATTATCGCCCGAACGCAACAATTCGTATCACGTACGTTTGAGTACAAAAACAAAATAATAGTAAAATTTAAAAAAAAAACGATACCCACAAAGTTTACGTGATAGGTCAAGTTGTTCCTACGATTCTAAATAAAAATAGGGTAATAAATGGGTATATTGTGTAACAAAATGTCTGGTATATTGTCAACAAGTATTTTTATTAAGAAAGAAATCTGTTATTGTTATGTTATTACTTAAGAAATCTAATGAAAAAAACCCAACGATTTTACACAGTTTTTGAATAATAACCGGCGGTTAATAGCTACTCATTTATATCACATATCTTTATCCGAATGTCCATTAATTATAAACAATACAATTAATTAATAATAACGGAAATAATGTGTGTAATAATAGAAACAATTTCTTACTTACGTTATAATAAAACAGGGAAACAGAAACACTTCAAATATTTCGTATTGTTTCTTTTCAAACTAAATCGGGAAACAATTCAAATATATTTCATTAATAGTGGCGGGGTTACGCTATAGTACTTTTCCACGACTGCTTTTCGACGAGCTTAGCCTTCTTAAGGCGACGCCGTATGTAACCGGCGCAAAATCGTGATTTTAACATTTTTTTCAAGGTTTGTTTGTTTTCTTGGTTTTACTCTTCATTATGAAGTTTTACAATGGACAGGTTTGTTATCATACGCCAATCTCTTATAACCAACCCTACTGTTAAGTGTAACATGTGTGTCAGTGTGTGTCTTGTTACTGCATCCTATTGACAGAATTGAATTGAAATTTTATTAATTTTATCTCAACGAATAATGGTAACCCATAAATATATGCCCCATAACTTAAAAAATAATTTTATAAGTTATCGAATAAGAATAATTTAGAAATAATATTTTTTCTTCATTGAGACATCAGAATCTCAAAATCAAATTGTTATTTAAAAATATGCCGTTTTTTTTAAATATCGCAAATGACCAACAAACTCTGGTGATTTTAAATAAATAAATAAAATATTTATGGCTACTTTTTCAATTTGATTTTTCATCGTTTAGTTCGTGTTTTATTACGTTTGTTTTATGTGTTAAATAATAAAATAATCAAATTTTGGAAAAAGTTGTTACTGCATCTTCATGGACCACGAAGACACTTATGTCCCATCAATTTATACAAAATCAATTGAACCAATTTTGACAAAACTTGACATACATGTTATTTACATCGCCCTTTAACAGTTTTATGTATCAAAATCTAAACTCTTCCGCAAAGCTTATGGTCCTCAATAGGTTAAGGGCCGGTAAGGTACCTGCCTCTACAACCACTTTTAGGCGGGCGATTCTCATCATGTATGCACATATAGGGTATCGAAAGCGCGTGTAAACGCGTAATTTACATAGCAGGCCTTATTTCAGAGCGAATTTCGCACGTAACTAAGTACGCCGCGCGCCGCATAAACGTTTCCAAATCCAATTGCCAAGTTCGATTGCCATCAAAAGCGGCTTTGACTCTTCGACAGTCTCGCTGCTTGCGAAAACCCGCTGTTCTCCTCAAGAGTCTCCTCTCTCTCTCTCCCTCTGCCTCTTCCGCTCGTGAGGGTCTCCGCTCATCTCTCTCTGCCCCCGTACCTGCGTCTCTCTCTAATATGGTGACGTCACCGATTCAGAATTGTGTGACCTGATTTTACAAACGACCTCGCTAAATATTAAATGTAGGACTGTGTACCTATTTATACGTCTACTTCCTTGTACGAATTTTAGACCGCGAGATATTTCTGTATCTGTTCGCATAGGCGTTATCTCCTATACTGTGAACTTTCTGTGCAGTATTATACGGGATATCAATCGTCTTATGACACAATTTAAAAAATATTTTGACGGTATGTATATAGTAAATGCAAAATAATTATGATACCAAGAAGACCAGATACAGTACGCCCAACCCGAAGAAAATCCTGGTGTGTGGCAGCTTCGTTTACTCGAAATTCAAATTAATATCATATTGCAGATGATAGATGACAGATTTCCAACCCTGTCAACCCTGAGAATTAACCCTGTTAAATGATTAATTTAATTGAGTATCATTTAGGCAAACGCCTGTTGGAATCTTAACATCCGGAGATAGATTGCGACCCGGTGGCATAGTGGTTAGGTCACCTGATCTTACATTGTAAGGTCCCGGGTTCGATTCTCGGCTGAGTCACCATTTTCCGTTGGGATCAAATTAACGGAATTGCATTTTCAATTATGTCGATCGAATGCAATAACAAGACACACACAGACATGTTACACGCACACACACATATAACACGTCATAGTAGGGTTGGTTGCAAGAGATTGTCATATGACAATAAACCCGACCATTGTGACATTTTCACAAAAAAGAGTATAAACAAACAAACAAGGTTGATCTACTGCTTTTTTATTCGAATTTAGATTTAATTACATATTTAGAATGTCAAAATCACCACTTTAACACCACTCTGTTGTAATTACCGTAAAAGCTTGATAATTGCCCCTATAGTTTATCTTACCCGCCGTCAGGTCGCCGTATGCGGGTTGCAAGACCAACTAGATTCTGTCAGATTCAGTAAAATGTAATAAAAGTGGAAAAATCTCTTACTCAATGAAAATCTGAAAAATCTCAAATGATCATCCGGTACGTCCAAATTGTGTGCAAACACTTTTTATTGAACGAGGTGATTGTTTAAAACGAGAAAATAGATTAATAATTTAATATTAGCACATAAGCGGCGGGCTTGTTCGCTACAGCCGATGAAAAAATTGACAGATGAATTGGAGGGAAAGCGAAAAATGGCGGAAGAAAAGAACGAATTTGAAACTCGATGTTGCCAACTGATAGAAAACTAGAAATTCTAAAAAAATTACTAGAATTGTTGAATCAAATTTTGAAATATATAAATTATATTAAAAAGAATAAAATTGATAAAATAAAATATTAGGATAAATTAGTGACGCGATCATTTAAATTATTATCAATTTAATTTATTATTATTATTATATGTATATTAAAACACAATACTGCAAAATACAATATTACTTATATTAAAATAATTATTATATATGTAAATAAGTTGGTATTTGTATACATTTATATATGTGGGAATAATAATATATATGTATCATATTATCATACATTTTGATTTGAGTATAAAATTACGTGCATACAGGAAAATTTTAATGTAAAACAATATATTCTACCCTAGTACGGGCATTGACCTAGTTGGGCAGTTTTTGTGTATTCCTTTTTTCCTGCTTTCTCTCAAAATAAAAAATAAAAAAAGTAATATTATTATTAAATAATAGTGATGTAACGTTTTTTGGTAGATGTCATAAATATTTATCACCCCTAATAAACTAAGTGCTCCCGCGCAAATCTCCAAGGGCAATTTTAGGATTTGGGCATTTGTAGGTGCAGGGGCGTTCATTTGGTTAATGACTCTTAAAACAAACGACTTGGCGAAAAAAATCCCATCCGCTCTTTTCTCGTGGAGAAATTCTCTTAATCGCTTTTCTTTCTTCGCGGCCAGTATGATCAATGCCCTCTCTCTTCAAGCGTCTGTTACACGAGGCGTGTTTACTCGACGCGAGTAAGTATGTCGAGTATTCTCGCAGTAATCTGACGTTTATTTATTTATTTATTTTATTTATGAGACGGTGCGCGCATCAATTCAAAGTTTATTAATGCTAATCAACCTTCCAAATCCAAGTGCTCCGCAGTTTTCATTCGAACGTTGAGCGAACATGTCGTCGCCAAAATTTATTTTTAAATTTCTCATCTTTCGGATCCCACAGCACTGTTTAATTTCGGTACTCCTCGATTAGAGCTAGACATTTCTCTTCAGACCACTCCATAGCGATGGATTCGCGGTCACTGAACGCTGAACGTGATGCGCGAGACCTACCCACCAAAGCTCGCGTCCACGAACACACTGCGCTGCACTTTGTGTTCGCAGCATTTACCGCCACCGCGTGGAGCGCTTGCCGCGGAGCGTGTAAAGGTGCGATTCCACCAAAATAGTGTGCAGCACATTTGCTTGCACACATTTTGTGCAAAACTCCAACAGTGCAGGTACTAAGCTGGTGTCGCATTTGGCTTCCGTCTCCACTGGTAAGGCTGTGCGTAACTTTTGTAAGCGCACAGTTCAGCACACTTGTGCGCGAACATGTTCACTGAGCAGAGTTTCTGCCGAGACAGTTCAGTAGTTAATATGAACGGGCAGGAAAACGTAGTGCTTTGTGCTGCAGCATATGTTTTACTATGTAGTCTCCTTAAAAAGAAACGAAGGAAGAAACCGCGATGTTGGGTGAGGCCGTTACTACAGCGACGGAATGAAGAAACGAATAAATTTCTAGAAGAAATAAAAATAGATCCATTGAGTGGATTTAAAAACTTCACACGTATATCTTGCGAAGATTTTGAGTTGCTGGTTAATGTAACTAGTCCTTTTATTGCTAAGCAAGATACCAACTACAGAAAATGTGTCCCTGTTTCAATAAGGCTTGCAATCACCTTAAGATATCTTGCTACTGGAGATTCTTTTGCAAGTTTAATGTTCTTATTTAAAGTTTCAAAAGAGCTTATTGCTCGGATTGTACCTGAGACTTGTAAGGCGTTGATAAGCGTGTTGAAAGAAAATATTAAGGTAAGAAAATAAAAATAATATACCATTTTATTTTAGTCACTTTTATTGCATTACATTTCATGCCAAGATATTGTTCTTTCTTGATCTTTTACGCCATCATTCTGACGTAAAACATCTGAATAATCATTCATTCAAACATTCTAGAAATGTTCGCGCACAATTTGTTATTGTTTGCTTTAGTGAGTCGACCAGAATAAACATTTGTGTCGCACAATGTGCATTGCAGTGCCGCACAGTTCTGCACACTGGTGGAATCCGCCCTTAACGTTGCACGCTCCAGCAGCGCGAACGCATCCACTACTGGAGCAGTTGCAGATGCGCGGAGCAGAGTTGGTGCGCGAACCTAATGGATACCCACCTTTAGTTAACAAGAGAGAGGTCATGACATTGTTAATATTTATATTTTTAGAAATACCAAAAAATATGCGGCGCCATTTTTACGGGCGAAGGCTGGCTGGCTTCCGAATGGGTAAAAGCTATCGACATATTTTACTTAAGCCAAATTAAATTCAGCGAGGATGTTCATACATCACTTGGCGACCAGGAAATAGGTTTATAATATACATACATATATGTAGAGTTTGAAAACAAACAGAGCGAAAATGAAACATAACAATAATCTATAATTATACCTATTTCCTATTGTATATTTCATCCCTCTCCTTAAATCCTATCCCATACAATTTTCTTGTACCGAATTTTCGACTAAAATATAATGTAGTTTGATAGTAATTTAATTTAATTCAATTCAAATTTAATTATCTATCATATAAGTAAATAAACTAAGACAATTCTGTGGCAAACAATTAATCGGCCAGCGACACATTGTACCAAGATAATTTGTCATAATTAATGAAGCGCTGTATGTTTCCCGAAGAACAAACAAATAAATAAATACAATCATTAGTACAGATCAATAACAATTGGCATCTGCGACTTTCGCGTAGTTTGACAATAAACATGATTCGATTTATGAACAAAGAAAGAAGCTACTGACGGTCCAAGCTGTCAAACAGCCATCCTTCACTGGCGGATATATCATTCTATTCGTCATTCTATTCAGTTATTTTTTCAAAATCACGACGAATTGCTAAAAAAAATATCTGGTCATGCCGTAACCTCACCACGACACCCTGCTCGCGAAGCCAAAGCCAAACTTTGAGATGGTATATCTCAGGAACCCAGAGACATAGAAACCAAGAAAAAATACAGAAATTTAAGCTTTGCGGTTACTCTTTAAAATTTACATCTATAATATGTGTTATTTCTCTGAAAAAAATCAATGTTATTTGATTTATTTTATTATACTATTATTCAGGAAAAATAGAGCTGTTTCATTACATTATATACAAAATTATTAAATTTATATGACAAATCAAATTACATGTGACCACTTGAACATAATTTTTATTTAAATATATTCATGAATACATATTATTATTATTATAGTTGTACTACAATTACAATGATATGCCAACACCGTCATTAATCATTGCTTTTTTGAGAGCGATAGATGACGTGTTGAATATGTTAATATCGCCGAGCTGCTAATATTACAAATACTACTTAACCCATAAATGTAACAATTTTGTGTATAATTAGTGCCAACCTGCAGAAGGTGGAATAACTTTGTTTAGCGAGTCACTGAGCTCCGTGACTACGGACGAATGCGTAGTATAAGAGTAAGATAGAATATTATCCTCGGTATAGTGCTCAAAATGCTCATAAAACAAGGCATGGTATAAAAAAATACGTCTTACGTATACACTGCAACAATCAAATTTAACCGCTGGAATGATAATACCACCGATCGGTGGTTTTTCCTTTACGACAACTCGCAGGCGGCCGATCTCCGTATTTATGCAATTATGTAATTATATGCGAAAAAAGTCGCCTTCATTGAATAAGCCGCCATTATACATTAGTATGCGTGCACTAACACCTCTTACAAAAAAAAACGAGAGTTGAAAACATGCCGTCGTGAGTTTCATTCCCATGGCTAGCTTTCTAAGGGTTAAATCGGTCAAGTTCGGTCTGATTATTTTACAGTCGATCCCTGAAATACTCCACTTTCCACTGGATTTAATTATAATCTAAAATTTTGCCCGGATTTTTTTTAAACAACTTTGTGTCAGAAAACAAGTACGATCACAAGAAGAAGAGGAAGCCTACTATTCCGAAATGCGTAGACTTTTGTGTGGAAAGTAGAAGATTAAAAATTAAGAGTGAGCGTTGCCCTCGGGGACTAAATGCGTATCGCGTAAACTTATTACGTCCGTCGAAGCGGTAAATTATATTGAAAGTAAAGGTGGTCGTGGTAGGGGTAGGGGTAGGGGGTGTAGGGGGCAGGGGGATGTTTGGGTAGGCGAAGAGTGGGGGTAGGTCTACGACTTCCGAAGTAAACAAGGCCCTGAGGCGCGTGATACGCGGGCACGGGCATCGAATGTGCGCCATGCTGTTTGCATATCATAGTGTGTTACTTCTACGGGTAGTCTTCGGCGTCGAAGTTTGGCGGTCATCATTTTATTATGTAGTTATCTAGTCTTCAAGCTACTGCGCAAAACAGACACAAAAGTAGGAAAAACGTAATTGAATAACAAAAGATGCTACTCTTAACTGTTTCAAACAACTAGATCCTTATCGTAGATTCTTCAATTTCTTTTTTTAAATATAAATGGTTTAGCTTCGTGTGAAAGAGATGTTCGCGGCGGCGACATTGCCGTAGCTTGATTTTCGATGCGCGAATGGCGCAACGTTAAACACTGTGACCATCGATATAGGATTCCCTAAATATATCCGATGATTGACGTGTTAAAAATGTATGCGAAAGAGCGATAGAGCATAGGCAATGACACGTATGTTGGCCAACGTGTAGAGCGCCATATGAAATTAATGATAAAGACCACATGATAAAAGTACCAAAACTGCGAATGGGAATATCCTCAGATCGATTGGCCTAATTTTCGGGACAATAATTTGTGGATGAGCATTTTCTTATGATCTCCTTAAAGCTATTGACGGACGGTAGACCTGTAGACCACAGTGACATTCCCAGTCGATTTCATACAATGCCTGATTGTATTTCATACGATGCCTGTAGGAGTAAAACTCCCTTAAAACTCGTAACCCTATTGTTTATAGATGGTACTCGCATGTTAAAAACCCTGGAGAAAAGGGATGACGAGAAGGGATATTAAAACAGAACCCAGAACAGACATGTCGAAAGCTCCGAAGCTTCAAAAGCATGTCTAATATAAAAAATGCTTAAAATCCACTCATTTCCCATGCAAACCCTGAAGTGACAGGAATTCATGTTTCGCAAAAAGGTATATCTTGGCCGACTTTTCACTAGGAACGCGGTTACATTTCATATTTAGAACATTACAAAAATAATATGTTGCCGTTTCAATCAGACTCGATATCTCTATCTCTTTCACGCGTATCTAACGGACGTTCGTCTCGTCAGCCCGCCTCCTATCCCCTCATGTTCTCCTGATACATTGAAATCGTTTCGGGGCAATTACTGCACAGATTTTGGATAAATAAGTAAACAACGTGTCTCACACTATTACAGTTTCTACGAATGGGTTTTCTGATACGGTTTAGCCGTTATACGGTAAAAAAATCTGCGCGTTCACACTATACGTTATTCAGTTTTTCGAAACGTAACGACTTTCTTAGAATATTAAAGGAATATATATAAAAACATACGTTAATGAAAGAAAGTAATTAGCCTAGAAGAGAAATTGTCTCTCGTCCGACCACTCGCTATGCTTCCGGAAGCGTACAGCGCTCAACACAAAAAAAACCTTTACGGTTTTCAGTGTCCTATACACGGCAACAAAAATAAACGAATCGGTTCTTTTACCGCATTCGGTTTAATCGTGTAGTGAGAACACACGCATTAGTTTACAAACGCCACTGTAAACCACAAGAAAAACGTTTCGGTAAACCGCAACGTGTGAACGGGCTGTAAGAGCAGCATTAAAGTTAAATTAAACCAGTATAAAAAATGCGTCAACATTTCTTTAGAGAAAGAGCCATTGCACGATGACTAACAGCGAAAGGCACAGTGTACCTTGGCATGGCGCCCGTAAAACTTTGTCAGGCTCTCGTTACGGCTATGTCGAAAGAATTGGCATGTTCGTATCGTAGTGGCCTTGTAAACGACCTGCTACGCCCCGTGCTACGACCCACCGCCCGCAGCTACGCAGCTACGGCTGCCGTAGCGACGTCTACGCTTTGCGAAATTCTCGTTATAACATTTCCGCGGTTAGTAGCCACGGTCGAGCATATTGTTATGGAAACGACATGGCTTGTTTACATGCAACCGTACATACGGAATTAAAAAAAGTCCTAATAATGTGATAGGGCGTAGAAAATTATTATTATTATTTCATAAAATTGCTGCCATGCCCTTGATCTCAAATGTAATGTTTTTGGTGCCTTTTTTTACACAGTGATTTTTCAAAAAACTCTTTGAACTTATTGGCGCTGTCCGCATATAACATGCCCTCTGATAGCTTATTCCACTGGCCGACCACGCGATTGCAGATGAAGTGCTTCCATA
Organism: Micropterix aruncella; assembly: GCA_944548615.1. Classification (NCBI taxonomy): domain Eukaryota; kingdom Metazoa; phylum Arthropoda; class Insecta; order Lepidoptera; family Micropterigidae; genus Micropterix; species Micropterix aruncella. The sequence continues at coordinate 13,432,342 of OX155956.1, forward strand.
TGGTTATCGAAAAAGTCGATTTTGGTAACCTAAAAAAATGTCTACGAAGATGAGTGTTTTGGTTGTAGGTGAATATTTCATCCCCATCACTACCGCTGTAGAAACTATGGAGTATTTGCAGCGAGTCCTCCGACTAAAGCGCGACCGCGCGAATTGACAGTGATTGTGGCGGGAAAACGTTTTCCCGCCCAACGTTCGTGATTCGAACGCTCGGTTCGTAGATGAACGCATCGATTCACGGGTGGTGGCATGGCATGGCCGGTGGTGGTGATAAGGGATGTAACGTGTAATAAAAAATATCGATGCTTTCGGTTTTTACAAGCTTTTATTTACCTTTTAATGTTTGTCTCACATTTGCAGCAATTTTGCGGGTTATTTAAGTTTAATTTACATAGGTATATTACGGATTGGTAGGTAAAGGTCTAACGCGCTCTTTGATTTGATGTCTCCTTTTGTAGAACTCCTAAATACTTCGAGAATTTCGGTGTGAAAGACGGTGATAACCTTCAAAAATAATTTTGCAGGTCTCACATTCTCGCCCATTAAAGCATTGATCGCCAAACGTAACCCATTCAATATTAAAGACAAGAAGTAGGGGAAGGTTTCAAAATAATTGAAACTCTCACATTTTTCATTAAAAATCATCAGAATATTGTTATTTTGAAATTATCCGAATTTTCATTTTCTGCAAAATTTTTTTGCTGCTTTGGTTAACATTACACGCAGGTAATGGCTGGCGAATTTTTCTAATGTTTGCATATCCGCGTGGGCCGAGTAGCGGAACATCTGCCTCGGCCATATTCGAACCCTCGATTTCAATTTTGTTCTAAGAGAAGTTACTGTCTGGTATACTGTGGTATAGGTTCCTGGGAGAGAGTACATCCAGCCCCGTCGCTGTGAATGCACTAGGAGTGGCGCAGTATTTTTTCAAGCCTTGTTTTTTAACCTCTGCTAAATCGTGCGAAAACAACAAGTGTGTTTGAGGTTTTGCTTCCTATTGAAGAAAATTGCAGTTCAGGCTTATGAAATGCTTAGAGAAGCCTATAAGGTTGATGCAATGACTCGCACACGGGCTTATGCGTGGTATAGTCGCTTCGTATCCAAATGAGTGTGGAAGACGAACCTCGAGCTGGTCGCCCTTCAACAAGCCACATCCCGGATGAAAAAAATTAATGAAGATCGTAGAATCACTATTGCGAAACTTTCAGAAGCCACAATTGTCTCTTGGAGTGCATGTCAATGGATTTTGAGTGACGATTTGGGGATGAGATTCGTTCCAAGAGAGCCCCATACAGCTTTGAGTGTTCTAAGATATTTAGCTTCTCAGAGATAGACTGTAGTTCCCCACGCACCCTACTCACCCGACCTGGCTCCGACCTCCAAGGAAAGAGATTTGAAGATGTGAAGGAGTTGAAAGCAACTTCGCAGGCGGCACTAAAGGAGATCTCAATCGGGGAGTTTCAGAGATGTTTTGACCAATGGAAAAACACATTGTATAAATGTGTTGCTTCAAATGGCGAGTACTTTGAATGAAACTAACTTTGTTTTTATTACTATGTTCATACAATTTTCTTTTAAAAAAATATTTTATTTTCAAGCTCTTGAATCAATATTGTGTTTCAAAATAATTTGAATGTCTTAGTTAACCTTTTTATCCCCTAGTGACTCGTTGCTGATTTTATCAAATGTTCAAACGATTCTTACTCTCAAGAAAGTTTTCCGATTTTCCAGAAGGTTGCATTGATTATAAATTATTTATTGGCTTCTTTGATATGGTCATGATGAGGTAAAATCGTTTAGAGAAAGCTAATAAAATAGTATTTTACCCTGGGATAGGCCAGAACTCATTTGTATTTTTACGGATTAATCATTTAGTAAAAATATCGGACATAAAATATCGAGTAGGTTTTCCAAAAGTATCGACACATTATACCTATCCCTATTGATGGTGGTGGCATCATGGCGGGCCTGGGCTTTCCCTGCGCGCGCAACTTCCCGCCTTTTCTGCCCGGACGCGAAGCAGGCCTCGCTTCTGACAGAAATGACGCCTGTCAGTTTTATTTTCTTTCTCTGATAAATTTACATCTTTAACGGGGTCTGCTAACGCAACTATAGTCGCTGAGGATAATGCCCTGGCGAATGGACAAGTCAGGATTGATTACCTCAGGACATTCGGAGTTTCGATTTCGATGTTTTGGTCGTCAAGAGATAGGGAATAGGGATGGCGCAGTTCTGAAATACAAATGATCTGCTCCCTTCCGCTGCTCTGCCCCATAACTCGAAACCGTATTGCAGCAGAGAGTGAAATACGCAGCAGTCGCGTGTCGAGAGTTTTAGTCATCTGGGACATCGCAGGGCATGATGATCAGCCCGCCAATGTGAATCAGTCCTAAGAATTTGGAAGTTTTCATTTACACTTCTGTTAAGTGACAGCGATTGCTTTTTACAGCTAATGGTTGGCCATATGACCATATGACCCGTTCGTTACCTTGCGTCGGCTTAACTCACGATTTAATGCCAATCCGGTAGTCTCCTTGAAGAAGGACGAACCTGGAAAAGACTGTTTCCCCTGTCGCGGCTGTGTCGTGGACAGGCGGGTTCGGATCCTCTGGTGGATCACCTCTTGCGCTGCTGGGCGGTTTGTGCTTCGTGTTTACCGCATTAAGTTTATAACACTCGACGTTTCGGCGATGTTGCAATCGCCGTTGTCCAGGGTCGACTGGACAACGTCTACCCTGAACAACGGCAGTTGCAACATCGCCGAAACGTCGGGTGTTACAAACTTCAAGCGGTAATTTCGTTTAATTTTTTTTATAATGTCAAACAACCGCGATAGTCTTCAATTTCATATTGTTAATATCAGGTTTTTTGCTTGAGGATTCACCTTATTTGGAAAATTCGTAGTGAGATCATTCAGCTATTGTTCCCATTTTAACTAATGAGGTGGTTATCTTCTTTTTATCAATTTTTAAGTGATGATATTTTAAAATTTATTTTCTTTTTTTTTGTTTCACTTATTAACTGCAAATAATGCGTATTATTATTTATTTATTTATTATTGCAATGTACGTATACATAGTTTGCAACAAGCGTAATACAAAACATAGCTAATATATACACTTTAACAAGGAATAAGATTAAATTTAATAACATTAGTAGTAAAAAGCATTTTTAAAAACAAACTTTTATTTAAATGCTCTGAAAAGAAGACAGAACGGGCTACCATAATTGAATGCGTATAAACAATTTTGTGTATGTTGACCGTTGAGGAATCCCCTTGTTGGAAGCCAACCCTGGGTGCAGTAACCATGTCATGGTAAAGCTTAGAACGGGCTATCATATCATAATGCGTATACAAAATTCAGTGTATTTGCTGTTGGCCGTGGAAGAGTAGCCTCATCGGGATCCGATCCTGGGTGTAGAGTAAGGTCATGCTTACCATAAAAAGGCATTGTCATCGGAACTCAACCAACATGTAAAATTTCAACTTCATAGGATAAGAGGAAGTGGTTCTAATTCAGCTTGTAAAATTTGACCTAAACAAACTGATAAAACATTTCAAGGTAAGAAAAGCTTGTAAAAAAAAAAATTATTATTATTATTATTATTAATAATAAATAATAATATTAATAAATAAACCCACGGCACGTTTTGTCGCGCTGATTTATAATGATCGGCAAACATTTTAAACGTAGTTATAAGAAGTTATATTTTAATTGCAATAATATTATTGATACTAGCCGACCCGTGCCCACTTCGTTGGGCGGTAAAACTTTTTACTTGTGATGAAATTATGAGTGTGGTTTGGTTAGTACTGAGTGCTATGATTTATTTCCTGACTGCCAAAAGAAAGGTTATATTTTTACTGCATATGTATGTATGTATTTGCAAGCCAATTTTACTATATTACCGTTATTTGTGAGTGTCTTCTTGTGAGTGTCTTATTTGTGAGTGTCTTATCTCTTTAACCATTTTTGCAGTAAAAGTGAAATTATATGCAGTAAAAGGGAAAGGTCTTTTGTTTTAAACACTTGAGACGATAAATTTACTTATTTTGCTATGAATTAATATAAAATACTACTTTTTGTTACTTAAATATAAAAGTTAGACATGTGCTGTCGCTGACTTTTTTGTAGGCATTATCAAGCTCTACAACTTTTCTCTAGAACTTAATCATATATCTCTCATCGTTAAGGCAGCGTTCGTTAGAAACGTTTTCGTTCGACCGTTTTTTCCGACTTACTTTGGAAATCCGACTACCACGAATAAGTCTTTTTATTTTTCGGATTAATATATAGCCTATGACACTCACAAATAATGTGGCTTTCTATTGTTAAAAAAATTTTCAAAATCGGTTCAGTAGATCCAGGGATTACTTCCTACAACGTCACAAACTTTACCTCTTTATAATATTAGTATAGATACAACGCTCAGATTTAAGACCACTCTACAAACGCCTGCAAAATACTTCAGGCTTCTCTTTAGTTTATCTCAAGGTCTTATTGGCGCTGATAAGCGATCGGAAGGCTCATTGCCGGCATGCTTGTCACGGCTCATGACGTCACCCTTACCAGGTCTATCGAGAGAGTTTGGCGGCAGCGAAATTCGACGGTGTTCCTCGTTCCAGTCGCCGCGGTGAAGGAAAACGGAAACTAAGAAACGGATACCAGCCAATTGCGTGGATATAATTAAATTTTAGTGCGGCGATCGGCATGGCGATAGATGGCGCTGGTATCCTCTAGGGGGGCGATGGCAGCCGGCAGGTCTCACCGGTCAATCCGGAACAAGGCATTTAATATGAAGTCCTCTTTATTTGCGCTCAATCAGCAGGCTAATGTGAAGAAACATTCCGAATTTATTTATCTATTCAATGGCATGGATTTAACGAGAGTGATACCGTTTCCTAGTTTACCGTGTACAGGAGTTTTAATTAACCGGCATCCTTTAAGGGGGCGAATCTGTAGGAGCAAAAAGTGAACTTTTGATAAAAAATTTAGAAAAAAAAGTATGTATGAAAAAAATATATGTGTTGTTTTTTTTTATTCGACAATTTTAAGAACTTGGCTGTTAAATAAAAGTTTGACAAGTGTTAAATAAAACTTACCGCTAGATGGCACATCGCGCTCGGCGCTTTTTATAATATTTCCCTAAATCGTAAGTCGTAAATCGCTGTCTAGGTACAGGCGTAAGTCTAGTTAGACGTGTGACGTGCCTCGGGTTTAATGAAATTTGGATGAATCAATTTGAAGCTTTATTTAAATTTAAATGTCATTTATTGTTTCCTCGTCTAATCTTAGCTGAAATATAAGATAAGGAAAAAGAAATAAATAAATAAACAATTATGATAAACAGTTATAATTTTTTACCGAAATAAAGTCTGGCATCCTAATATCGAGCAGTTGCCGAAACCGACTGTCCCCGAATCTGTCGAGATACTCTCCCCCTTCCTCTCTCCTCTCCCCGTCCCAATTTCCACCCCCGCCCCCTTCCTTCGCCTCCCAAGAACAGTCGTTAGCGAGTGGGTAGACAACACTTAGCACTTTATACAGACACGGCTTTATGTTCATAGTTAAGACTCCTGATTACTCGGTCGTAGCGCATGGGGGTGTGTACTTTTTGCCGCAGCGAACTTCACGTGTTTCTTCTCTTTGTTCGCAGGAACCGACAACGTCTACACGAGAAGGAGAAGAAGAATACTTCGAAAATTCCAAAATTTTAAGAAATATAACCAGTGACCTCTGCGAGCTTACCAAAAACATTAAATTAAGAAGATTAAATAACCAAAAAGATAAGAGAAATTAAATATTGCATACCAAAGCGTCGAGTCATATCCGTGGATACTAAATTTCAATATATTTTTTAAAAAATAAATCAAACGATACACTCAAATTCCGCAAAGTACAAATAATTTAAGTCTGAATCACAAGCTATTGCGATAATAAAGAAACCGTAAAAGTGCGCCTTTCCTCAAAGTAACCAGTATTTTTGTACGGAACCAAATATTCAGTATTGTCGCCTCGTGATTAAAATTAGTATTATTATAGTAAGTCGCCATTAAACGTAAAAACACGTACAAAATAGTCGCCTTAGGATTCTGTAATACTCATCGATTCGGAGACAGTACAAATAGTTTTGTATGCCTATTTAAAAAAAGAAAAATAGAGTACTCTTATTATACAGACTGGTGTATCCGGAAGCAATAAGCGTTGTGTATTTTACGTGTAGTATACGAAAGTGATATATATTTTTGTATGTGTTGTGAAGCTACTGCGAGGGGACGTCGAAGCAAAGTCGGGTAGGATGTAATGAGTGAGACGCTCGGTCAGGAGCAGTCGACGGAAGACGCGGTGGGGGGGGACAACGCCCCCCACCTGTATCCGTTCAGCGCCTTCGCGGGAGACATGAGCGAGGGCGAGCAGCGGCTACTCGCCGCGGACGCTCGTCTGCTGGACATCTCCACGTGGGAGTACTACGACCCGACGCGCATGGACAGGGACCACGTGGCCATCGTGACCAGTCAACCGCAGTACCGGCCCTGGGAATCGATGCCGCTCACGGCGAGCGCCAAGGAGGCGCTGCTGCGAAGCGGCTTCACCTTCAGCGACGCGGGCGCCTTCCAGCCCATCACCGCCCCGAGCAAACTCCCCTCCTTCCAGAGTCAATTCCAGTCCTTCCCCGAGACCGCCATCATACCGGAGACGGGGCTCCCGAACGTGACGGCGGTCCCCGTCCCGTCCAGCCCCGGCAACCGCAATGCGACCAGCCCCACGCTGACCCCTCTCACCGGACAGCCTTCCGCCCACACCCACCTCACCACGCTCACTCAAGTCACCCCCTTATCCTCGACCCTGACCACTCTATCTCCCGTAAACACGACATTCCACACTCTGACCGCCGTCAACGCGAGGAGTTACCCCATCGTCCCGGCGCCGATCCAGCCCCGCGAACCGGCCTACCTCGATGACCGCCACATCCAGCTCTACCAACCCAACATAACCACCATCAACACCTTCCAAACCCAAAATGGCACCCACCTCCTCCAAAACGGCAGCCTCATACAGAACATCCAGAACATGCAGAACCCGACCGTGCTGCACGTCCTCAAGAATGAGCCCGGCCCGTTCGAGATGAAGATCGGCAACGCCTCCATTCCGGTGCCGGTGTCGAACGGACTGCACCACGCCAATTTCCAGAACCCCCTCACCGCGATGCTCGATAACGATTTCGACAAAGCGAAAGGATTCCCGAACGGGACCTCACCGACGCGGAGCGATTTCCGGAAAAAGGAAAGGAGAAAAATAAGAGCTAGCAGCTTGGAGTCGAACGCTGAATCCGACGGGTCCAGTATGGAAATCGGCTCCGAGAACAGCGGGCAAGTGGCCGCCGTCTCCTCGACTGCCGGCTTCAAGTCTCCGCTGCATGGGATCCACACTCCTGGGGCTGGTAGCGTCGCCGGTCACGATGGCGATGATATTTCCAGCGAGAAACAGGTTTGTATAGCTTTTTATCAAGTACTGCACATGTGATGCTCAAATGCCTCCAAACTCTCCCTTTAGGCGAGGAAAGAGGTAGAAACCACCGGGATCAGAAGAATACAGGTGTTATAGTAGTTTTAAGCCTGCTTCATGCATGCGTGAGAGTGGAAAGAACTCGCAGTTTCTCTTGAACGGCCTATCTCGATCTTCTTAATTGGTTTGCATAGTAGGAGCCAAGGTTCGTCATGCTTCGGCATCCCAAAACACTTGTGTCTTTCAATTTCTTGGGCGTCAGTATAGACAGTCTTTTCCAAACCATCAACTGCTGTTACGTCTCAGGATCGAAGTTATGAATCCAAGTTCTCTCCCTCATCGTCACAAATCGTGGTATCTATATACCTTTAAAGTTATTAATAAATTCACATACCTCGGCTTTAGATAAGCGATCAGTCCGCGACCACTACGCTAGTATAGAGATGGTAGCTATCTCTACGGTATTGTGAACGAATGCGGTGGACAGAACTGCTAATCGAAGTTTCTCCCTCAATCTTCTCATTTGGTCTGCGTAGTATTTCATCAAATCGGCGTCCCGACATGCGACTTATAATTTCTTGGGTGCTAGAGGAGATGGTCAGGATCGAAGGCCGATGATCCCAAGTGCTCGTCCATAGTGACCAATTGTGACAAACTCGTGATACCTAAATATCTTTAAAGCGTTAGGATATTCATATACCTCGGCTTATTAGTTCAGCGATCAGTCAGCGACAGCTACACTATTGAAGAGATAAAAGTACGTGTAATGACTGTAATAGGTGTTACTTCAGACTCCATTTTTAAATGAAATCTCGCATGCTACGTAGAAACATGAACATTTGCTAAAGCTGATCAGAATGCAGTAGATTTCTTTGAACGCAAAATACTCCGCAAGTGGTTTGTAATTCTCTTAGAAATGTCCATAGCAAGTGTTGATTTTGTTGTTGTTGGTTATGAAAAATATCACAAAAAGACAAAACCAATCTTCGGTGCCTTGCAAGAGAATAACCTGTAGAAAAGACGTTTAAACGAAGAACCGTATAATCTGTTTGATAATGTGATTACCGAAAATCGCAATGCTCGGGTGTAGGGCATGTGGAAGGGATGGAAAATTAGCCGTTGTTGGAAGGCATTCCGAAGGACGAAGTCAACCATCTACGAGTACATGGCTCATTCGACCAGTCTTACGCTTCAAAAACATGAAGTCTGACCAAAGCGGATGGAAATACATTACATACTCCACAGGATCTTCGCGGACGTGCAGGAGAAAGGCCCGGGGAGAAGACGGACAAACAAAGACATGATGACCTACATAGTTATGTGCATGCTGTGAGATTCCTGAAAATCGAAAGACTCAGAAGACTAGATTATGTGAAAAGGATGAAAATTAACAGTCATGAAACACATTCTTTATAGCAAACCCTTGGCCCTCTTGCCCACACACGTTTTTTGCCGTGAAAATCTACGGTTAATTCGCCGTGTTTAGGCACGTCGTCAGTGTTGTATAGATCACTGTGGAGGATTGCCCACAGACACGGCGGCGCCGCCGTCCGTTTTTCCGTCGTGGCCGTCGACAAGCTTCCATAGTGGCTTCCACAGGTGAGTTTTTAATTAGTGATATCGTTGTAGTGGGTGAATCAGTACGACAAAATAAACAAGTTTTGAAAATTAAAAAAAATATATATTTTACCAAATTTGTAATACTTATCTATTGAAGAAAAGTTTGAGAAGCGTTGAGCGCGCTGCACCATCTAGCAGTATGTAAAATATCGCTAACAACAATATTAGCGATATTTTACCTACTGCTATATAGCGCATCGTGCTCATAACTTTATACTATTTGTCAAAACAAAATAAAAAAACAATATTTGAAAAAAAAAGTTGCCTAGTTTGTCGTACTGATTCACCCATTACAAGGATGTCACTAATTAAAAACTCACCCTGTATACACAACACTGACGACCGTGCCTACATACGGCGAATTAACCGTAGATTTTCACGGCAAAAAATCGTGTATGAACAAAAGGCCTAAGGGCACTGTGAAGTCGGGACGACCAAAACTGCGATGGCTTGGTCCTGTGGTTAAAGACCTAAATGCACTCGTAGTGAACAACTGAAAAACCGATGCCCAGGATAGAGTAGAATGGAAAAAGATTCTTAACATAGACTGAGCTGTAGTGCAAATAATGATGATGGCGTGTGCGTTCACTATAAAAGACTTTCTGGTGGCAAAAGAACCACGTGCGGTTTTTGAAAAACTCTCAGTTCAATTGTTGTTGTAAATCTGCGCCTGGCAGAGGATCCGCCGCGCGTTATCAAGCCGAAATTGCGTCTAACGCGAAATCTGCAATTAGCATCCGGTCTGTCGAGCGACAGTCATGAGCGACATGAGAATCGCGTGTTCATTGAGGATAATCTGCGCCGGCAATTGGGATGACAGGCGGGACGCGGAGCAGACGCGGACGCAAGTGGCGACCGTGACGCAGCGGGCGTGCCGGCACGAGCACTACTCATTCAGTGGCGACCATGAACGATGGTTTCAGTGAATAGTTGGACAGAGGTCCTGAAGCGAGATCTGTTTACAGAAGCGTCCGGAGAGTATCCGAAATTGTCAGTAATTGGTGTTCATTTATTTGAGTGCAGGGGAGGGGGCGATTTCTGAGGCCCAATGGGGTTTCTGCCATTTAAAATAAAAACTTCGCTTTTAAAATATATGTATTTTGAAATTCTGAAAAAAATTAACATGGGTACTGATGCAGAATCGCTTTAAGATTATTAATAGTCGTTATATCGAAAAAACTATTTATTTATTTTTTATATGTTAGATACATGGCATACAAACTTTTCGTAGTGACTTTTCTTACCAGTTACTTTCTTACTTTAGTGCATAATGCTCACACAGTAAATACAAACAACATTATGAATAAATATTATCAAAATACATTAATGGAGACGCTCATCTTTATGATTAGTGCTCTCCAAGGCCCTGGCCGATTCACACGCTTTAATCGACGATGGAAGTTTATTGAAGAAGCGACAAAACAATACTTGTATCCGTCGCTCTCCATACGCGACAAACATCGTTGACAGGATCGAATGCATCGAGTCTCTGATATTCCTCTGAAGTAGTTCTTTCTTTTGAACACACTCTGGTATTGTCATAGATTTAGATTTAACTTCTGGGATTGTTTATGTATAATTTCACAGGAGGACAGAATCGACTGCATCGATTAGTCTCTAATATTCCTCCAGTGAAATAGTTTTTCTAAACACACTCTGGTTTTATCATAAATTTAGATTTAGCTAAATTCTAGGTTTGCTTATTTTTATTTTTTTTTCAGACGAAAAAAAAACGGAAACGATGCGGCGAATGCATAGGCTGTCAACGGAAAGACAACTGTGGCGACTGTGCACCCTGTCGAAATGACAAATCACACCAAATCTGTAAACAGCGACGATGCGAAAAACTCACCGAAAAGAAGGTAGGACTGATTTTTATCCGCTGATTTTTAATCCGTCAGTCTTATCCGCTTTTTTTTAATCTTCTTCCCTTGTATAGCATTGCGGCCAATCTACGGTTTCTTAATCTGTTTTTTTTGTTGATCCCTGGGCCCCGGGAACAAAATAAGATTATTTGTTCGGATTTTAATGGTCCATCGGAAATAGTCGAAAACTCCGCAGTTGAAATTACTATTATACAAGAAAAATAATTGAAAAATTTAAAAAATGTGACCGCCGGTACAAAAAGTGCACTGTGTTTGTATTTATAATTATTACAAACAATTTGTTCACGCAGAAAAGCACGTCTAACCATATTCGTCGAAACAAAACTCAATTTACGGATGCTCCGTTATTAAGACCCCATCGACGCGTGTTACCTATGTAAACATCCAGTGCTTAAAGACGGTTGCGCATTCTGTGATAATCATGATGTCCACAATCTACTCAATCAGACCTTTCATTTGATATTGTACACGATATATTTATCTTAATTTGTTGACATTTGGACAATTATTTATTTGACATTTGGACAGTTTAGGTACCTATGACACCTGGAATAGCGGCAAATGTTATAAGGATCTTTCGCCTACAAAAACGAGCGATTAGAAATCTGTTCTCAATATCTTCGCTAACATCTTGCAAGCAGTACTTCATCGAATCAGGTATCATGACTTTGTACGCCGCGTATATATACCAAAACATCATGTATATGAGAACAAAAATATCGAGACTAAATCAACTAACTCAAATATTCATTCGCATAATACGCGAAATAAAGAGGACTTGCGTCATTTTAAGGTGCGTCTGAGTAAGGTTCGGAATAGCTTTCTCTGCCAATCTTACTTATTCTACAACAAACTTCCATTACACATCAGGGGCCTTGGGGAGGTTCACTTTAAGAAAAAGGTACAGGGTATTTTGACTAAAACCCCCATTTATAGCATTGAGGATTTCGACAACATCAATTTTTCGCAGCTCTATTGACCTACTTGACTATTATAATTCCTTATTCTTTCTATTATTGACTATTTTACAATTGCGTTTTTTTTTCTTCTTCAAACTATTGGCTATTGACAATAATTATTATTATTATATTAATTATCTTCCCGTATGATAATTTGGGAAATTATCCAATATTTATTTGATTATTTAGTACTTAGGATTATATAGAAAATTAGATAGAACATTTTACAAAATTACTTAAGAATTTTGATTGAAAATATTGGAAAATGTTGTTTCCTCTACATATAAAATCTGCGCTTGGATGTTCAACGTTCATACCTTGCAATACTGACGTTCATATGTTATACCTTAATAGGTATTTATTTAAGTATTATACTTGTTATTTTCATTACTTTTGACTTAACCAAGTGTAGGAACTCCTATCAACTGGTTTGAAATAAATAAATAAAATAAATAACATTACCACACATTTCTTAATCGGTTCAAAGTTATGGTGGAATAAAAAAACGGAAAATATACATACTTGAATCCTAACCACATTACATTCCTTTTTTGTAGGCAGTCGTGCAATTAAATATAAAAATCTAAATTCTACATTATTATCATGAAAAAATATAAAAATCTAACTGAAAATTGTATAATTAATATTTGTGAATGTATCAGTATATAGTTTTCCAAAACGCATCCCTAAAATACTATACGAAATAGGTTTTTTAATTATGTGCATTATTTATATTGTGAGAAAATGCCACAGTTTTATATCGTTTCTTCACAATGTAGATAATGCACATCATTGAACGCCTTTTTGGTGTGGTATTTTAGAGATGCGATTTGAAAAACGAGATACTAAGCAATATTATTCACACATATTTTATTTTATTGTACAATATTTACAGTCAAATTTTTATATTTTTAAATAAATGTAAAATTAAAGAAAAAGACATAGAGGAACCCATTCTTTATTATAACTTTGAAATATTAAAATAGTTGAAACAATTAAAATTACAATCATATAGGTTTCTAAAACCTACTCCTAAACACACATTAGCCACACATTATAAAACGGTTTAAAAACGAATTTACTGCGTGAATTGTGTAGCACCTGGCGTTCAGCAATTGACCTGAAATTCATGCGGTAAATTCGTTTTAAAACTTTTAATAATGTCAAACACCGACGATTTTGACGGAATTATTTTTATCAACAACAAAATGTGGAATGTCCAACTATCAGTCTCAAAAAGTCTACGCGCTCAAATACAATACTGAATATCAAAAGAAAAAATGTAACATAAAAAGTTTTTGATAAGTTAGTATGTGCAAAGCGGCGCTGTATATCTTATTCCCCGATTTTCGGAATTTGTCGACGAAAATTTACCGGAATCGACATTTTCCCGGGAATTTTCGCGATGGCTATTTCTTTGAAAGAAATAGTAGGCCAATCTCAAATGTTTACATTTTCCCCGTCTAAAAGTTATTAATTTTTCGATATCAGTACAATGAGAAAAATATAACGATTTAATACACGGAAATACGCATGTTCAACAGGGATTAACTCGGATTGAGGTCCATACGTATAAATCAGTATGAATCAACACAAAGCGTAACGGTGTTGGCTTGACGGTAGTTACCGTGTCGTAAAGTTAAAACAATGTTATGTCATTACGTCGCGACCTTAAGATCTCGCTTCTACCATGACAGCATGTAACAAAAAGTATACGTACAGTTATAGTCGGACACGTGAATCATGTTGAAACTACAGTATTCTGTTATTTGTTGTTCATATAATCGAGTAATGAAGTTTTAACAAAATTCCACGTAATTCAACAAAACTACTATTGAAACATCATTATTCTGTATAAAACCGTAATAACAAAATAGTAATGTAAGAATCAATCCAGTATTTTTAAAATTTTTACCGGTGTATATTTATATAACTACTTGTAACTCGAGTCTTTCCATAGCATATACCAGCCGGTAAAACCTGCCCACCCGTCGCCTATTATATTGAACTGCTTACTTACATACATTAAAAAAAAAGTATATTCGATGTGTGCGTACGAGGCTGAACACACACACACACACACACACGTGCGCGGACGTTTGTGTGTATTTGTGTAATGGCCCTTTGACTGGACAGCTGTTCGAATTTAAAATTTTCAAACGCTCCAGCGCCGGAGCTCGCGAGGACCGCCATACTGTAAACGGACGCCGTTTTGTTGCCATTTGATTGGATGGAAAATCAATAAAGGTTTTATTGCAGGTTTATAATAATATTTCGGATATAGGACATACATCCTAACGTAAGACCATAATAAAAATACGATAAAATAGAATATCGTTTATTGCTTACATTGTCATATTAAGTGATGTTCTTATTTATTTAATTAATTAATTTGTAATTTGCAATCGTCTTCTGTAAAATGGACAAGTACAATGAAAATGCCATAGACAAAAATCCAGTAGCAAAAAACTGATAACATGATATGCCAAAAACTATTGCCAGTGATTAACCTCACCTAATTAGGCTATATAGCCTGTTCTGAGGCGGATATTTGTTGTATATTGTATATATTGTAATTTAGGTAGGTAGGTACTCACAAACCAAATCGCATTTATTGTCTTCAAAAACTTTTACATAGTTGTTTAGCCCCTTATATAGCCGATTAATGTTAAAATAACTTTAAAATGGATACTAAATATTTCATTAGAGACTCACCACCTATGTAATTGATAGTTACATTCGATATTTAGAACTACAGTTAGTCATGAAATTATAATATTAAAATTAAATGGTCCTATAAATAAGAAATATAATTGATTATCGGAGACAATTAGAAGTAATAGTAATACTATAATAATCCATAAAATGATACAAATGTCAAGTTAAATAAATAAAATCGAGATGGAAATTGTCAGTCATCTAATTATAATTCGTTAATATTATATAGTTCTCTTGCAATAAGGTAGCCTTTTAATTTCGATTTAAATTGGCCTATTTTTCCGTTTCTACATATAATTTTAATATTCTCAGGCAGTTTATTGTAACAGTTTTCAGTGTCGAAATTTTCTGTATATTAAGCAGTTAAGACAGTCATGTCCTTGGACTATTAATAATAATATAACTAATAATAAAACGCTTTATTAGTAAGAAAAGGCGAGCTTATTGCCTGCAGACAATGTTTTAGAGCTAACCTATACTATTGTATAAACATTATTTACGAGTAGATGCTAATCTATATAAAGAGTATGAAATCTGTTTCTAAAACATGTCACGCTTGGCGCGGTTCTCATATTTTTCGGCAAAGGTTGTTCCTTAATGCTTATTGTTATCTATTTTGTATAGATACTAAATAATTTGTGATGATAGTTTCTTTCACCAAAAGGTTTACAAGGTGATTTTCTCATATGGCAAGACTTCGATATATTATTATTTACACGACTGCCCAATAAAAAGGGGTGTAATGTGTTCAGGGTTTATGTATGTATGTTTTTCTTTTCTTTATTCCACCATAACTTCCACTAAACTTCGCAGCCGATTTAGGACTGTGTGGTATTTTTAGAATTGGCATGTCATCCCGAATGTCAGAGAGTACCTAAACTGCCCAAATCTCAAATAAATAGATGTCTTGATGATTTTTAAATGTCAATTAATTAAGATAAATATATTGCGTTTAGTATCATTAGAAAGGTCTGATTGAGTACATTCCGAAAATATATATGTCTATGTAAATAACTACATAAACCACAACTATTCTATAAAATCCCGTTTTATTGCTTGAACACCGAGGACAATTAATTGACTATATGAACTAAAAAAAAACAGAAAAAAATGTATATATTTATATATTTTTTTTTACTAGTTTAACACAAAATTTTGTGGCAAAAATCGTTTTTTTTAAATCCTTGGAAAATTATGAGAATGGTAACTTTTCAAGGTAATTTATTTTTTTTACTTCATCTACATCTTAGTTTATTTTTTTCTGGTAAAATTACGCTCGTTATTACCGGCGCAAGTAGATGCCGTCATTTCTGCAGCTGTAGAAACATTATCAATTTAATATCTCAAAAATAGTTTATTTTACTATTACAAAAGATACTTTTATTTTTCAAGTGTTAAATAAACTGATATAAAAGATTCATGATCAGATTTCAACTTTGAGTAATTTTTTTTTTAATGAAAAACATGTTTTTTTTTGCTTTTTAAACCAGGCTCCCTCCCTTAATCTATGTCTGAAATGTGAAGAATAAAAAAATGTTGGGATATCTCAAAGCAGGATTATCAGTATTTTTAAATTAGGTACTACATTATCCAGCGTAATAAAAACGAGTAAAGCAGTTCACCCAGCGTCACAGTAAACCGGCTCCTAACGCGGCGTAAAGTTTTTTAATCCGAATATCCCATGGCGCGGTATCAAGCCCATCAATCTCCCGCCATTTTGTCAATATGGCGGACGCGGCGCGTGCGCATCTGTTCCTTCCGAAATGTGCGTCGAGTGGCGCGCATGCGCAACAAAAAAGACAGCCCTCGACTTATCTATCAATCTTGTCGTGTCGCCGCCCGGACGAATTATTTTACACGACACAAAAAAACATAGTAAATTGCTATGATTTCTGCTTGTTATCTGATCCGCCATCGATGGAAAGCTGTTTGATTAGAAAGGTTAATAGACGGTCCCGTTAAGTTCACTATTTTTTTCTTCTATTATGTCATTATATTATATAGTGTGGTTGAGACGGTCGGACATTTTTTCAAGGGGTGTTTTCTGTACATCACTGGACACAAAAGTAAATATATTAAAAATAATAAAAAACACGACTGCCGTTACGGAAAGTGAAATATTGATTTTATAATTATTTTTATTACGGGTTTTTTCTGAAATATTTGTGGTTTATGTATTTATCCAAATAGATACATGTATATATCCGGAATGTACTCAATCAGACCTTTCATTTGACACTAAACACAATATATTTGGACAACTTGCGGTGTCAACTACAACGGGCGAGCCCGTCACCACAGGACGTTTTAACGATTTTATCGTTCTGTCGCCCTGCAGTGAACGTAGAAGACTTTGGACAGAACAATCCAACGTCCAGCTACGTCACAACCCGCAAGAAGCCAACGCCTTTACCGGGAGATAGCCAGTAATGTTACCTGGCGGGCCGACACTCGCGCCCTTGCTTCCAATTGTGACCAGATTTCTCCGGTCTCTCGATTGGTTCCGAGTTCGAGGTCGCTTGCGCGGTCCTCTCCCTTACGAAGCGGTGAAACTGTGTAAGCCGAATCTATCGCGGACCAAGGCGTCCTTTGCCCGACTCTGAACCGGGATCGGATGGCCAATGGTCATTTCAAGAGCAGTCGCCGTAAGGTAGGCAACCACCCCCGCTCTATAGGAAACAATACAGTTCCCAGACTCCCCCGACTGTTAGTCGGAGAGCACAGTCGATTGGCTTGCGCCGCTCGGTGTGCAGACCGTCCAGGAGCGCCAGAGGTTTGATTCCCAGGGGAGACTGGTTGACCCAGTGTCCTACCCAGGCTCGCACCCCATGCGCGAGGCCATCGGATGGGTGTTGACCCGTGAGTGTGACCGACCCTGAACACATGGGTCATCGTGGCCACCTCATCATGGGCCCATTAGCTCCCAATATATTTGGACAGTTAAGGCATAGTAAAATAAGAACAGTTTAACATCTCCATAGTACGCACCGATTTCGCACTCTCATACAAGCGCCCGTTGTCCGTACGCTACAACTACATAGATTCTCGATCGCCTCGGTGCTAGCCAGTCAGGGCTGTCGCGCGACAGCTAAGTATACAAAAGTGGAATGTTTTCTGTATAGGCTGTAATGAAACCTATCAGAAATTACATTTACGAGTATTTACATTTACGTCACGAAATTACTTTTATGAGGTAACGTTTATTGTTCACTTGCGTAGGTAAGTATGTGTCTAGGTAAGTAGGTGCATAGGTATGTAAGTGCGTAGGTAGGTAGGTAGATGCGATTTGATAAGTACCTACGTACTTTAACTTACTAAAATGTAGGTATTTTGAACACATGCAACAAGTGAAAAATGCTGTCACACAACAAGTCAGCATTAACTCTTATGTACTCTGTTACAGTACAATTTTGGGAACCGACTCTTGATCTATAAACCAAAAATACATAAACGTATATAATAGTTCTAAAGAATTGCATTTCTGCTTTAATGGGATCACAACTTGTCAATTGTGTGTTTGTTGTACCAACCCGGGTGGTTCGGCGAAGCGTAGGTACTTATTTCGAAAACGGGCTCGAGATGTCCTACTGATGTTATTTTATACGGATCATAAAAAGAAGAACTGTAAAATGATCGCATTGAATATGATTTTTTTTTAACTGCCCATTAGACATTTTGCCGGGTAGGCGATCGTCCCGAGCGGGACGTTACGCATTGGAGGGGTAAAAAGTACCCTATGTCTGCATCCTACAGGAGATATGTGTAAGAATCAAGACGGCGTTGATTTGAAAAAATACTGCGCTGCGGTGCTCTATATTTTGCTACTATTTACCATTAAGCCAGTGTTAATGTACTGCAGTTAAAAAATGCGCTTTTCTTTAAATAAAAACAAATGACACTCGGGTTGACATAACGATTCTAACAATACCACATACTTCTAAATCAGTTCGAGCGTTTAGAAGTTGTGGTCGAATAAAGAAACGGAAAACATACATATATGAAAACCCTGAACACATAAAATTCCTTTTTTGTTGGGCAGTCGTGTAAAAAGAGAAATGACTTTTTTCACATAGGTGTACAGAATAGCCCTTGGAAAAAATGACCGACCTTCTCGAACAACTATATATTGTACATGGTATATATTATTTATCTTGTAGGTTCACAATATTTTCCAAACCACGTAAAACACATTGTTTCTAAAAATAAATTCACGAAGTAATATTGTTCCTAATATTTTCCTAGATTAGGTTTTCGGGCCAATTTTCTCGTGCCTGAGAAAATCGACGTAACCCGAAATTTGCTTGGGGAAAGCTGCCTTTACGGTGAGCGGGAAAAATAACCCCGTGCTTATTTTGTTTTGGTTCTGTCTATCAATTTATATATTTTATATTTTCGAAATTGACATGGGAATCGTGATCGAAAAGTGTGTTTGCATGCACAATTTCGAAAGGCTACGGATCGCAAAATAGCCTTCAAATTTGACGGTTGTCGTCTTTGTGTTGCCATAGCCATAAAGCAAAATGTAGACAGGCTAAGCCCTAACGGGAATTCTTTATTCATTAATTTATAGCCGTAACGGTCTACCCCAGTCTGCTACTACAGTATTGTGTACACAAGCCGTGCAATGGGTAGTGATGGTCCTCGTCCGCGTCCAAGTAGATGCTATGTACTGTATGTTATACTCTTTATTGTGACATTTCACAATTTGCGGATTTGTCATACGAAAATCTCTTACAACCAACCCTATTATGAAGTGAATCCTCCTCAGAGAATAACCTGTTAAAGGTCTTTCTTCTCATCTCCTTTACGTAGTGCTGCCAGGACAGATTATGGTCGAAATGGACACCAATTCCTTCATCTGCATGTCATACGGAATCATCTCTATCTCAATGCATACTTTTTAGATATAGATTGCATGTCAATCCTCGAGGTGTAGAAACTGCTGCCGATGTCGATTGTTTGTGTTTTAGAGGGATTTTGGTGTAAGCCATGGCAATAAAACAGATGAGGGATATGGCATACAGGTCAGCGTTGATTGCAGCGATTGCTGTTTCAATATCATTTGGCAGAAAGTGGGAATAGATCTGGACGTCGCGTCGTCAGCATAAACATGATATTTTGCATGAAGAGGGAAGAAAGACGAGGAATTGATAAAAAGAGAGCAGAGCCAATGGTGATAAGACGCTAGCTTGTGGTACATTGGCGACTTGTGGTAGAATTCGAAATTGCCATTCTTCATTCATTCCGACCAATGGCCAGTCATTTTCCGTTGGGAAAAATAAAAAGAATTGTATTTCAAGTCTGTCGATCCAATGCAATAACAACAACAATAACACTCTTGTGAGGGACCACCCCTCACAAGACTCCAGGTTGTTCGGTGTGAGGTGGTGGTGTCAACTTACGAGTTATCTCCGTAATGAAAGGCGGTCTTGAACGAAGTAGAAGGAATTTATTGATCGAAGATTTGATATTGCCAGTTATAACGCTATCCGAACAGTTTACGTGGACGCGAGTATATAGATGCGCGACTGCGGTTACAAGGATATACGGATGAGGATCGTATGTGTGCTCCTAGTATCTTTTACTGGGCACGGCTCGAGTCTGTGGGATTACAGACTGATGTTTCGAGACCCAGGGAGAATAAGGAAAGGAAACCAAGGAGCCGGATCCGTTGAGCCACCTCGTAAGAGGGGTACCGGATATGCCGTAGCAACCTTGGGGGAAGGTGGTCACTCGAGGAATGATAATTTGGTTGCTTTTTCGCCGGTTTAAATAGGCCGTGAAATGATGCAATCTGAAAACATTCCGAGTAAAAGTATTGTTTCATCGTGCTGATTCATAGCTACACGAGTCAAAATAATAGCTGAATTGTGTCAGTGGATTTCACTGGAAGTCGATGCATTTGTTGATCGCATGTACCTAATGGACTTAAGGTCCGTTACACTCTTATCCACATGTTACACGCTAATATACATACCTGTATAACACTTCATAGTGGAACGGGTTGTAAGAGATTGTCACATAAATCAGCTCATTGTGAAAATTCACAATAAATAATAGAAACATAGAAACAAGCTAACAATGATCGGCGTGTAGGTCGAACTTCTCGTGTAGGTTCTATTCCACCGTAAAACATTAGAATATTTAGGATCCGTGCGCACGCGCGGCTTGTTACAGCCTGCTACGCGTAGCATCGATCGTCTGGGCGCCAAACGTTCTCCTCTATAACAAATAACAATAATATTCGTGGGCGACGCCTTCTGTCTGTCATCTGCCCCGCGCCATTTTGATTTCGGCACGTGCCGACTTTTGCACATGGGGTGGGTGAGAGTGAGCGAGAGGAAAAGAGTCGGCACGAGCCGCCATCGATCGCACCTTGATGCTCCTTATTGTACGCCGGCGCGCTTCCTTATCGACCCCTCCGGTGCCTTAATCGCGCAGGCGCAGATGCGCCGACCAGACGGATTTTATGGTCGAGGATCCATCTATTCAGTGCGGTAATCCACCATTGAATGAATCTTGTCGTTTATTTTATAATGTAAACTTTATTGTGCCGTCGCTGCGTTAACTATTTTTTTTCAACCTCTGAAAATAATCCACGGAGGTATGATTTATGAGGATGAGGGAAGATGTAATCCGCGCGCTTGCGCTGCTTATTAGACGTATCTATTTGTCTTACTGATATTCATATCCATTTATATGTATTACATTAATTTATACTTAAATATATAATATATAATATCTTACGACACTTAAATATATAATATCTTACGACACTTGTCTTACTAATATTCATATCCATTTATATGTATTACATTAATTTATATTTAAAAAATAAACACGGCGATATGAGCATTAGCAAATGTGTACTGCTGCCGTCCAACTAAGTGCCAGGACTTGTTCCAAGGCAGCGAACTCTAGTTTTGTATGTACGTCTATGAAGTCCTGTTTATTGAAATATTTATTTATATGCCCATTCTTTTTCTATTTATTGAAATTTAATAAAGAATTGTAGTATAAACGTTTATCAATCCTAAAAGGATTTATCAGAAAGATTCCCCCCCTGTTTGTAAAATAATAATATCGTCGAACCACCAACGCGCCAAAAATTGTAATTTGCGCTTTTTAGTGTTATTGGTGTAAAATCACGCTCCGGATCGTACTGGCGATGTCCCAATGTCTCAAATTGCTTATTTTTACTGTAATTCTCATTGCAGTGGCATCTCATAGGCATGAGGTGAAGATTTTATCGAGTGATAACTCCACTCCTCTTTGACAGTTTTAATCATTAGTACAAATAGAGTTGTAAACTACAACGGGCGAACCCGTCACCTCAGGAAGTTTTAACGATTAATCGTTCTACCTCCCGTGAAGTGAGCGCAGAAGACTTGGAGAACAGTCCACCGTCAAGCTCCGCCACATGCCCGTAAGAGGCCAACGCCTTAACCGCGAGACAACCAGGTGTGTTACCCAGCGGGCTTACACTCACGCCCTTACTTCCAATTGCTACCAGATTACTCCGGTCTCTCGATTGTTTACGAGTTCGAGGTCGCTTGCGCGGTCCTCTCCCTTACGAAGCGGTGAAACGGTGTATACCGAATCTATCGCGGACCGCTGTTCACCCAGAATCGGGTAGCCGATGGTCGTTTCAAGAGCAGTCGCCGTAAGGTCCGCAACCACCCCCGCTCTATAGGAAACAGTACTGCTTCCAGACTCCCCCGACTGTTAGTCAGAGTGCACAATCGATTGGCTTACGCCGCACGGTGCGCAGACCGTCCAGGAGCGCCAGATGTTTGATTCCTAGGGGAAACTAGCCCTAAGGCCAGAGCCCTGCCCAGGCTCGCACTTTATGCGTGGAGGCTGCCGGATAGGTGTTGACCCGTGAGTGTGACCAACCCTGAACAGAATGGGTCTTCGTGGCCAACTCAGCAAGGGCCCATTAGCCCCTTAATGTTAGTACAGTATCGTAATCGTTAGTAGAGTAAAGTAATATGTTTTTTTTAAATTTTGTCCTATTTACACTACCTTAAAAACATCTCGTGAACGAAGTAATTCGGTTTTTTTCCCATGCCCCGAAAAGTTTGCTTGTTGGCTTGTAGGAGGTTTCACATATAGAGCGACGATATTATTGTAAAATAATGCCCCCCTCAAAAGTTACACGTACATTTATTTATATTCTACTTAACGACTTTAATTTTAATTGAATGTGAAAATAATGAATCTCT
Source organism: Micropterix aruncella (assembly GCA_944548615.1). NCBI lineage: Eukaryota > Metazoa > Arthropoda > Insecta > Lepidoptera > Micropterigidae > Micropterix > Micropterix aruncella. The sequence continues at coordinate 13,455,258 of OX155956.1, forward strand.
ACATATTATTTTTAATGTGTCATTTTAAGTAAGGTGTGTGAATGTTGCGCAAATTTTCGATTTTCGATTTTGACAACGTTGGTATTAATTTTAACAAATCTTGGTGAAATACGCTTGCATATTCCAAGTGGAGGTATACGCCATTATTGAATGTGCGGATATAAACCTCCATAAGAACTACCCAACCACCGTATCTATATGTACTCGGATATCAAGACAGCTCTTATGGCACTAGCCTCGAATACCATTAATTCAAAGCTGGTCCAAAACTGCGCATCACTACTGAATTCCCTGGGCGAAAAGAACAGGGTAATTCTAAGATGGGTTCCCGGCCATGCAGGAATCGAGGGAAATGAAAAAGCCTTGCTAAGACGGGAGCAAAGGATACGTTATACGGCCCGAACCTTGCTGTGGCGTACCAAAAAGCCTTGCAAACCTAATGCTCAAAAAAATATGTTTAGAACAATCCGTCAACCACTGGAACAACACGCCAGGGTTGAATCAATCCAAAGCGCTAATCAAGGCTTACGACCGTAAGAATGCCCGTGAGGCAGTATCGCTAAATAGGAACAATCTACGCATACTGGTGAGGGCGCTCACGGGGCATTGTGGCCTGAACAAATACATCAACCTCAAGCTCCGGGACACGAAAATGTGCAGGTTCTGCCAAGGGGCAGAGGAAAATCCCCTGCACCTCATGTGCGAGTGTGGCCCGCTGATGAGTAAAAGATACACCCACTTGGGTGGGCATTACCTCCAACCTGAGGAGGTAAAATAATCCGGCGCCAAAAGCCTGTTGCAGTTCTTAAATGACACGAGGTTTAGCGCAGAACTATAGTAGGTGGGGAACACAATAGATCAGCAATGGTCGCAGTGTTACAAGGCTCATAAAGAACTTGGAAAAACCCCACACAACAAATAAATAAAAAAAGTAATTTTAACAATAACGTATCTAAAAATCAATTGCTTGTCTTTGGCGAATTTTAATATTCATTGCTGCCATTGCGGAAAATCCGACTTCACACAAGACATGTAAAATATAAGGAAATAACAAGGCTTTAAACATTCAATAGAAAGCGTTGTGCGTGTAAGTGTCTATCTTCAACTGAAATGAAAAACTTTGAAAAACTGTCAACATTAATTTTCAAAAAAGTGTCTTCTGATAGATCAATGAAATCTTCGTCAGGCTTCATCGATAACCAAGTTTTCAAAATCCAAGTTTTTTCATTTTTTTTTTTGTTTCTTCTCAAGTAAGGAAGAATGAAAACTCTGTCAATGTACTCGTATTATAATTAAATGTTCGCTGATTTAAGAAAAACTTTCGCGACCCACACTTTGGAAAATACTACTAGAGACCATATTTTTTTTGATATTTTGTAATTTTTTGACATTGAGTATTTATTTATTAGGAATGTTTATTTATTAAACAATGATTTGGTTACAAAAATAACAGGAACCGGATGGCAGAACCTTATCATAATGTTTGTTTAATTCTGCCACCTAACTGGGACTAATCCGTTCTAGCGTGGACAGGGCTCTAATAGTACAATAAATTATTTAAATGGTGTAGTAAAATGCTCATAAAACTTAATTGCCTTAATTTGTCGCTCTAAAAACATTAAATCGCAATTCCAATATTAAAATCGGCATTAAAACTAAACTTTAAACTAAAAATAGACTTCAAACTAAAACCCGTTGTAACCCTATTGTAAGTTTAGTTGTTTTTATCGTAAAACCATTTCACAATACCACTAATTAAATCCAACAACAGCAATGATTTACGACTTTCATTTTCGGAAACGATCGCTGATTTCATGGGTTAGTTTGAAATTCGTAATCGACTGAGGAAATAAAGTGACCATCTGTCGCTTGCATTTATGGGATGTGCCGAAGCGCGCATTATACGAGCAGGAATCGCCAACCAATCGATATACTATTTAATTGTATGTTATTTTGACAAACTCAATTTTTAAATACCGACCAACTGCAGGCGGTGGTTTTGTATCGAGAAATTAATAAAGTTTGTTGAATCCCTATATCTATCCCGTCGAAGCCCATATCCCGTCGAAGCCCATGGAAACACCTAAAGTACAATCAAGAGTTTAGAGACAATATTAATAAATGGCTATTTGAATTAGGAAGGTCTAAATCTGAAAACTTGGTTTGTAAAGCGTATGTATAACGGTTAATTAAAAAATAATATTGTATATTTATATAAATTATTATGTATATATTAATAGTATATCATATCATATTTTTAATTATATTATTTCATATTTTTTAGCACTGCTTTTATAATTGTATTTATATATTTTATTAAATTATAATATGTTTATACCATATATCATTTATTATTTATTCAAATCGTATTTACGTATATGTGTATTTGCCATATTGTTTGTTTGTTTGTTGTATTACCTACAATGTATTATTCGTACAAATTTCGTGTTTTGATTTGTATTATAATGTTATTTATTAATTATTATGTATTATTCAATATTAATTAAGTAAATTTATTAATTACAAAAATAAAAAGTTTTTTTACGTTAATTAGGCTAGTTGTAACTTAAGTTGTATTACTTATTTTAATTACTCTGACACGCCTAGATACGGGACAGTTTAGTCCTAGTTAGGTGGGCAATGAGCATTAGCTGCATTTCGGTGTTCAATTTTTTCGAGTTACTTATAACATTGATAACAATGGGGCTAAATGTACAAAAATGAAATGAATAAAGTTTTATTCGTAAGGATTGGTCCTAAAAATAAGAAAATTAGTAAGATACTTACCTTTTTTTGTTGTTGTTGATCAAACGACAATGGATCTAAGACATAGTACCCTGTTGAGACGAGGCAGATGTGTGAGCGTTTACAAACCACAGTCATAGTATAAACGCAGTGCTTTGAACCCCTGATGCAGGTCAACATCATAAATTTACCGGGCGTTAGAGATTCACCCCGTCTAATGCGTTATGCGGCCTTTCTGAATCCATTGTGCGACCTCATGAGAAAAATGCGTGCATCAAAAGGATCATGTATTGCCGCATGAAATGCTCTCTCGCTTTAATACTATCAAAACGTTCGTGACACTTACTGTCTGAATATTCAGCAGTAACAATTGTATTGTATTTTATTTCAATCTATTCCTGCGGGATCACTCGATTTGAGGTCAGTATTCCTACGTGTATATTTTTATTTATTTATTTTATTGGAATTATCAAATTAACCATTTACAATAAATATAATATTAAAACAAATGGCAAAAACTTTCCTCTTTCATTCACTGGCTAGTGCTGCCCAACTGGGATATACCCGTTCCAGGGCAAGCAATTTATATTTTTACATTTAAAACGAGGGTCGATGAACCAACCAAACACAATAATAATAATAATAAATAAAATATATATATATATATATAATAATAATAAATATATATTATAATAAAAAAATAATAAAAATTACAATATCGTATAGGAAATCGAAATAAATACATTAGAATACACATATACACACATACATACATATAAACACAATATATGTTAAGTCAACTTCAACTTATTCTACCACATCGATCATAGCATGGATAGATAAACGCTCTTCTTGCAACAGCCATCTATTTATGTTGCTTTTAAACAAATGACAATTGGGGCTGGTTTTTATGTCACTGCTTAATATATTATAAAGTCTTGTAGCTATGAAAAAGTAGTGTCGCTGTCCGAAAGTCGTCTTCATCCTAGGTACATTCAAATTATCACTCAGGAGTTGTCTAGTGGGTTTCGTGTGCGTAATAATAAAAGATTTATTTTATTTGGTTACGAAAACCCAACGTAGTGCATAGATAGGTTTATAGTTTTTATATGTCTTGTATATAAAAATATATAAATAACTGCATTGTTCAAATAATACAAAGTAAACAAGGTATTTTACTAAAAAAAAATATTGTTGGGAAAATATTTTGCAATTTCAGTACTGTAACTTTTTCAGCCACGTATTTAATTCAGCTTAACTGCGATAGAATAAAATGTTACTTTTGTAATAAGCTTTTGATTGGTATATATGGCAAAGGGTCACAATAGACTTTGCAAGCGGGTACGAAATAATCCATTCTCTTTTAACACTTTGAAGACCATAAGCTTTGCCATAGAGTATGGAAGGGTTTGATACATAAAACTGTTAAGGGGCGATGTAAAAAACATGTCAAAATTTGTGAAAATCGGTTAAATAATTTTATATAAATTGATGGGACATAAGTGTCCCTGTGGTCCATAAAGATAGAAAGTTACAACTTTTTTTGTATTTTTTTTATATTATTATTAAACTCAGAAATCATACATACAAAAAAAAAACAGAGTTCATCAGAGAAAATAAAATCATCAGAGTTCGTTGGTCATTTGCGATACTAAAAAAAAACGGTATATTTTAAACGCATTTTTTTTTACAAATGTTATATTTCTGATGACTCAATAACATGAAAAAAATATAATTCATACATTTTTGGTATTCGATAATTTATAAAATGATTTTGAAGTCATGGGACACGTGTCCCATGGTCCTTAAAGAGTTGAGAGACGCTCGATTTCCAAGTCGTTGATTTGTCATGCTTTGTTGTTCGGTCTCGAGGTCTCAGTGGTGTATCCATGTCTTATATTATATCACAATGCAAAAGAATCGACCTTTCGACACCTATCGACCACTAGTCGTTGGCGCTTGTTTTCGACGGTTAGCATTTTGGGCACCTCACAAGGACAGACCTTATTTATGCCCAATTTTTCATGCAAGTCTCGCCATACACTTTCAGATGAGATGTTTAGGATCTCGGTCAACTTTCTCTAAGTCAACCTATTGTTCTCCAAGATGAGGTCTTTAACTTTTTTGGACGATATGAATCCAGTCGCTTCGACCGGGCGTCCAGTTCGTTGGGGTAATCAATCATACAGTGACTCTCTGCCTACACTAAGAAAAATATTGGCTTGATTGATATTGGTTTTATACAGAATAACGATGTTTCAATCGTAATTTTGTTGAATTACAAGGAATTTTGTTGAAACTCCATTACTCGATTATATATATCAACATTTTCCATACGGATAATACGGAAATAACAGTATACTGTAGTTTCAACTTGATTATTGTGTCCGAATATAACCGTACGTATACTGCTACATGCTGTTAGTTTAGAAGCTAAATCCCAAGGTCGCGACATAATGAAATAAAATTGTGTTTTAACATTACAGCGCGGTAGCTACCGTCACGCCAACACCGGTACGCGTCATGTTAATTCATACGTATGGACCACAGTCCGAGTTATATACGTAATCCTTGTTGAAACATACGTATTTAGGTGTATAACAACGTTATATTTTTCTCAGTGTAACTTGAATTGGCGTGTTCAGAATGTAGCATTCGTCGATATTGAGCGTGTAGCATTCGCATATGTTAGAACTCTTCTTTTTTCCTTTGTAGTTATAGATGAACAAACAAACAATAATTTGGAAAAATATTGTTTTGTCGCCTTGTTTCGCGGTTAGTTTTGGGGAATTCTAAAAATTTTAAACAGCTGTTTTCGAGCTTATAATATTGTCCGGTATATGCATTCAGAACTGGACAATGGCAAACGGCGAAACACGCGAGCTTGTTTTAATGCGCTCGTTTGCAATTTGCAACGATCTCCCGAGATCGTCGCGGGCGCCGCATTTTGAACCGTGCACTCGGGCCACTCGGGCACGTCACGCCATGAGTAGTCAGGAAGCGCGTTGTTATTGTTATTGCACTCTACGTCATCGGGCACATGAATCAAACTAACTTGAGAAACCTGTATACGCTTTTACTAGCTCAGGATATTTTCATTCATGTACGAAAACTGTATCGGGTACATGAATGAAACTATCCTGAGCTACCAGTATATAAAATATTCTCCTAAAATCCAATCCTAGATGGTTTAATTACAATTACTTTTATTAACCACCCTACCTTTAGTTTATTATTCAAAAAGTAAGTAAAAAGTCGTTGGTTTTTTTTCACTACATTTCTTACTAACAATATTTGTTTACAATATCCCAGAAAACTTTTTTCCATAATAGAACCATTTATAACCTTTTTTGTATATAGAATCGTAGGAACAATTTAACGTATCACTCACGCTTTGTGGGTTTCTGTTTTTTTACTTGAACGAGATACGTTTTGTTGCGTTCGGGCGATTGTACGTTCGTATAGGTAGGGTGGTTAACAAAAGTTTCTTGGACTTAGTAAACGGTTAGAAAAACAGTTGGCTGACGTAAGCACTGCGGTATTGTAAATAATAAATTTAAAAAAGAAATGGGAAATTGAAAAATTAAAGAAGTCAAGTGTAACGCAACTAATAAACATAACAAGTAAAAGATCTAAAAAACAATATTCGGCAAGAAATCGAAGCTATAACTGCAGACACTTGCCGCCGCGTTACGGTAAATTTTATAGTTAGTTTTAGGATTGCTAGGACATAAAAAGGCACATTTAAACAATGGCATCTTCAAGATATTTCTCAGCATTTCGATAAATTAAAAAAATATATTTTAAAAAATTGATTGCCTGGTTATATAAAAAATCATTTCAAAATAGAAATAACTCGTTGTACTTACATACGATTGTGAATAATGTTTAATTTTACGAAAATACAAATTTTCCAAGTTTTTAACATACTTATGTGTCTGAGTCATAATATTATGTTGTAATTCGCTGATAGTTTATGCTGTTGACTTGTGTTTTATTATCAAAGAGAATTACAAATAAATTTTTTAAAGAAGAAAAATGCCAAGTTAAAAACGCTATATTTAATTATTTAAAAAAAAAAAATTTATTTATTTATTTATTTAATTAATTTAACATTTCATTTACAGTGCATAAGTATCACTAATAATCATAACAATGAAAGTATATGTATAATTAAAATTAAAATTGAACACGGCCGACATGAGCATTAGCATTTATGTACTGCTGCTGCCCAACTAAGTGCCAGGGCTTGTTCCAGGGCAGCTAGCTCTCTAGTTTTTAGATCACATATATTCGGCAATTTGAATAAAAATAAACTATATGGGCAAATTGGATAATGCCGCGATTTTAGCTGGTTTTTACTTTACCGGGCCACCAACCAACCACGAGGGAAAGTATTGTGAACGCGCTAAAATATTTTTGTATATGAAGACAATAAAAAGCCATTTTGAGCCTCCCTCAGACGATTAAGGCCATTTCCAGATTTCCAGTATGTGTGTCTGTCTGCCTGTCTGCGCGTGTATGTATTCCTCCACGATAGCGCCACACGCTCGATCCGATTGAGCTGAAATTTGGTATGCAGGCATCATTTGGTCATAGCAAAGTTGTGGTTGAAATCGGTCCACCAGTGGACACACTAGTCATATCTCGAAATATTGGACTTATAGACTTGAAATTGGATACATAGATGCCTCATAGCGCCTAAATATTTTTGTTAAAATATCTCATATATGTACAAGCTAAACTAGTAATATTTAAATTCTTCCATACATTTTCATTACATATTAACGCTATCTTTTGGCGCTTGGCCCAAAACCGACCTTATACGTTATAATTTACGCAGTGGCGGCAGCGGTATACAGCCAACCCGCGTAACAACGGATTGACAGCTCTTTCAGTCTACCCTGGACAACGGCGACTGCAACGTCGCTGAAACGTTGGGTGCCACAAAATTCACGCGGTAAATTCTTTTTTATCTTAATTATAATGTCAAATAACCGCGATGGTCTCCGATTTCATATGAGAAGAATAGTTTAAAATAATAATAATAATAAAAAAAATAATAAATAAAATAATAATAATAAAAAAAATATATATTATTGCTCCGGCCTGCATAAGCATTCCTGCAAGCGGCCTGCATAAATGAACTATGTTCGACTGAGCCAGAATTGGATATTTGGACGGTGAACTTAGCACAACTGCAAAGTACGGTAATGGCATTTCTTAGCAATCAAGTAATTAGATAAATAGTATGTAGTAGTGTAGTATGTAGTATTAAAATTGTTAAAAAGTAGTAACTAGTATAATAAGAAAGGTTAGATAAACATTAGATATATGTAAGTATAATCGTTTAATATTACACTAACGTATTTCTCTGTCTCGTTTGCTATAGTGTAGAATAATAATCTATATATTAGAATAATAATGATAGTAATAGTAATGGAGTAGAGTAATAATAATATTATTAACAGTAGAATTATAATAATAGTCTATAGTAGAATAGTAGTTATAGAATAATAGCCTAGAAAAATAATTAACGATCTGGAATCATCTGTAAGGTTAATTATGTTTTGGGAAATAAATAAATAAAAATGAAATTCGAAAATATTAGAAAAACACGAAACAATATTTAAAAGTCGCAACGGGCTCCCGCACCAGCCCCGCTACGGTCAGACAGACTTAATTATATGCCGTTTAATTGTTGTTATAAAATGCCACATCGCAATGGCAGCTGCTTTGGTGTGGTCGAGCGACCGCCGCGTCGGACAGGGCCACGGCGTAGCATGGCAGGCAAATTTAAATTAGACGGCGCTTTTCAGCCATTCATGGACAATGCACTTCACCTTCTCGCTTCTGTACGGCGCAAACCAACAAGCTGCAATGTCCACTGCGAGCACTATCGATGTAATGCGTAATGCTAGGTTTACACGAGCTTAATAGGTAATGACAAGTACTTGTTATTTGCACTAATACCTTTCGTGTAAACATGCTGATTTAGCATGTTAGCGCTTAGTATTAGTGCTTAGTATTAGCTAAGACGGGAGCAAAGGGAACATTATACGGCCCTGAACCTTGCTGTGGCGTACCAAAAAGCCTTGCAAACCTACAGCTCAAACAAATATGTTTAGAACAATCCATCAACCACTGGAACAACACGCCAGGGTTGAATCATTCCAAAGCGCTAATTAAGGCTTACGACCGTAAGACGGCCGTACGACCGTAAGACGACCGTAAGACCCGTGAGGCCTTATCCCTAAATAGAAACAATCTACGCATACTGGTCAGGGCGCTCACGGGGCATTGTGGCCTGAACAAGCACATGTTCAACCTCAAGCTCCGAGACACAAAAATGTGCAGGTTCTGCCAAGGGGCAGAGGAAACTCCTCAGCACCTCATGTGCGAGTGTGGCTCGCTGATGCGTAAAAGATACACCCACTTGGGTGGTCATTACCTATAATCTGAGGAGGTAAAACAATCTGGCGCCAAAAGCCTGCTGCGGTTCTTAAATGACACGAGGCTTAGCTTAGAACTATAGTAGATGGCGAACACAATAGATCAGCAATGGTCACAGTGTTACAAGGCAGTCATAAAAACCTTAGAAAAGCCCCACTCAACAAATTAAAAAAAAAAATAAAAAAATAGTGCTTAGTATAAGTTTAACTGCCAATGCTAGTGAACAGAAGCCGATCCTATTTACTAAACAACAAATAACTTCCCCCACCACAAATTACTAAGCACTTGTCGCTTGTTGACTCGTGTGAACAGCCGCGGCCAGGGTTAATGACAAGTTGAAATGACAAGTGAAGACACGCGTTTCTCTGTTTACATGACTTTTGCTAAGTTTATTTTGTGATTATGATTTGCAGAAAGGTGGAATTCCGAAACAACTAAAAATTCATCAAGGAATTTAAATCATTTGAAAAATAAGGCAGCGGTAGTGTTCCATTTCGAACGGATGTCGTGCCAGTAATACGTGTCTGGTAATATCAATGTGTAAACGGTTACTTGTCGTGATCACTAAGCAGGTTGGCGACAAGTGCTACTAGTGCTACTAAGTGATGATTACTAAGAGGGGAAAGAAACTATAATATTAATTGTAAATAGGATAAAAACGAATTTACCGCGTGAAGTTTGTAGCACCCGATGTTTTGGCGACGTTGCAGCCGCCGTTGTCTAGGGTAGACTGACAGCGGCTGCGAAGTCGCCGAAACGTCGGGTGCTACAAAGTTTACGCGATAAAATCGTTTTTATCCTATTTATAATCCTATTTATAATAACAACCGCGATAGTTTTCGATTTCATAAAATATTATTAATTTTTTAGTAGATATATTATAATATATAAAATAATTCAAAAGAAATTCGTATTAATGCTATGCGACGACAAAAGAGCGGTATCGCATTTGTAAGATATAACGTGCGGTTACAATATTTAGTTAAAATATATAATATAATTGTTTTTTGGCGGGCTCGGGCACTTTATTTAGCACATTAGAAAAATAAACTTTCATGTTTAATTTATGCGCTATTTAACCTGGGCTCAGACAGATGTATAGGTACATAAATTTTAGAAGCATATAACGGTATTTTCTAAATCGTCAGGTTCTTTTTTTTGAGATATTGCGATTGAATATGTATGTAACTAATAAATAAATAAATGATATTGAAAAGATATATTGCATTTTAGTTATAAAAAATATCCCTAGTATACATACGTACATACAGAGTCAGTATGTATATAAATATCATGGCCTTTCACTTCTGTCGGGAACTGCGTAGCGTTTCGTATCGACCCGCAGTGTTGCATGCAGTTCTTCTGCCATTTTATTGTGCACCCCCGCGCCCCACCCCCTCCCATTTTTACCCCCTCATCCCCCTCTAACGCAGCCCCGCAGCGTCGAGATAATAATATTAATGCGCAAATGCACGTGCACGCATCATCCCCGCGCGTGTTTGAGTACATTAACCGAGAGAAAAATGCCACCGGAAAGTATCGTCATCGTGCAAATTTCAGCTTTGGCTGAGTGAATGTGTATCGATTTCGAGAATATCGCATTTTTTGTGCAATGATGTGCAATATCGCATTTTTTGCTACGCACTGCGTAAAAACATATTAATGATAATACATATTATGAAATCCCCTTAGAAAAATCTACATAGTTTCTATGATTATTACAAAAAACCTTTTTATGCTCACAAGTTGAGTAATTTGGACCATATTCTCTGCCTTTGCATAAGAAAAACAGTAAAATTTAATAATAATAATAGCAATACATTACATAATAATAATAAGCAATACATAATAATAATAGCAATACAATAATAATAATAATAGCAAAATGCTTGAAAAGGTGATACACAAAGTCTGCCTTACTAGGCAGAAGCCCGTACCGCGATTCACTCGACTATGATAGTTCTAAATTGTGAATTATGCACGCACACTTATCAAAGTAATATCTAAGAGAAGGATAAAAGTATCTAGTAGCTTTAACCGCCCTATCTTTGGAATATTATTCAAAAAGTAGGTTATTCAAAATATAGATTTCTTTAAAACAATACTTGTTTACAATATAGCAGTTTTTTTTAACACAATAGACCAATTTATAACCCTTTTTTGTATTTAGAATCCTAGGAACAGTTTTACGTATCACGTTCGCTTTGTAGGTTTCAGGTTTTTTTTGTACTCGAACTTACGTGATACGGCTTATTGCGTTCGGGCGATAATATAACGGACGTATCACGTACGGTTGTATAGGTAGGGTGGTTAATAAATAGGCAGTATGTATCACATGAGGCAGTATGCATATCATATTTGATTCTATGATAGATAACTGAATAACGTTTAATGATACCTAGTTTAGTTTAGTTTGTCTGGGCTTTTTTCTCGCACTTGGCCTCTTGATTAGGCCGTTGTGCGTGGTTCATGTTTCTATTTGTGCTTATGTTACTCCAGCCAACCCAGGCTGTCCCAGAAAGTTAGCAGCCTGTTTGGGTTGCTACAGGCCTTTGGGACAGATGCTGGAGATTGTAGTATTCTTGCCCGTTGCTCTGCCACGCTCCTGCATTCCATGAGCACATGCTGTGGCGTTTCTTCTTCCTCCATACATCCTCTGCATAGAGGGCTGTCTGTCACACCTATGGTAAACAGGTGTTTGTTTAGAGGACAGTGGCCTGTCATAGTACCTATGACTTTACGGATTTTGTCCCTTTTTTAATCTGGTGAGGTTGCGGGCAAGTTATGTTAATGAGACCTAATACTTCAAATTCAAGTGAGAGAAAATAATAATTTATACAAAAAAAATATTAATAAATAAAATATGAATAAAAATGGTAGTTAGTGAGTATAGAAAAAAAATCCTAGAAACAATGAGTAAAATATATAAATAGAAACAGGTTGAATAGTAAGTCAATAAATAATAATGTAAAAAAGATAATAGATGTTTCTGTTACATGACGTCACTATTCGGAGGATTAATGGAATACGATTAGGTATATGTTAGGTAGGTATTACTTATATATTACCGAAAGGTGCGCAAATGAGTATTCCGGGTAGCCGTTTCAGGTCGACTTGGTTCTCGGCGCGATTATACCTTAACGAGGAGGCCGTAAGCCGCGATTCTTTCCGTGCCACTGCCACCCTGATAGGCCGGAGGTCCAATACAGATTAACGAGTCAGACAACTGAAACGTGTTATTAGCAATCTTCTTCTTCAAGTCCGTAAAGGCTGATTTACAGTCAGTTACTGACTTCAAACTCAAAACAGAGTGCTGACGCGGTACTGTCGTTGTGTAAATTGATTTCTAGTCAGTCAAGTGACGCTGTCACGTCAGTGCTGACTTCAATATTTCCGCTATTGCTTCCCAACCCGCCCTAGAACTTCTATATTCATTCAGCGTTCGTCTATTTGCATCAACTCCATCAGAAACGTCTCAAAGACGTAGCATTGGACTGTCGGATAGGAATTCTCAAGTCTTTGTTGCAGAGAACTTTTCCGGCTTGTTCAATCCTACATATTGTCTGTAATCCTACGTATATGTGAGGTTTAAGACTAGAGGTATTTCAATTTAATTTATTTGTGTACATTTTGTGTATATTAGTATTTTATATTAGTATGTATATTTATTTTAAATTTGTATTTATGTATTACTATATATTGGTGTTGGGTTTCATAATAATTTCTTACTACTATTTTTTTTTGTATGCTGGTATAACTCTTTGTGCTTGTGTATTTGTATTATGCAAGAATGAATGTTTTGAACTTTATTCCAATAATAATTATGTACCCGAACGTCATACCTGTCAGCTCGCAATATGCTAAGTTAAATATCAGCATCCCTAGATACGGGCGTTCTTGCTTAGTTAGGTATGCGATGAGCCAACGGCTATGGGTTCAACTTGTTTTTCCTGAACGTTTTATTGTACTGTATACCGAATATCATAGCCATTCGTCTGTAAATCATGTTGTTTAAAATTAAAAAAATAAAAAAATGTATCCCTTCGAGTAACAGTTAATTCCTCACAGATATCTTTAGTGTCTACGGAAAGAAACCTAGAATGACACTGATCCTACATTGCATTTGGAAGATTGGTTTGGGGCTTCGCTCGTCTAAAGGCCCTCTATCTAAAGGATAGGGGCATGCATCAGCGTGAACGTCAGGATTCTTCTTCTTGCTGTTGACTAATATCAGAACAGCCCCCAGCATCGCCACGTTCAAGGCCAGCTTCAAGGAGCACATAATTCTATAACCATAAATTAACCAACCCTACTCCTGCCCCTCCTTTTCGCTTCTATCCTTATTCGTCTCCTTCCTTTCCTCTGCGTCTTTATTTAATTTTAATATTTTGTTGTTCTTTTTTATTATTTTATTTTCTAGTTTTATGTTTGCTTTTATCACTTTATTTTTTATTTTTCTTTTGTGCAGCCAACACAATACTTGTATCATAAACTTAAACTATAGGTTAGATGACGTACATTGCCAAAAGGCCACAAGTTCGCATTTTTTATTTAAAAAAAGAGGTTATATTATTATTATTACTATTACTATTACACAGTGTATGTATGGCCCACGACTAGATGGGTCGTTCTCCAGAAATGTGGAAATCCGGCGTCCTTTCACTGATTTCAAAGAATGTAATTTTTTATTCTTATTTTTTTTTTATATTTTTTTTTTGTAGATATTGAAGAGCACTGTATAACAGTGTAAAAGTTTTTTAAATATCTGTCAGAAAAAAAGATAAACGCCTTTGAAATACAAATTGGCGACGGTAATTTGAAATCGTGGCTAGGGTAATTAGGATAACGGTAATTATGATTTGATGGTTTTTATTTTTTTTAGGGCTACTTTTACTATAAAACTAAAAAGTAATGCTAGAAAAATGTTAACGTCAACAAACTTAATAATAAGTAATATTCACCACAACTCCACCAAGTAACACGCACTTTAATTTCGCTGCGAAGGTAATTATGAAGTAACCGCAAATTGCAACTTTTCTCCAAAATTAGACGTACCGTGCAATTTATCGACAAAAGTAGGCGCAGCCGATAGGTCCGCTCTAGATCAGTGCAAAGGGCACACTGGGGTAAACTTTATAGCAAACGCCTTCTAGTGATTGGCGTAATAATTAGTGATGTGCGACGTTTTGAAAACTGGCAACGGTAATTTGAGAAATTGTGGTGACATCGGTTCGGAACGTTATAAACGGTATAAAATATGAAATATGATTTATTAAAACCATATAAAATAAAGCTTTTGGAATCGTAGTTTATGGATACATAAGTTAAACAGCTCTATTATTTACAAGTGTGGAATGCCATTCACTCGAAAGTCGAAAAATGGAGAAAGGGACAGGGACGGTAATTAGAGTTTCATGGTTTCACATTTTTTTTCAGGACCTTCAATTATGATTAAGCCACATGTTAAATATTCCAAAGTTAGAGGTACTTTAGTTCTACATGTAAAAAAATATTAGAATACTATGGGACATCGGGAACATAGTTATTCATGCCGGAACCGTGTTTTTCCCAATATTTGGAGAACCACCCAGATAAGAAAGCTGATTGCCAACTATAGCCAAAACAAGAAGGCCGTATGGCATGCGCAAGCTGAGTCATATACCAGTCTATTTATTAAAGATAATACACACGACTTGCAACCGACGTCAACCTTAAGTGTAGTTATATAGCCTTATCTTCCCATATTATGGACTATCAAAACTTATATGTGCCCCCCTCTCCCTAACTTTAGTTGGCATGCCTCTATTATGATTATTTTAGATAATTCGACATGCCACTTATTCGTACCTTCATGGTTATTATTTCAGGTTCAAGCGTGTTTCAGTTTCTGATAACCCTCTTAATGTTAGTTAATATTTTTGCTGATAAACACCGTGTGATTTTGTTGAATTTATGCTCCGTACGCCGCATGATGCTTTCCAGACTTTGCTGTATAACATGTAGTTCTTCGTTTGGCTAAATCGCGCGTAGCCATGTATATGGCTCTATAGTCATTCTTATTACCTTGTAACTGCTTTAAATACGCTCGTCATCAGTATTAAACCTCATTATCAACCTCGTACGGTCCAAACATTCTAGATTGTTTTTTATTGTTATTGGTGTAAACTCATACTCTGAATCATTTTGTACCTGTCCCGAGGGCTCAAATTGCTTAGTTTTCTTGTAATTCTCATTGCAGTGGCACCTCGTAGGCATGAGTTGATGATTTTATCCGGCGCCTCATAGACGGGTGTTACACGTTCAAACTGGCATCAGTTCAGTCCGCGGCCTTGGACTGATGGACTGATAGAAATGATCAAATTGATTGAAATTCCATCAAATCAGTCTATCAGTCAACGCAATAAAACGATCAGTTTCCCGTCAGTCTGACCAACGTCACGGACTGAACTGATGCCAGATTGAACGTGTAACACCCGTCTTACGTACTTAGTAGTGATTTCTCTCAAACAACTATAACTCTTTGACAGTTAAATCGTTAGCACAGTAACCTAATATTTTTTTAAACCTTGACACAACTAAAAAAATCGGTTGTGTCACCCCAAGACTTTCCTGACTAGTATCCGGGGAGGTGCGAAAAAACAGCGACATTTTTTACTCTAGTACCCCAAATTTGTATGGCAGGTACCCCAAACGTTGGTCGTAAGTACCCCAAAAACTAATAGGTTCTTCCGATGGTTAACAGAAGCTTCTATGCCAAATTTTAACTTAGACAGATTAAGCGTCTGGGCGCTATCGCGGAAACAATTTTTTCGCCGGGAACCCCAAATTTGTATGGGAGGTACCACAACCGTAGGGCGTAGGGACTCCAAAAACTAATGGGTTCCTCCGACGGTTAACAGAAGCTTATATACCAAATTTCAGCTCAATCCGATTAAGCGTCTGGGCGCTATCGTGGAAGAATACATACATACAGACATACAGACAGACAGAGATCGGTCTGGAAATAGTCTCAATCGTCTCAAGGAGTCTCAAAATATATATTCCCATCTTCATCTCAAAATTTTTTTTTAGCGCGATCACAATACTTTCCTTTCCGATAGGTCGTCAGGAAAGTAAAAAACATCCCGTTGACTAATTTATTCAGTTTTGTTTATGCCCTGAAAAGTTTGGTTCTTCACATGTACGAAGTCTCACATATAGAGCAACGTTATGCCAGCATACCTACAGTTTTTTTTATGAAAACGAAAAACTTCTCTGATTCGTGTGCCTAATGGCCGAGCATAAACCTGATTAGGCTCCAGGCCTACCACCTCCTCCGAGGAAAAGGGGTTGAGCGACGCTATCAGAAGAGCTGCGTGCTCGTTACCGCTTCCGTGACATATATTCCGCCTCTCAGCCTGAATGCGTAAATGTGCGAATGTGGATGCGAGAGATGAGGCACCACTTCTATATAATAATGTAAAAAGTAGGTATATGCATGGTTTATAAGCCTATGAAGTGTGTGTCAAAAGAAGTAGAGACGAATACGTATGGTTAAATCAACTAATTTAAACATCAAATCCATATTTGACGACCGTTTTCTCTATTTTTTTACAGAATGAACATTTCTATTCGTAAAACGTTTCCTAACAATTACATTCAAATAAAAGAAATAATTGTAAGTTCTTAAGTTAGATATCAGTAAATCTAAATGCATACTGATAATTAAAAATACAATCTTCTTCAACATCTTAGTTATAAACGTGCGAGTTTTTATCAAAACGATACTTTTGGAGTAGATGTATCGCTTTGACAAAATATTCCATAGTATTTTCAACGTTGTCAATTTTATAATAATTGGTTTTTCGACTCTTATACAAGACTAATGACTTTCGTATCTTAGTAAGGTCTCTTTATTATTATCTCCTAATATGTATGTGTATTATTAAAATTTTCGCTAATGGCTTTTTTTTCACAAGACACAGAATCGAAAATTATCTGTGGATTATCTTGAAAAACTTACATTTTGCGCCTGCTAAACAATGGTTTTTGATTGTTTTCTAGAAATGAATTTTCACATGTGTCTCCGGCTTCAATAGAAGTACATGAAACCATTAGAAACATTTTACACGACTGTCCAACAAAAATGGAGTGTAATGTGTTCAGGGTTCATCTATGTATGTTTTCCGTTTCTTTATTCCACTATAACTTCTAAACGTTCGAATAGATTTAGAAGTATGTGTTATTGCTAGAACCGTTTTGTCATCCCGTCTGTCATAGGGTACCGTAACTGCCAAAAAATCAACTAAATATTTGTCGTCCAAGTCTCCAAATGTCAATAATTTAACATTAAATACATCGTGTTTAGTGTCAAATGAAAGGTCTGATTGAGTACATTTAGAAAATATATGTATATATATATATATATATATATATATATATATATATATATATATATATATATATATATATATATATATATATATATATATATATATATATATATATATATATTGTTATGTGTCTTAATAAAATAAAATATAAAGTTGTCTTGAAGGTTGCTATGTGTAACGATAAAGTGTATTTATTTGTAGAGGCGCCAGCTACACATGCGGGAAATAGATGATAGACCACATAAACAAATGCAAAGGGCCTCCCTCCGCCTGGGAAGTTACCTTTGTGCGTGGGAGTGGAGCGACGCCAAGGATACCACGGTAGCTCAGTCGTGCTCAGGGGTGGTTAAAATCCTGTATTGACGTCGTCCTAAAGACGAGAGCATTCAAATTGAATGGACGGTCAAGTACCCTAGTTATGTTTTATTATAAAATGAATTTCGATATATCTTGTGAGAGGACTAAAAGAAGAAGAAGAAGCGATATCAATCTTAGTGCGCTGCGGTGACGAGATCGAATATTATGATTTACTCACCGCGCCCTCTATCGGTGTACCGACGAGGTACTGCGCCGGCGCGCGTCGATCGCGCCCGCTTGGAGCGCTCGGCCCCGGTCCCGGTCCGCGCTCTTACATAAATCAATGGCTAAATCGTCTAATGAATTTATTGGAAATAATTGCTAGATGATTATATTTAAAAAAGAGGAATACTATTTGAATCTAGGTCCGCTCTAAACCAGCAGATGCTGCTATAATTAAATAATGTACTGCGGTTCTTTTCTCCGCTAAATGATAAAATTAAAATGTATAATTTCAAAGTTCCTTTTATAAAATTATTCTTTATTTATTCCTTGCCCTGAAACATTACCCTGCCCAGTGCTAGTCGGGTACCTACGAGATTGTAGCTCGCTCTGACCCGGCGGTATTTTTAGGTACCGTCTCGATTTCTTTAATTCGCTAAATAATGATTAATTAACCAAAATGAAAGGTTTATTTGACAGAGTAACATATTTTATTTTAATTATAATAAATGAAAGCTAGGCCATAGCATATGGCGAATCCGAGTAGTTGGAATTGACAAAATTCTAAAATTAAATTCGTGGAAAATTGAACGTTAGAGCCTTTCAATTTTCAGGGCTTAATTCGGCGAAGTGGGATTTTGGACAGGTACTTTGGGTTCTGGAATAGAGAAGGAAGACACTGCTACCCGCGGGAGTTATTGGAGGGTTGCTTCTAGATTTTTTAGCGCCTGCTCCCCGGATGCGATTTTAAATTTTAAATTATATTTTCCGAAATCGACCTTTAGATGATAGTAGAAAAATTAGTTGAGGCGAGGAGACGGAAGGCGATGCTCAGACACCGGGAATTATGACTGACCCGACGTACTACCTACTTCTATTTTGACGCACTCAAATTACTAAATTTTGATTTTACTTGACTCTAATTATTCACCAACGAAGATATGGCAACGGTAATTTACAGGGGACTTGGCTTTTAAAACAATCTTATTAATTTAAACTATTATTTTTGAAATCTGATTTTATGGGGAGAAGCTAATGGTTACAGATAGAAGACTTGCCTGTAGATAGGTGCGGAATCCGATGAGGGCTTGCCCGGTACGCTGAACTGAGTTTAATTATAGATTTTAGATATTCACAGAATTTAAGTTCTAGACTGTGTTGGCTGGTGTGCAAATGAATAATTAAATGGGCGGTAGTCGGCCCGCTCCGCCAACGGCGGAGCGGCCGGTGTCTTCCCGACCGTCTTGCTCGGTCGTTGCCAGCCAAAAAAAAAAGAAGAAAGATCTCTTTTCTAAGTAAAAATATTCTACCTTACTGATTAAAATTGATTAGGGATGTGCGCGACTTGTCGTCTACATACGGTAAGACGTATCCGCTCGGTGTATCGCGTCTATGGCGCGATGGATAAAGTTAACTGATTAATTATTAAAATGATTTAGGTTAAAGTTTGTATACTATAAAAACTAGGCCCTAACATTGCCGGATAGAGACCTAGTCACCGTCCCCGGTGACCTACATAAGCAATCAATGTTAAAGATATAATGCTACGAGTGTTGTACACTAACCCCTACTTGCTACGATGCGTAGCCGCTAATACAATAAATATTGGTAACAGTAAGAAAAATAAGAATAAGTACGTAACGGTAATGAAGAAATTTGCCCTGTTTGCAAGGGTTGATACAAATCAAGATATTTTAAAAAAATATAAAAAAAAAATAAATAACACCTAAACGAGAGAAGATGATTTTTGACAAAGTATTTTTTGATCCCAAAAAGTGCATAAGAGTTTCTTTGACTGCAGTATATGACGCTTATTCATATCAGGATTGGAGTTAAGAAAGTCAGGAACTGAAAATAGGGAAAGAATTCAGCCGTGAAAGATGTCGCCTGTCCGTAACAGGGTTAACATGATTGACGGGTTGATCTTCTCCTGGGGCGTAGCGCGTGGCGTATCGTCTGGTTGCTGCGTCGCTCTCTCGGTGGGGTCGCTGCTTGGAGATCGACGTATGCGCGTCGTAGGGCCTTGGGTAAGACACACAACGTGTCTCGTGGTGGTCGATTGATGAGCCGTACCTTGGAATTGCGAGAAAAATAGGCGAGCATTAGTAGGTTGCCTAGTTTTCTGATGTTGTGCCGTGGTGATTTTAATCGAGGCAACTCGAAGAACATAATAAGTGGGCTGCTGCTTGGCAAATTGCGTCACTTTGCTTGTTTAAAAAAAGGTCCGGTGGAAAATTTTTGCAGAGCTTCTACTTGGGACAAAATCGTGGTGCTACACTAGCTGTTTCAAGTCTGTGTGCACGGAAGAAATTCAGATTTTTACACGTCGCTTGTTTGAAAAGTCCGGTGCGTTGTGGCTAGCGGGTGTAATAAGGAAGGTGATTTTCGTGCCTAAATGCCCTGTCCATTCCAGAGAACACTACTTCACTTCACTGGGTACACACTACGCTGATGCTAAAATGGCACTTAAAGCGTCCTTATTTGCATGTTGATGGTAATAGTATATGTGGAGGTTACTTGCGGTCTGGTTTGTGTGGCTTCGCATCCTGGTCCACCTGGTTTAGTGATAATGTTCCTATTGATAGGGAACGCTCCTGCGGTCCTCGCCTATCGGATGTCGTCTATCGTGAATGCCGTCCTGGTTGTCATATAGAGATAGGAAAATGTATCTTTACCTCTAGACTGGAGTAGGTATCCTGGCTTCGGATGTCCATACTGGTTGGCTGGCAGAATTATGGTCCGTGGATTTATGGGCTGGTTTATTCGGTCAGCATTGCCTTCATTATGGTATTTTGCAGCTTGGCTCGATGTTTGAGGTTTGCTTCCCGCCTTGCCGAATGTCACTGGACACGTCTGGTTAGTTAAGTCCAATTTTCCAAATATTGTCTGGAACGTGAAAAGTCATGCGGCATCATCTCGTTCAATTATCTAGCTCAGTTTTTTACTGGAATACTAGGATAGGTGGTGAGAGAAGGAGAGGCTCTAATATATGTAACCATGTGTGTGTTATCATATCTTCGCTTTACAATTCAGTTCGAAACTTTGTTTTTATTCTTTAAGAAAATAAATGTATTTTCCGACTTCTTAAATTTCCTATGTGATTGGGGTCAAAAACTGGTGCTTATGTTCTGTCTGTATGCTACATTTTAAGCGGGATAAGAAAGATTGGTACATAACAAAAAAAAACTTAAATTATTATAAATTACAAGTATTGTGAGACGCGTAGGTACACAATGTGGTATATTAATAATCCAACAAGGCATTTTAAAATCTATTCAACATATGATATTATTTTTTAAATTAGGAGTATGCAGCTAAACTGTGCTGCTTAATGCGTATACTTACATATTATAATATAGTAATAAAACAAAGAACAAGAAAAATTATATAACAGTGGCAGTGCTCATATTGTGCAGCTTTACACATGAAATTCCATGGTTGAAAAACAAACAAAAAGAAATAAATAAATTAGAAATGTTGCTACTTTTTGTAGCTACTTTCTTTGAAAAAAAATTAGAAGAAAGGAAGGGGAAAGGAAAAAAAACTAAACTCTTTTTTTTATCTCGGTCTATAAGCATCCATTCCGGCGGGTTATATTTTTGATTATATTCAGGCTTATTAAATGAAGGTATAGATAATTAATCCAATGGGGAACAGAAAATTTAATTGTTTATTAAAATGGTGAAAGGGGTGTAGTAGGTGTGGGAGAGCAGGTGCCAAATGTTTCCGGATAATTTATAAAAACAAAAAAAATATGAAGGGTTCCGGATTTAAAAAAAGATTATATTAAATTTTAATTTTAAGTTGTGAAATTATGAAATGCATTTGCAAGAATGGTATTTCGGGTAGCGGTGTTTCCTATTGATTTTGTGCCCTGTTAAATATTGATTGTTTTGATATAGTGTTTTAATATTTGTTTATTTTTGTATTTATGGTGTGTTTTGTAGTGAAACCGGCCTTAACTAACGAAAGCAAGACTACCAACAAATGTCTGCTAATACGTCTATAAAAAAAAAAAATAATAATATATTTCGCAACAATGTGCAGTGTGTAGAAGCGTTCGAGCTGATTTTATCAAATAATTGTAAATATAATGTGAAAAGGAGAAATAAAGATTGTAGGCCGGTTCTTTAATTTTGTATTGACCATTTTGACGACTTATCTGAAATATACAGAAGCGAATTACGTAATTTTAATTTGCGTGAATTCTGGTCGTATTGGTATTCAAATTTATAAAAAAAGGAAGTTATAAAAAATATTGTATATTTGTGTTTTTTAAAAAAAAATTGAGCGTGTGTGTTTATTGTTTGTTTGTGGACGGGATTAGAACGGCAGTGTGGTTTTCTTTACACGAATAACCAGTTCTAGATGTTTATAGACCTCGCGGTCTTTCACTCGTGATGGTATGAAGTTAAATTTTAGAGTTCCTCTATGCGTTGTTCCGCAGGCAACTCCCTAACTCCCAGGATTTTTGAGGTCCTTAGTATGTGATGTTTCTATTGCATATAAATTTTGTCAGATGTAAGTTTGTAGTCGTAGTGTTAAATAATAATATTCAGTATTTGACATAAGCTTTCTCTTTCGCGGGTCTTGCACGCTCCTTACTTGCATCTCTTTCGAACCCTTCCTATCATACTTCTTTCATACCAAAACTGTCTGTTTCGTACCTATTTCACTATTTGTGACTGTGTGAAAATGCATTCGTGACATATTTAAGATAATATTTTACAAATATTTATATCCAATTAAGATCATTGTTTTGGTTTTTTGATGAGTATTTTATGGACAAACTAAATTGAGCTGATTATTTATTAAAGAAATAACGTTGCGGGAAATCAATGGGGGTTTTTTATCTTACAATGAAGAAATTATGGTATGGAAAATTCCATATCTTGGCAAAAAGCCAAGACCGAACAAAGAGCTTTCTGTAGCTTATGACTAATCTACAACGGTTTTTGAAGGGGTTCCTAGTCGCTACTTAGTACTAACGATCTACTTGCCGCGTGATTGTATGTCAAACAAAAAATATAAAATAATTGATAGAAAAAATATAGAAGTATTTTTACAACAGAGCTGAGCATGTAGATTTTAATTCGACGATGACAGTTGATGCATTGAATACCCGGAACATAATAGTTCCTTGCGTTTTTTACCTTAAAGGTAGGATGAACACCAAACCAAGTAAATATATAATTAAGAAAATCCAGAACTTGTCCGGCGGTGTTTCTCTCGCAAGCGAACGGTTAAGCACCGAACCGTTTTAAAAATCGCATAATTGCGTATAAATATAATTAAGGTAGAGAAATATCTTTGTTCTTTGATTTTTGCCGCAACGGCCCATGCAAAGGGAAATGTATTTATTTGTGTTTAAATTGTGTGTAAAAATGCGCTCGATTTTATCTCTATATTATGATTTATCATACCTACTGCCGTGTATGTCGGTCGGTCGGATCTATTTATAAATAATGGCTTAACGCAGGTGTTGTGTAAGTGTGTTTGATTGCATTGACTCGAAATACTGTTTGTTTTTAAATTTGGAAATGAAAATACATTAATGATATTTATTATATTTTTAAGAATTTGGGGCTAAATTTGCCCACATGGTGAGGTACCGAATCCGGCGGTCTTCTTGCCGGATGAGAGTACCTTTCAAAAAAAAATTTATATTTTATAAAAATTTTTTTTTGTATAAACTATTTGTACTTGTGTTCGATTTTTTGTTCTGTAGGTACTTTAGACCGTGTGTTCTGTTGTGTAATGTGTTTTGTGTGTGTGAATTTAGTTTATTTGTTGCGCTTTGTTTTGGATTTTGTATCTTGATAAAGTGCGTTAGGTTGTTTACAATTAATTGTTTATTTTATTTGTCTTATATCAAATGGAATTATAATTTTGACTCTTTGTTTTTTCTGTTGAATAGCTTATTTTATGCCTTATAGACGCAATAGTTAATACCTTTTTTGTGTACCTTGTGCGATTTATATCCGGAATCCGCAGTTTCACGATGGAGACCGTGACGACGCGATCGACTTCACTTCGGCGACGCCACGCTAGACCATATGTTGTTATAGGGTATTAGTTACTCGCAATGTCCTTAATATGGAAAAGACCCCGCGGTTTTCCGTTCTCGTCGGCTAACTCGTAGGCGACTGGGGATTTTTT
This sequence comes from Micropterix aruncella, assembly GCA_944548615.1. NCBI lineage: Eukaryota > Metazoa > Arthropoda > Insecta > Lepidoptera > Micropterigidae > Micropterix > Micropterix aruncella. The sequence continues at coordinate 13,479,506 of OX155956.1, forward strand.
CGCAATGACTTTGCACTTTATGTACCTAGGGCTGAGTTTGCTACAAAAAAAATCTGCCTTTCTTGACAATGTATGGTTTTTGGCCCAGACCCAATCTCCTGTTTTAAATTCGACGTGTTTTCTTCTAAGGTTGTATCTCGAAGAACTATTCCTGAATGACTCTAACATTCTTTCCTGCACTATGTCATAGGCGTCCGCTAATGACTCTAATCCCTTTGCGAATTCGTGTGGGGTATCGAGTATTATTTTGGCGTTTTTGTCTGGCACGTAGCTTAACATTTTGTGATAACGTCCATCAACTATAGGTTCTCGCCCAAACATTAGGTAAGCTGGGGAGAAGCCTGTCGCTAAATTTATGTGGCTATTAAGTGCGTTTTGGATTAATAAGAGGTATTTATCCCATTTCCTCTGGTCTTTGCCTGATAAAATCGACAGCGATGTCTCAATTGTCTGATTATATCTTTCGACCATGTTTGACTGCGGGGCGTAGACACAGCCGAAAAACAGTCTGGGGATTTTATATTTATCTGCTAACGCCTTAAAGGCCTTAGATCGGAAGTAAGTTGCGTTATCTAGTGTTATGACCGCTGGGGTGCCGAATGCTAGGAATATGGTATTCTCGAGGTGTTTCGTTATGTTCGCGGAGGTGGCTTTTCTCAGGGGAAATAACCAACAGTACTTAGTAAATACATCTACCACGGACAATATATATGTGAATCCCGACAGTGATCTCGTAATAGGCCCTATTAGGTCGATACTTATAGTGTGCATTGGAGTTTTTACGGATTTTGGAGTGGCCATGAATCCCTGGGCTGGTCCCGTTCTTATCTTGTAGGCTTTGCATGTGTCGCATCTTTTCACGTAGGCTTTTACCTCCTTCTGCATGCCGGGCCAATAGAAATACGATTGTAGTTTTTTTAATGTTTTAAATATGCCGAAGTGGACCGCGAATTCTCCTTCGTGAATATCTTTTATCGCTGTTAGCCTGTCTGCGAATTTTGGCACGATTTTCCACGGGTTCAGGAGTTTTTCGCCTCTCTTTGGGGCGTGATATCTGTATAATTTTTCGTTCTCAATTTTGTACTCCGGGTATGCGTAGGGGTCGTTTTGTACCGTGTTGTATATGCGAGTGTACCAATCTTCTCGGCGGGAATCTGCTGATAAGGCCATACAAGGTATTCTAGAAAGCGCGTCTGCGACGATGTTCAGGCTTCCTTTCCGATGTATGATTTCCATGTCGAACTGGGATAATAGAGTACTCCAGCGTGCCAATCTTCCTGAAGGGCCCTCCAGTTTCGTAAGCCATTTCAGGCTACTATGGTCCGTTATTACCTTGAAACGGGTGCCTTCTACGTACGTCCTGTAGTGTAAAACTGCTCTCAAGACGGCGAGTAATTCTCTTTCGGTAGTCGAGTAATGGGTTTCCGCTGGGGTAAGACTCTGTGAAAAGTAGGATATGGGGAGGTCCATTTTCTCCTCCTCAGAGTACTGAGTCAGCGCCGCTCCTATCGCGGTGTCGCTAGCGTCGCAGCTTATTGTAAATTCTTTACTGAAGTCTGGACACTTCAAGATCGGAGTAGTTGTCAGCGCGTGTTTCAATGCTATGAAGGACTTTTCCGCCTCCTCTGTCCATACAAAGTTTGATTTTACACCTTTTTTGCCCCCCGTTAATTTGCAGAGTGGAGCGGCGATTTTTGAGTAGTCTTTTACGAATCTACGATAGTATCCGCTCAATCCGAGGAAACTTCTTACGTGCTTTACGCGGTCTGGCCTTGGGAAATTCGTTATGCAAGCTACTTTCCCTTGGTCCGTTCTCAATCCTTGCCTGTCCACAACGTAGCCGAGGTACAGTAATTCGGGCCTGCAGAACTCACATTTTTTAAGGTTGATTGTCAATCCCGCTTCTTTTAGGCTCTCCCTCACACGTAATAAGGTGTCGATGTGTTCGTCATAGGTTGTTGAGGCGATGATGAGGTCGTCTGCATACACGAATACCTTGTTTCCGTATTCGGGGCCGAATATTTGGTCCATGAGGGTGCTTAGGTCTGACGACGCGTTACAGAGTCCGAAGGGCATTCGCAAAAAGGCGAACATACCTTTTCCAGGTATTGCAAATGCGGTCTTGTATATATATATATATATATATATATATATATATATATATATATATATATATATATATATATATATATATATATATATATATATATATATATATATATATATATATGGATAAATAGATAAACCATAAATATTTCATTAAATAAACCTTTAAAAATAATAATTATAAATACAGTTATAAATATTTTGTAACTGCAGTCGTGTTTTTTATTCCATTTAATATATTTACTTGTTGAAATAAACTTGATGTATCACTTTGAGAAAACGGTCCTCAACTGTGAAACAACATGCTGCGTATTTTGGATTTTTAATTAGTGCACACTGGACAACTGTATTTGCAACAACGCTGAAACGTTGGGTACCGGCAACGTCACCCGGTAAAATCCGTTTTATATTACCTTATAATGTTTAGCAACCGCGATAGTCGTCGATTTCTTGCTCTTTTTGTAGGGTACACATTTTGGGTTTATACGTAATTCCCGCTCTACACGTTGGCCAATATATGTGCCATTGTCTATACACCATCCACTTCTCTCTTCGAAATTAGCTTAACTGTTTTCCTACATAGCGCACCAATCCAATCCAAGTCAGTCGACAGGCCCTTTAGAAAGACCTGTGACGTCTACCACTAGGCATTTGTCGCCTTTTGTGGAGCTTCTTTTGAATCGGGCCCATTGGCCCGGCTTTCGAGGATAGGGCGTCTCGGGGCTGTTCATCCTGAGGCAGGCTTCTTTATGAGTGCTTCTTTCGGGGCACGTGGTAGGTCCGTTTGAAGATACGTATTCAGCAGCATGTTCTACGCTGGCGAAATAAGCTCGGCGCGATCGCCCGACTGATTTTATGCTAGCTTTACACTTTGACCAACATATGTACCATTGCCTATGTCTCTCTCGCTCTTTTCCTTATATTTTTCACACTTCACAGTGGTACCAACACGCTATTTGACCAACGTGTAGAGCCAGATAAAACAAATCGCACCTCCGATCAAATACAGTAATAACTTTAAAATAATCCAGTTATGGTGTGCCTTTATAAAAATTATAGACATTTCCCATTTTACACTTCCAAAAAGAGTGATAACTGTTAGTTCAGCAACTTGTCAATGGCACTAGTGAAGTGACAGTTATGACTCTTTATGGGAGTGGTAAAATGAGAAATGGCGATATTTTTTATAAAGAAACACCATAATTGCAATTATTACTGTATTTGAACAGAGGTGAGAAATACTCAAATTTCTTATAGGTATTTGATAGTCGCACCAAGTACCTACTTTATATATTGTTACGTTTCGAGTATGGGAAAACCATACATGATTTTGATTATTTTTACTTTTTTGAGATTCAGCTAAATATGTCGCGGCTATTAATCTGATCAGTTTCCGTGAGTTACGACACTCACTGTTCATCTTTTGTTCACATCCTCTATCATTGGTGATAATGCCGATTCCCCCTCCCTCCATCTCCACCCACGCACTCTGATCAAGGAAAATACGGAAACCTGCGCTGATCTCCCGCGACCCATTAAAATCTCCCTCTCAAAGCGAGAGGCAGAAAGAACCGCTCAATATCAGTTGCAAGGACGGGAAGAAAGAAATGCGTAGCTTGCATCAAAGCGTTGCGTGTGTGTGCCGTGCGTAATGCATATTATCGTACTTACGACCACATGCGCGAAAAACGCATCTTTCTTACCAGGGCCGCATCTGGGGACCTGTAAGGGCGGGTCGATGGTGACAGTCTGTGGCGGCCATGTTGTTTTTTCGGCGTCTGTCAAATCTGTTGTTTATTATTCAGTCACTGATGCCAAATCAACATGGCAAGTTACACGATTGAGCAGCACGTTAATACTTTATTATCGAAATGATTGTTCATTAGGGCATGGTTATATCTCGCGGAGTTTGCGTGAATAAGTCACCAAGAATGTGCTATTTGACCCCTCTAGACTTTTCTTGTGGGATTTTCTGAAGTCGCAGGTCTATGCCAGTAAGCCGCAATCACCCGATGCCCTCAAAGCCATAACCCAGGACATCGCTCAAAGTCAGCCTGATTTATGCGGCAGACTCATTTCAAATTGATCCTCTTGGATCCATGCCACAGTGCGAAGCCGCGGCAGACATTTGAACGATGTCATATTCTACTGATATTGAGCGGTTCTTTCTGCCTCTCGCTTTGAGAGGGAGATTTTAATGGGTCGCGGGAGATCAGCGCAGGTTTCCGTATTTTCCTTGATCAGAGTGCGTGGGCCTTTAATATTATCTTCACCTTACGGGGAATTCAGATTTTGATTTTACTAGGAAACGCAACGTGTGAATGGTACTCATAGTTTAAAAAATTCTTCTATTATTATGATCAATATGGTGTCTTTCGTGGTATAATAGTATGTCGGCGCACTGTAGATGGCGCTCTAAACACGCCTATATGGCATAAAATCATAAATATTTTTAAAATCGTAGCTTTTATTATTTTAATATTATTTTAATAAATATATCATTTTTTAAATTTGGTATAGAGGTTTAATTTGGTATACGCAATTATTACTTACTTTAACGTTCAGTACTAATAGATGCATTCTATCTCTCCGTGTTATTTCTGTCATGTAATAAGCCCATATATGAAAATGCGATAGATGGCACAAATAATTGATTGTTATCATTAGTTAATTTGGTTTTTTATATCAATCAGTCCTTTATAAAACAATTAGAGATTTCCAAATAAATAGCTATTAGTTTACTGTCAATGCTATCAGCGCCACCTGCATTTCACCGACGCAGAAGGGTTGCCAAATTTTACTACGGAGTAGAGCAATGTAATACTGTATACGGGTATAATTTATGGTTTCACGTACAGTTAGCCCTTGAAACGAAAGTTGACCAATCGCGACCTACTTGTATTTATAAAAGAGAGCGGGTGGTGTTTCCTTGTGAGCATTTCACGTTGGCGGGACGATTCCAACACCTATATTTAAAGAATCCTTACATATTCAACTTACCCTTAAATGCGGCCCTGGATTTGCGCCATAGAAACACGCTGCGTAGTCGTGACACGCGCGCGTTTTCCAAGGGGTGGTTTCCGTCAGTGCGGCAACGTCGCAACGTCGCTTTCAGCGTTGCTGCATTATATGAATTGCACTGCGTTGAATAAAATCGAGTGCAGAGCGGCGATCACGGGGATGTTCGAGGCGCCCGCTCGCGAAGACACTGCAATTCGGGAGATTGAAGAAGCCGATAAAACCGATGCGAATTGCGTCGCATTTCGAAGGCAACCTCCGAATATCGACTCCGGACTTACAGAGAATGACGTCATCGTGACGTCATCCCGTATACGACATTTTCTCTATCGTTTACGAAATCGCTTACCTTGTCGTTCAGGAATAGGGTGTATTGGCACAGTATACCGAGTTAGACGTTAGTCTTTATACTGTGGTGTTGGTCACTCCCCGTCTTCTCTTAGGACTCCACTTCTTCTTCTTATAATGCCTCTCTTACAGGCTACAGGGTATTGCGGAGCCAAGAGTTTTTTCTTCTTCCAGCCCGTCGTTTACCACAAACTTTCCCCATAATAATGAGCTGAAGATAGGACTCCATAGTCATTTTAATCAAATTATTTAACATTAACTAATGTTTCGCAAGCGGCGACGTCTCAATCTAGATACGGTTCGGTGTAGCAGTCGCCAGATGTGTGACTAAGCCGAATTTATTGATCCCGCGTACGCCTCACGAATCCCACGTCGCGCCGCGTCCTGTATGAAGACGTTGGTGAACTTTCGCGCCGGATGATGCCGTAAAAAGTTCCGAAACTCGACGCGCTTCGAAGGAAACGTCTGGCCGCCTGGCTCGCCGATTTGACGACGTCGAGCGACGCTGAGTTAGACGAAAGCACAGATTAATCTGTAAGTTGTGCGAATTCACGACATATACGGCATGAACGGGAACGATTAACCTCCGCTCGATAAGTGCGCTTTGCCCAGGAACATCGCTTTTCTAGATGATAATGAACGAGTTGTACGTACAGTAGCGCAGCTAAGGGGGGTTGGGGGGAGGGGGGTGCGCCCTGGGCGACACTTTCTTGAGGGTGGTTGCGGAGGATCGGCACATTCTTGCTTTTTTGATAATTTAATTAGTGAAAAAACAAAGATTCTTCATAACTTCAATATACAAATATCTTGAAATATTTGCTTCGAATAAATTAAAAACGCGATTTACAGCCTTCGGGCTTGATTGGTATTTCTATTTCTACTTTTTTCATTGCGAGAATGCGTATTGGGGGAGGGGGGGGGGGGGGGGTTTAATTCGCCCAGGTGGCACAAACTCTAGCTACGCTGCTGTGTACGTACTATATTCCTTCATCATGGCGATCCTTCATCAAATAACCCCCGATTGTCAGTTTATAGGGTGATAAGTAGATTCCTTTATGAGGGTTATTTTTTTTATGAAATCATGAATTTTTACTAAAATTTAGCTAAAATAGGTAGGTACTCCGCAAAGAATCACCTAGTGCTATTTTTCCGAATTATAGAAAAAAAAGTAACATCGAAAGGTTCAACTCTTTGACTCTGGTATTAAACATGTTTCATTTTATATCTATAGCTACTGTTCTGATCCTCACAGGAAAAGCTTTATTGAGATTTTTTACTAAATTTTATCCACGGATTTCTCACTAATCGCTTTCATGCATGACACTTCTGATGTAATAGTTCACAAATTGTTCCTAATCTGGGAAGAAGGAGGACACGCCACAGCGCAGCCATAAACGTGAAATACCAGAGGCGACGTTTTCATTAGTTGAAATCCCCGCGTTGGCTCGATTTTATATGCCAAAATTTTCTAAAGCCAACGAGCTGAGTTTCGATGTGAGCTTAGTACAGCTCGTCATGATACTGCGTGCGACGTCCATATACGCTGTGCTTAGCTAAGCTAATGTCAAAATCAGGACATGGCAACGTATAACAAATTTTGCACTTCTGGTCGGAAGAAGACAGTGAAGATGACTTTGATTTAAAAAGGGCAGCGTTGGCTGGCATGGCATGTATATGAAAAAGAAGAAACGCCGACAGAGATTCTGGTTAAATATCCTACATAAAATACACGAGCAGTCATGGTTAATTTCGCACCTTATTTAATGTACTTTGGATAAGGAAATTGTTAAGCAGTTTAAAAACGTAAGAAACAATTTTAACTTAAGACTGACCTAACTGCTCCTAGGTTTAAGGGATTTCATAATAAAACGAAAATCCTGTCAAAATCGTATCAAATTTTCGTTGAGGAAAATCTTATCAAATAATCATCTCACAAAATAAGATTACAACGTTTATCTGGTCTGCACTAGTATATTTTATAACTTCTTTTATTACTTAACATTTTGATTTTAAAAATAATTTTATTTTAATGAAGTTGTAATTTAAGTTTAGTAATAAGAAAATTAACACCCCGACACAGACAATATATTATAATACAATAAAATTTTAATAAACATAATTTACTAATTTTGTAGTAGACGTACGTTTGAATGATTTTGAAAATTTTGCTGAATCGAATCTAAAGGCCGTGGGAAAAATGACTCGAAGAGAGTGTGATGGGTAAAGTATGTGAAAAATGTCTCCTTTGGCGCTGAGAAACTATTTGCAACTAGATAGCCTTAATTTGTTTTTTTTTGTTTTTCTTATTAATTAGTGCATTTACAAAGCTTATGAGTCTTACTAATATTCATATCAATTTATATTTATTACATTTATTCATTTCATATAAAAATATTAAACACGGCCGATATGAGCATTACGATATGATTATTAGTTTAAATTCTTCCAGTTGTCTGTATGTTATGCAGACGGTCTGTATATTATGTAATAATCTTTATTTTCACAATGCATGTACCACTGTGTTTAGGTTAGTTGTAAGACATTGCCATGTGGCAATAAGCTCGCTTTTTTGTATACCAATTAAGTGCAAACGAAGGGTTTATTTTTATTATTATTATTATTATATTATGAGTACTGCTGCCGTCCACCTATGAAGTGCTAGGACTTGTTCCAAGACAGCGAGCTCTTTAGTTGTGTATAAACATTTAATAGGCAAGTTAAAAAAACATTTATAATACTCCATAACCATTACAAATAAGTTATAACTAATAATAATTAACTAATAATCACAATAGGAAATACTTTAAATATACTACAGAAAGTATATAATCCTGTTAAATTAAATATAATTTTAAATAATAATAAATAAAAGTAATCAAAATTAAATAATAAGTTATAGTAGACGATAATATTAAATATTAGATGGATACTAATATTTAATGTTAGATCTATTTGTGGATAATTTGCCAGGTTTCAACCAGGAATCAATATTAGCTTTAAACGAAGACTTTTTATTTCTTCGTCTAGCACAGTGTTTTTCAACCTTTTTAGATCGCGACCCTCTTTTTGGTAAAAAAAATATAACTCTTACGCGACCCCCCCTTAGACTCTATTCTCTTCCACAGCTGTAACTATAAGCATCCAATAAATACACTTATTTAAGAACAATGGCGAAAACCACATTTATTTTAAACTGCTTTTTACTTTCGAAGCTTTACCTGTTTACTTCTTCTAAAAGTGCCATCTCCTATCGGAGGTCGGCGGTCATTATGGCCACTTGGGCCCGTGATGTTGCGGCGCGGAACAACTCGCAACGACGTTTTGTAGTTAGTGGGTTCTTCTTCGGCCAGGTCTTCGGCTTCCTTCTATCTTTCCTTGCAGGATTAATTAGAGAAGGTGGTATTTGTTACCACGCATTATGTGGCCCATGTATTGTAATTTTCTTTATGGCCTTCAGTAATTCCAATCCTTTGTGCATTATTTGCAGCACCATCTCATTTGTGACTATCCGTCCAATATATTTTCACTATTATCTTGTAAATCTAACCTTTTGCACAAAGTCTGAAGTTATTAACTGATTCCATCTTAGATCAACATAAAGTTTTATAAAATCAATAGCAAAACACATAATAAATATGTTTCTCTTCCGAAGCTGAAAATGTTTGCACATTATAAAAATAAAGATTTTGTAGTTTTTTCGATTTTTATTTTTAGATAGCTTACGATCCCCAGAGGTCGCGACCCACTGGTTGAAATCACTGATCTAGCATATTGAATATCTTGGCTGATTTGTTTTTTAAGCATAGAAGGTGATTAAATTTACCTTCCTCATAGAAGATTTCAATATTATCGCCCTGTAAGCTGTACCTAATCCTCTGAGTAAATTTAAATCTCGTCTCAAGGTAAGAGAGCTTTAAAAGCTCGGAGCTCGGAAAGTACCGAGAGATGAAATAATGGATACAGCCCAGCGGGTAACACGACTATGCGCCGACAGAATAAAAGACGGGTAGAACGGATCCTCTATCTACCTGGGCGCGCGGCCCCCAGCTGGAGGACGTCAAATGTACGATGGGGCGATTTTTCAAAACGCTCACAAAAAAAGAGATCCGTCCGGGTCGTTGACCTCTGCGTATTTCGCCACATGCGAACGAAACGATACGGCAGTAGGACTGAATATGAAATGAGTTATTATTCAAATTCGTATTTCAGGAATGATAGATTGATATTATTAGTCGGAGAGCTCGCTGCGGGTACCATTGCCATGATCCGTGGCGGTCAATGTGCGACACGTTTAAAATAGCGACTCTCGAAATGTTTGCTTCAGGAAATAATTTAACATAGCTTTCGTAATAACCGTAATGGTGACTTTAAGGAGCCATTTCAAAATCATTTCAGTCCTTGGTCCCTCCCTCTCTCATCTAATATCCTATTATCGCATGAACAATTTTCATTTATCATCAGTGCAAAAAAAAATATAATGTTATAATTTCTATGAAAATTTCGTTAGAGAAATGTAAATCTCATATGTTTGTCTTGCATCACTTACATTTTCATTTTTTGTTTTACACGACTGCCCGACAAAAAGGAGTACAATGTGTTCAGGGTTCATCTATGTATGTTTTCCGTTTTATTATTCCACCATAACTTCTAAACGCTTGCACCGATTTGGAAGTGTGTGACTGTTATAATATTTATACAGTAGGGTACCTTAACTGTCCAAATATCAAGTAGGTAAGTAGTTGTCTAAATGTCCAAATGTCAAGAAATTAACATAAATATATCGTGTTTAGTGTCAAATGAAAGGTCTGATTGAGTACCTACATAACGGAAATATACATGTATCTATATGGATAAATACATACATAAACCACAAATATTTCATAAAAAAACCGTAATAAAAATAATTATAAATACAATAGTTCACTTTCTGTAACATCAGACGTGTTATAAATAGGCGATATGTTTCGGCGACGTTGCAGCCGCCGTTGTCTAGGGTAGACAGTCCACAGTCTACCCTCGACAACGGCGGCTGCGAGGTCGCCGAAACGTCGGGTGCTACAAACTTCACGCGGTAAATTCGTTTATATTCTATTTATAATGTCAAACAACCGCGATAGTCTTCGATTTCAAATCAGACGTGTTTTAAAAAAAATATATATTTACTTGTTCTCTTTTCTCTTAAATATTTAAACCTCTAATTAAAAAATATATATAATTAACGGAGATTTACCGAGTAAACATATCATTAGTCGTAGTATTATTTTGTATATTTTGATTGTTGCTTGTTAATACTGTCTGTTCACCGATTAAAAATATAATAAAAATATTTAAGAAATAACCTAAGTTTAGGACAACTAGGCAAGGAAGAGGGTGTAAAGGACATGGTCAGGAACAGAATTTTGGATTTGAGAGCTGTGTTGAGGAAGTTAGGAGGTAAACATACTAAAAGTAACCGAACTAACGAGGTGAGCGGAGTGCACGTGTGATCACTTCTTTTGGTTTTTTCGCATAGATCTCGCAGCAAAATGGTGCATCGCAGCGAAAAGGTTACTATTATATTCAAAATGAAACCAGATAAAATTTCCCTCCGAGCTGTTATTATTTATTTTATTTAATTATCAATAACTTCCGAGATATCCGCTAGCAAGACACAAATATTCGTGTTTATACACTTTGCCTTCTAACATCTCAGTCCTCAGTTTCACAGCAAGGTCTTCTCACAGTAGTACTTGTAGAGCAATTAAATGCCCTTTAAAATTAGTTACTATTTGTTATTTTATCTCAAAATAATCAAAAATTATAGATTTTTGAAATTTTCGGTCCATTTTCGAGATTCTGAAAGAAAACCGTACATTAATTAATTTTCCTCCTTATTCAAGGGTTGCAACTTGCATCTTTGTATATAAGCTATATATTGTGTATTTCAGTTAGTGTCCATGTCAGGATATGGGATTGAATTAGAGAACTGCCAAATCCACATCTTCGCCAATTATAGCAATAGAAAAAATAATTGTAAGGGTAGGTACATAATGTAATCGAACCTAATTATTTCCAATGACTATTTGATGTTCAGCTTTTCTAGTTTGATGCGTGGATGAAAGCTTATCGTTCGATTGCTTTTTATTGTAGCAGCAGCTGATACGACAAAAGCCGCACGACCGCTGTTGATCGTATTCCTACCTGCCAAAGAAAAAGGAAGATTGGCTCGTGCATACAAGAGGGTGGTTTTGAACTGATAGAGAAAATGTCGTTTACGAGATGACGTCATTCTCTATCGCATTTGAAATGATAGTCTAACATAGAGTGCGAAGTCCGATAGGACTCACTATTTATTGTAATATAATATTTTTTATTTTTTTAGTTTTAATTAATGTAAAAAAACACTAATATTTTTGTAGATTTTAAAACCACTCATAATTAAATCAAATGAGTCAGTGCGCGCGACAAGAATAATAACATATTTTTCAATGATTGTGCCCATTTAAATGACTTAGAAAAGAAGATTTGTACCTTTAGTTTTTAAACGCTGGGCGTAGCTTTAATTTGATTATTTAACATTTATTTATTTATTGGTCCACAAAAAAAAATTACACCGGTAGCACTTAACATAGTTTGTGTTGCTCCTAACTAGGCAGAGCCTGTTCTAAGGAGAGCCTGTTCTAACATTATACTGACAACTTGAATATTACGATGAATACTTTATTACGTATCTATACGACTTATTGACTATTTCAATTATTAGGCTTTTATTTTTATTATTTATATTTTAACAAGTACTTAAATTCTTAGTAAGTACTTAAACTCTAGTACTTAAATTCTTAATTAGTTATGTATGATAAGTAAGGAGTAGTAACATCTGCGTTGTCGGAGTAGTAGACATAGTAGATACATGCGAGCCCTTGGACTCATGACGTAGCTCGCTTCGTTTTCAATTTTGTTCTAAGAGACGCTACTGTCTGGTATACTGTGGCCAAAGTAACAAACGACAGTCATGAAAAAAGCTTTTCAACGTCATGTGTCCGGTCGTTTTTTCGGTAATTTTCGGAGTCATCAGGTCTTCTAGACTCCCTGTTTGTTCTTCGATGTAATCGCAAGTTCGTGGTCTGCTTGGATGTTTTCGTTTACTGTGACATGTGCGCGATTGGCCGATCTTGTTTTATTTCTCACAATTCCGTTTCTCGCGCGCGCTGGAACTCGAGACCGGGCGTCCGGGCGGGCGACAGCTGCAACACTCACTAGCTTCGGGAGAAACCTTTCACGCCGGAACACATGGCGTTAACTAGGCTGGAGACAATTTTTTCAACGCACAACTAGAATCCACATCCATTTCGGCCTTTTCGATGCATTTTTTCCGCGGCTCCTTTTCCGTTTGTGTTTTAATTTTTGTTCGCCGGATGTACGCGATGATGGAGTGCGGCTGCTCCATATGATTCCCTCAATTTGAGATCGTAACTCCACAGGACACACCTTTTACATTGCCAGAAACTCCAAGAATACTCAAAATCGTTCATTGCAAGACTGATTATTATCTAGAGACTGTCAGTCCTCCCGGACAGTTTTCCACAACAAGATATACTCGTTTCTAAAATCTTCCAATCTTTTTCCTATCGTTTTATAGATAAGGAAAATAGATCGATTAGAAAATATCGTTTTATAGATAAGATATATGCACACTTAGAAAAATATGACGCTGTAATACACATAAATACGCATGTTTCAAAAGGGATTACGTATATAATATATACTGTGGTCCGTACGTATGTATCAACATGACTCGTAACATAACGGTGTGAAATACAAGACACATACAAATTTTACTAATGCTGTCTTTTGGTGTCCCATATTATTAATTACCTCGGTCCTTTTCCAAACTGAGCAGGTCGGAGAAAATAATGTTTATGAAACTAGCGTGAAAAAGAATTTTAAAAAGTCAAGGCTGTTTCAAGGAAAGAAAACAGTTTTAGCTTTTCAACGACTGAAAAATAAACAGCTTTTTGTATAGCACCTGTGTAAACCGTCGAAGATTTCCCGGAACGCAAATTGTACTGAAAGAGAATCGTCGATGGGTATTGCCCAAATTGAGCCAGACATTCAAAACTTTCAAATGGGTAATGCCCAATACTAAATCCTTTTTTAAAACAGATGATAGTTGTATGTCTTCGATATGATTATGATGATGTCTTTGATTTGATATGATGATAGATGATAGCTGTTATTATACATCTATTTATGTTTAAAAAATTACGAAGGCATATTGCTGGATTGAAAATCAGATAATTTTACGTTGATTATTCTACATAGAATTTGTCATTTCTATTTTAATATATTATTCTCCCTTACTATTAAATGACATAAGTATATTTTGAACTATCATGATAGTTATGTTTTTAATAATTAAATTTTAAGCATTTAATTTTGTGACGCATCCAAGTGTAGGAATGCCTATCTACTGGAGTAGTTGATTGTATTGTATTGTATTGTACGGCTGTGGATTTATACTTTGCCTTATTTTGGTCATTGATAGCTTCATCTATGTGTAACAAAATTTTAACTTATTTCGATATAATTATAAAAAACTTAATTGAATTAATTTTAAAATCGTGTCACCGCCACCGCTTGATCCACGGAAGCAAACAGTGACTCATGCACGCGAAGGGTGTGTGCAGTGAACAAATATTTATATTTCTAAAACACCTGGAATAATTTCATAAATTTTGCTGGTAGCAATGTTCTCGGTTCGCCATGCCGCCTGTCTCATTTTTTTATTACAGATAATTGCATCGTTAGATAAGTATCGCCGCCATTGTTGTGTCCGGTCAACATCTGTTTCCGCACAGCGCACGCCCGGCCGTTGCGTTTATATAAAATTCCCCAAAAAAAGGAAGTGTGCGAATTTTGAAACGCCCATTTGCGTCTGTATTTGGGCAGTAGGTTAGGCAGGTATGTGGTTCGTATTTTTTAATCTTGGGATTTTTGCGAACTCAGTTCCGTGTACCCTACCAACTTGCTAAGCAGGCAGCATCTTCGATGTTAAAAATGAAGCAAGCTAATTTCTTATACATTTTTACTCTGAAATCGCCTAAACCTCCACCCGACACTCATTTTTGAATCTATTTACCGACCAAATCAGTCTCCGAATCAATTAAGCACTAAAATATGAATGTCCTAAATCCAGCGTCCAGGAGCATTTTGTTTTTTTCGATAATGACATGTTTTTTTAATGTTTTAATCAAGCTTTTTAGATAATCAAAACTTTGAAGACTTCCGAAGAATATTCTATGGCGACAGTATTGTTTTAATTTAAATTATATATTTCTAATTGATCCGATTTTATTTTGCATTAAAATAGAACATACTTCCAAGAATACTGTAAATTTTTATTCACCTGGATTATTTAAAAAAACATTTATTGAAGTAGACCTAATATATCTCGACGTTGATATTTTTTGTAATACATTACGTTATGGCTACAGTTATATGTAAATGTTATTATTTCATATATTAACATTATATATTTTGTGATACTGTGTAATGTAATGTCAAACAACCGCGTTAGTCTACCATCCAAATCAATGAATAAATCATGAAGTCACCCCCTTCTTCTTAAATTCTCGGTATTGATATTCTACCTGTTCCTCTCAACCTTCATAGTACACATGATACCGTTATCCCCCTGTAGCTGCGACAGACCCACAAAAAATCATCCAAAGGGGTGTTTAGTGAACAGTGAACGATGCAGCACACCTCCACCAAACGCACGTAAACAACTGGACACAAGGCGGTACATGTGCGAACGAGACGAAGATAGGGGGGAAGGAATGAGAAAAGGGGAGAGGGGCCACGTTGCCGCTAGCATTGAAAAACGAAGAGTTTGAGAGCGAAAAGTTTTGCACTTGCGTCGTGACTTTTCATAAAGATTTAGGAAAGAGTCCGCGTGGCAATACCGCACCAAATGTACCTAAACGTTTGAAATATATTTTACCTAACGTCCGTAGCTGCGTTAAAACACTGGTTCTCTTTAGGTCACCGAAGCAGTGTCGGTGGTGGTCAGTACTTGGATGGGTGACCGCATAAGTAATGCCACGTGATGATATATAAGCCGGCCTGTAAGATAATTGTCGTTAGATATTAAGGTGATCCGTTACCGTAAAGATATTAAAAATATTTTTGTACTATCTGAAAAATACAGAAAAGGAATGGGAAATACTGTCTGTTTCTGTTTCTAGTAGGGCCACGATGGGTCTTTAAAGCAAGATATTTATCAAACCCGTCTCTAAGGCTGGTATAAAAATAAAATACTACTGAAATAATGGCACAAGACATAGATAAAATGTGGAAAGCAGTGCAGGAAGTATAACACATGGGGAAAACGAATAACGGAAAAGAGAAAAACAGTAACAAACAAGTGGATCAACAATAAAAATAAAAATCAAATAAAACACAAGATATAAAGTCCAGCAAACTAAATAGGGACGAAAGAAATCACACAGATACAAACCAACATTTTCTATTTACCGCACTCACAATCCTAGATCCTCGCCCTCCAACTTTCCTATATCGGCTCTAAGTTGTTAGTATACTGGTTGATTGATTTACCTTTCCCTCCCGTCCTTGCAGGCAGTTGCTGCTTCACCTTAAAAATGTGCCTCTTGATGTATTTGGTTAAAGTCTTAGATGCACTTCTGGCTGGGGTGGTACAATTTTTTCGTAATTGTATGCTCGAATGCATTGTCACATTTTCCCCATGTTTTGTTTTTTATTTATTCAACAAAATGTATAAGAATTATTTAAATACAATAATTCTGTATCACTCTTACTTAGGCAACGCCTGTTCCAAGGAAGACAGCCATTTTATAGCAATTGTAAATGTAATTTTATGGAAAATATATTTTGTATTCGATTAGTTTGAAATAAAATAATCAAAGATAAAAAATATAAACAAATTATGTAATCATTTGAAAATAAAAAATAATCATTGAATAATAAAAGCAGTTGAAAATAATTATTAAATAAACTAAAATAAAATATAAATCTCGTGAATAAATTTCTTTATTTCATAGCAAACATGAATCGTCAATTCCATTCAAATTAACATCTATCAAGTGAGTACCTCCAACATGTTAAGAAAGTCAGTGAGCTCTTTTTATTCCTCTTTTTCGACAGTTTTCTGTTTCACTACTCTTCGGAGTTTGGCTATATTCACTGTGATCTGGACTTGCGTAGTTAAAATCTGTCTAAACCACTGTCTCACTTTTTTCAGTCAAAAAATTCTTTGCCGTTTTATACCTCTACGCCAATATTATCTTGGATTAACGATTAAGCTATTATTCCATTAACATTCTTGAATACTTTGATTCTGAGATCATTGTATTGGACGTTTTCACGTCCAGTAGTTTGAAAGTAATGTTGCCACAAAACATTCATTATGTTGATGTTTTGTAAAATTATACTTAATGGAAATTCATATGTAATCAAAATCATTTACGTTCTGATACTCCTCTAACTTGGAACAAAGATTTTTCGATTGTGCTTCCACACTTCTATGGAGTTCATCGCTCAGTCTTTCATGAACTTCAATTTGTATGTAACTGCACTATTATTAATTGAGTGGACTTGCGTTCTGGCTCTTGAGGTACGAAATTTGGGAAATTCAAAATATAAACATTATCTGACGTCTTCAATTTTTACTTTAATTAAATGTTGTACGCACTAAGATTCACATCGCGTTTTAAAATTGAGTGCAGCGATCATTTTCTAAAATATGATTCTTGATTACATTAGAGAACGGACAGTCAAGAATATTGTCTTTTTGACTCTCGTACTAGTTGATGGTTTGGTATCAATTATTTTGTCCATTTTCTAACAATATCAGATCACATCTCCAAAAACCTACTGATTCTTTGGAATGGTTTCCACTCGAACGAGTCAAGCTTTTGTCAATATTTTATGCCTGCAATATATTATGGCCTGCAATATCCAGTGCTCGCGATCGGGATCTTTCTGTACACGAATGAACGTACGAGCAGCTGTCTCATGTACCTACCTATACTTAATAACGTTGAACGGAACGAAAGTGAATTTGTCATACAGCTGAAAGCCCCGCTTGCACCCCAATATCGCTGTCTCGCTCTGGCGGACAAGCTGCCTGCCTGCGACCAGCGCCATCCAGTGGACGGTGGCGGAATTAACAATGTTTGCTTTTGAGACTTACTCTGATCTGCCAGAAATGTTCTTCAGTGCATGTATATGGTGTGTGTGTGTGTCTGTCTAATTTCCAAAATTGGCGGCTTTCGAAAATAATAATTAGTGTCAAGCCTTATCCGAAACCGTTGATGTTCATATGTTTGTTTGTTTGTTTGTTTGTTTGAAAAACTTTATTGCACATACAATAAAGTAGTACAACATGATGGCCCTGTTAGCAAGTTGCAATGTCTTACTATCATACATAACGCCGGTTTATGTTTATGTTGGCAAATTAGTATATTATAACAAGTTTATTTTTTGTCAATATATGGTCATAATAAATGACTTAATTACCATAATAAAGAAAATAAAACAGAAATTAATATGTCAACTCAATATCTTAAGGAGGAATGGGATATAAAGACAAATCAGGAGACGGAAGGAAGGAGGCCGAGTATTCATTCCCGATCATGTTTTCAAGTTATCCCAGGCGCAAAGGCACAGAGTTCCATATTCGGGCCGCCTGCACTGAAAATGACTTGAAGAAGTTGATGAATGCTCAGGTATAGCCAGTAATAGATTTTCTTGAGAGCGTAATGGAAGGCCGTGGGATGAAAGCGGAGAGAAGAAACTATACAAATAAGCCATGTTTGAATGAAATACACGAAAGAGTAAAATGAGTATGTGAAAATCTCGACATTGTCTAATGGGGAGCCACTATGTATTACTGTTCAAAAGGCTGTCGTTTTCTAAACATAACAAGACTAAGTACATACATATTTAATACGGTATGTAACTTCCAATGACTTATATTCTGGGCCAAATGATTTTTTAATCTTCCTCAAGGTTAAACCCCATTAGTATGCAAATCGTAATTTGCATGTAGGTAGATATCGGCTGCGTTAATTAATCTCTATCTTGATTCTCATGTAGTTTTTGCCTTTTCTTCATCAGTTTTTGTCAGTTTTTCTATGTATTTTCTATTTTACCCCATTGTGCTTTATTCTTATTTAATCTAAATGAAAATCGTGTCCGTTGGTAGTCTAATGTTATCTTCTTCTACAGTGCATAGAATGTGATTAGGTGCCTGTTTAGCATCATATAACCTAATCTATGTAACACTACTACCCACAGGTTCTTCACGTATTCTCGCGGTATTGCTTTCAGTATAGTAATACTGTATATCTTCATGCCCTTATCCGTAAAGGCAAAAGCGTGGCTTTGATGTTTGTTATTTCATTCGTTGATAGATTTTTCTTGAATTCCAGAAAAGTATATAGATTAGTACGAGATCGTTAAGGTGTTTTCGAGCAATATCGAACATTTATGTAATGTATTCATCGTAGTTCAGTTGCCTCATAAAGCATTTTTATACACTGAACTTGGAAGTTTGCGAGTGTGACACGAATTACTTAATGAAAATGTCATTGCTTTCGCTCAACACTTTTGCAAGTCTCAGTCAGACAGACAGTAATATGACGGTCCTCTATAACCAAAATACTCACTTAGTCGATGATGTCGGATTACTAAAGACCTATCAGGATGTAGGTCTTTGTCCACTGCCTAGCGGCTATCTTATACGACGCCTTTAGCATGTGATACTCGTCTCCAAGGGCCGACTGATTTTTAACACGCTTTTATTAGGTCGACCTGTATGTAACTATGTAATGGAATCTAAGGTAACTAATTTAACCATCTTCCAAGGATCGTAGCGTCATGAAAATTGGCAGCTGTATGTAGTTCTGATGACAATACAATAATATGGTACTGTCGAACTGATCTGATGATGGAGTCGGAAGATATGAGCTGGAACTTCACGATGGAACATCGTACCTATCGTAGCTGTGTTTGGACTTGTTAGAAAAGTCTTGGAATGAACTTTGACCACGATTAGGTTTCAAGGTCTGATGATGAAGCCGGAAGATAGGCACTGGAATTCCATGATGGAATATCGTATCATAGCCGTATTTGGACTTGTTAGAAAGGTCTTGTAATGAACTTTGACCACGATTAAGTTTCAAGGTCTGATGATGAAGCCGGAAGACAGGAACTGGCATTCCATGATGGAATATCGTATCATAGTCGTATTTGCACTTGTGAGAAAGGTCACGTAATGGACTTTGAACACGATTAGGTTTCAAGGTTATAACAAACCTATTATATATTGACTTGTGAATATTGAGTGTAAATCGTGTAAATATTGACATAGGTGCCTGTATAAAGCGTGTTTTTAGTTTTTTTTAAATTATAAATTTATTAGGAATGGTTTCCACTCGAGTATCGCCAAGCTTTTGCCAATATTTTTAATGCAATACCTTTGTCTTCATCATCTTTCTCCTGTCGTATAGTGCCAGTATCCTACTAGACAAAGCGTATTGTTATTGCTAATACTTTTTATTGTGAATGTTAAATGTCTCACGACAATCTCTTACAACTAACCCTATTATGAAGTGTGTGTATGTAAGCGTGCATGTAACATTTTATGTAAAAAGTATGTCTTGCTATTGCATACGAACGACAGAATTCAAATGCAATTCCTATAATTTTATCCCAACGGAAAATGGGGACTCAACATCGAACCCGGAACCCTACAATGTGAGATCAGGCGACCTAACCCTTATGCCACCGGGGTGCCAAAGTCAACATGATCTCTTTGAGATGTTTTATTATTGTTAAGGTTTTGCCATTCGGTTCCTGTAATTTTTGTAAGTGAAATCAATGTGTTTGGAAATTATTTCTTAAATTAATAAATATTACTCAAACATGTCCACACATAGGCCGATAGTGCCAAAACTCACGACGGGTTGTAGCGCAAATTACAATGATGTTATACAACATTCGTAAAGGCACAGTATGCCAAACTGTAACTTTACTCTCGAGCTACAGGGCATTGCGGGTAGAGGGTGCGAGGAATGTGGACAGAGGGGCACGTCTCGACGAACGCCTTTAGTTAGCGTTACGCGCAGGTAAGGCTGGTGACTTTTTGAACGTTTGGATATCCGCGTGGGACGAGTAGCGGGACATCTGGCGGCCATATCCGAGCCCTTGCGACTCGCTTCGATTTCAATTTTGTTCTAAGAGAAGCTACTGTCTGGTAAACTGTGGTAAAGGTACCCCCTGCATCCGCGCGGCTTTTCGGAAGGTCATCTTCAAAGCGGTCGACGGGGCCATCGAACTCGCATTCGGGTAAAGCGTCGCATTTTCCTCGGTAGCTAAAACTACCCTCGTTACGCGGCCCGTACTAATTCACGCACCTCTCCCGCTCGGGCTGAAGCCGAGGTCGCTTGACCTTGAATTGTCCCCTCGGAACCACGTGTCCCCTTTCACTCCTCGCTCTCTCCCTCTCTCTCGCGAGCGCGGTCCTCCCTCTTGCGCCCCATCTTCCTTCCTCTCCGGACTTCTCCCTCCCCCGCGAGAGTCAGCTTCCGCCACGGTTCTATACTACGGAGGGTAGATGCGGTACATTAAACGTCCTATTTCAATAACAATTCTCTATTCTATCGTAAACTAGAGCGACGCCAAAATTTTACGTAGGATGCGTTTTACTTTCCCGGCCCACCAACCGACGAGAAGGGAAAGTATTGTGAACGCGCCTTATTTTTGGGATAAAGACGGGAATTTCCATTTTGAACCATTTTCAGGCTGTTTGTGTGTCTGTGAATTCCTCAACAATAGCACCCAAGCACTTAAGGCGACATGAGACCTGGGAAAAATATCCGAAATAGGCGGACACGCGAATAAATAGGCGGGGTCAATTTTGTGGGGTTTGAATAATAAAAATCCAGCGTTGACGAAGCGTCAAGCGCGCATACAAAACGCTCTATCGCAGCGCTCGCACAGAATAACTATCTTTACGCAGTGGTGGTATAAGGTTGTTAATCGCAAAGCATATTTAGCGTAACTCTCAGAGCGCTCTCACGTTTTAATTAATTGTAATTAATTTAGGGCCTAAATAAAAAATGTGGATAAGTGCGGCCCTAGAGAATTAACCAGTCAATATAATGAAATTATAATAAAACACACTCACGTCTTACATTGTAGGAGTAATCGCGCCTGAAAGTTCTCAAAGTCAGTTTAAAGCCTCAATGTCCAAGGCAATGAGCAACGTTTTTGAGTCCACATTTTAAATTGGTTTCTTATCGGGGGATTCACTTAAAAACTTTTTGAATGAATGCTTATATTTAAAAAAAACTCATAAAACTAAAATTCTTCAGATATGGTCGTTCACAGGTATCATGTCGCATTAATCCGATCGAGCTGAAGTTTGGTATGCAGTAATCATTTGGGCATGGCAACAGTTAAAAAGGCTGTGGTTGAAAACGGTCTACTAGTGCATTAGTCATATATCAACCTCGAAATGTTGGACTTAACGAAATTTGAAATTTGGTACACAGATGCCTCGTTGGGCAGAAATCACGCTGTGCAAGTTTGGTTGGAATACCTCCTCTACAAGCTGGACTAATAATTTATATTCCGCCATACAAATATCAAATATCAACGCCGAACCGCACGAGGCTATCCAAGAAACGACCCGCGCGGATTGAGGTGTTTGTGTAACAGAACCCAAACGGGTTCATCCGCCGGCCGAGAGAGGGCGCTCATCGATTTTATTTATGATTTTTTTATTTAGTTGAAATCAGTTCTTGGATGCTTTCCGGAAAAGTATTGGGGTAAAACAACCGTTTGTTTCTATCTATGCATTGTCACTTGTTGCACATTTTACATGAGTTCGTAGCAATCATTTTTTCACATTTTTATATTTTATAAACCAGTTGCCAGAAATTGTTAGTCAAAATTTCACTTGGTAAAGTCAAAAAAGTCACTTTATAAAGTCAAAATTAACAAAAATTACAAAAAAAAATAAAAATGTATATATGAACCTACATTATAAGGTATAAATAAGGTGTGAACATTGTTATTAGGGAAGGTTGAACATTAAAGCGCAGATTTAGTAAGATATATATAATAAACGACATTTATATTTTCAATCAAAATTTTCCGATAACTTCGCAAATTATCATATGGACAATAGTACTAATAATCAAACATAATTATTTGATAATTTCACAAATTATCACGTGGAATTCATGAATCATGAATCGTCAAATCATCAAAAAATAATTAAATAGTGAATGCATTTTTGCTCATCGCTATTTTCACTGAATTTATGAGTACGTCCATTCATTTTAAAAATGTGATAATTTTTATTCATTTCACCAACAAAGTTTAATAGTTTATACAAATTGAATCAGTTCGCGTATTGGAATAATATAATTATAATTTATGATATACAATTACTCTGTAATGTATTTTTGAAGCCTTATAATCTATAGGAATATTACTAAATATATATGCATTTATTGTAAGATTTTTTTTAGTGTAGACATATTTAAACGTTATCATATTTGGAACGTTCACGTTTATTTTATGTTGAAGAAAATCGCACTAAAGGTGTAGAAATATTATATTTTCGCTGGGAATGCATTGTCACCATTTTGACACACGATTTTTTTTTCTGCTGCGAGTTATTCTTACCTAATGATTTCATTATGCAGACAGTAGAATACAACTAAGTTGAGCAGCATGTGGAAAACTCGCATGTTTAAATCTGGTATACTGCAATGCCTGAATCCAAGGTATATAATTAGTGCATCTTGCCTGTATACAACCGGTGCGGTAACTTGGACCTTGACTGTGGGGCTCTTCTACAAATTTAAAAACACTCTGCGAGCTATGGATAGAGCTATGCTCGGAATCTCTTTACGGATATGATCCGGAACGTAGAAATCCGCCGAAGAACTAAAGTGGTGGACATAGCCCAGAAGATATGCAAGTTGAAATAGAAGTGGGCTGATGAGCCGACAACCGTGGGAGACGAAAGTTCCTCGAATGGAGACCGCCCACCGGAAATGGTTTAATAATGTGTTGTGACGACATATGACGACTTAAGAATGTAACTTATGAGGACCCTTAATAACTTAAGAGAAAAATAGTAAAATAAATCATGCTCTGGAAAATCTGGTTTTTCATATTTCAGTGTTTTTTTATTATCTATTTATTTTAAATATTCTCAGATTTATTTTTTTAATCCGTACTATGTTTTGTATAGTACTTACAAATGTAGTTCCCAGGAGGTGAAGTGAGTAAGTAATTATTCCATAGCAATCCTGAATTCATAATGAGAAAAAACTCGTTAAGTAACGATCTCCCTAACTTTAATAATGGCCAAACAAGCACACGATTTCATAAAGACGCTAAGCCATGCTTGATGATGTATGATGCATAATGGCAGAGTTAGAACAGTAAGCGCACTCTCGAGGGGCAAGGTGATGCGAGGATAGGGTGAGAGGGAAGTGAGTCTCGGCAAACAGCATTGGTTGGCGCGCTGGTGGAGGTTGGCAAATTTCTCGAACGCTTGAGAATATCTGCGTCGGCGGAAGAGCCGCCATATGCAAGCCCTTAGGACTCATGACGTCGCTCGTGTTCATTTTCGATTTTCGTCGTTTCGATTTTATATAGGACCGTAGCGACTTTCGAAAAATGGAGAAAGTCCTCTGTAACTGTAATTTGAGCCTCAATCTACGCATGCGTATAGCAAAATGCTACGTATTCTCCGTCCTCGTATATAGAGCTAAGGCGTGGACGCGTTTGAGATGTGGGTGGTGTATCGGAGAATGCTCAAAATATCGTGGGTCCAGAAGGTTCGAAATACAACAGTCCTTCAAAGACTAAATAAAAAAGGCACAGAGGTACTTAAAACCATAAAGAGACGCAAGCTTGAATACTTCGGCCACATAATGCCAAACTCCAAATACGAACTTCTGCAAATAATAACCCAGGGGGAAAATTCAAGGCAAGAGGGAGGCCTAGGCGGTCAATGACATCATGGTTTCAAAATCTACGCCAGTGGCTTCAGCTGAGGAAGACGGCTAAGGCGGAAATCAGCAGGATGATTTCCAACCTCCGTTAGGAGAGGGCACTATATGAAGAAGACGATTTTTTATATAAATATACATATTCATATTTTTATACCGAGTTGATCAAATTTTTCTTCTGCTTTTCCGATACGAAAACATTAGGCGTGAAATTGTTTCGCTCAAAACAAAAACAGACCACGTGACTGATCAAACTTTAGGAAAATCAATAAAAACATCTCAATGTAAAAAAAATCGTCGTGAAATATTAAATATTTTTAAATTATTCCATATTTTATACATATGATTTTGCTTAGTAATATTAAAAATATGTTTTGGAATAGGTACTTTTTTTTGTTGAAAATAAATATATGGTCCGTTTTTGTCTTGAGAATTTTAAAATGAAACAAGTTGTTTATATTTTTGATTTTTATTTTTAAAAATGTTACATTTATTGCCTACATTATACTAAAACTAATCTCCTCCAGCTTCATTCCCTTCGTCCTCGTCAGTTTCAGACGTGTCATGTTCCTGATTTTCTTCAGACTTAATAAAATCAAAGTATTTCATTTAATTTTCTTTCACAGTGCCTTTATGTCATTCAGTTTTTCTTGTTTTATATTAATACTGAATGGTTCCCTGTAATTATTTTATAATCACCTGGAAGTATCATGTTTTTGACATTAACTCTGGGCATAAACAACACGTCTTCCAGGCATAAAATGATGCACATTCTGAGACTTTTTGTTTTGAGTCACATCTTTTCAATACAATTTTGTTAAAGAAACATGAGAAGTTGGTATGTTTTATGCGTTAGGTTGATGGCTAACCTAAAATCGAACAACTGTGCATTCATCCTACTAATATTATAAACGCGAAAGTTTGGATGTATGTATATGGATGTTTGTTCCTCTTTCACGCAAAAACTACTGAATGGATTTTGATGAAACTTTACAATAATATAGCTTACACATCAGAATAACACATAGGCTATAATTTATAAAGATATATGGTTTTCTATCATCATTATCACAATTTTCCATCATCACGCGGGTGAAACCGCTGGGCGCAGCTAGTAACTAATATTCGCCAAAAGGTCACTTGGGCTGTTTTTGTTTTGAGCGAATCAATAATCATTTGTGATTTTACGTCATTTGTGATAATACGCTTTTATTAGGTCGAATATAATGTAACTAATTTAACCATCTTCCAAGGATCGTAGCGTCATGAAAATTGGCAGCTGTATGTAGTTCTGATGACAATACAATAATATGGTACTGTCGAACTGATCTGATGATGGAGTCGGAAGATATGAACTGGAACTTCATGATGGAACATCGTATCATAGCTGTGT
Source organism: Micropterix aruncella (assembly GCA_944548615.1). Classification (NCBI taxonomy): domain Eukaryota; kingdom Metazoa; phylum Arthropoda; class Insecta; order Lepidoptera; family Micropterigidae; genus Micropterix; species Micropterix aruncella. The sequence continues at coordinate 13,505,429 of OX155956.1, forward strand.
TTGGACTTGTTAGAAAAGTCTCGGAATGAACTTTGATCACGATTAGGTTTCAAGGTCTGATGATGTGGTTTTTACGTGCATTTATAAAAGCGTGTTTTTAGTGTTTTTCGTTTTTAACACGCTTTTATTATAAAAATGGATAATGAGAGTTTGACGTCTGGCTTGCATGAATAGAGACTTCGGCGTGTGTCGTCAAGGGTCAATTAATTGAGGGAATCGCGCGGTGCCCGGAGCGGTGCCGAATGCTAAACGGGCAACAAGTGTGACAACAAGGGTCGGGTCAAAACAATCGTGTGGGGTTGCTGCATACACGCCCCTCGGCGCGTCACGCGGGTAGTCCAGGCCAGACGGGCGGCTAGACGGACGGAACGGCCGGCGCGGCGGTATCTTGTCTAGCGCGGGAGGGGGGGGGGGCGCTCACCGCGACCCAAATATACCCTCCGAGACCCTTCGGCGCGCCCCATTGCCGACGGTGCTTTGCCTATTTTCGCCACGACCCTCGACGGAGGATAGCCGGCCCTAAATGGCCGTGTGATGTCATCCTAACGGGGCATCCGTAAACCACGTAAATCTAGGGGAAATGGATTGCTACATTGACGGATATAGGATATGGCGAACATCCATAAAGTTAGCAATAAAAAACTGCTTCAGCGTGCTGGTACGATCCGAGAATTGTTGCACACCGTCAAAAAGCGCAAGATTGAATATCTGGGCCACGTGCTGCGGCATGACAGATATCAGCTGCTCTAACTGATAGTGATGGTAAAATTGATGGTAAACAGCATCGTGGAAGGAAGAAAACGGAATAAACCGGGATCACAAGTACGGAACAGCTCTTCCGGATGGCGCAAGACCGAAACACGTGTTCAGAGCTAACGGCCAACCTCCAGTAATGGAGAGGCACTTCAAGAAGAAGAACCTCGATATATAAGGGCCTAGATAGGCCTTTCGCGCTCGAAAATTACCACTTCAAAACCAGGACAGATCGCCGCCAATAGCGGTTCTGCCAGTACTTCCCAGTGTAAGCATTCCCGCGACGAATATTGTCGTGCTATTCTCTCGCATACTGTTCAGTGTTTTGCTTTCTCTTTGTCACATGTTTTTACGCGCAACGGATATGACCCAACTCATTTGTACCTAAAGGCATATCTAGGCCTTATATATCGATGATGGCGAATGCTACACGATCGATATTTATCGTGATATTTGGATCGTGATCCACGATCATGATATTTATCGAGCGTTAGTATAGCATATCACGGATCATCATACGGACCACAGGATTTCTAGAAATCCAGAAATCCAAGATCTGGATCAAGTACCGCATCGAGCGTCTAGTCTGCTGTCGATATTTATCGTGTCAGTATTCATTCGGGCAGCGTTGGTTGGGGATGCGCTAAACGAGTTCTTAATCCTGTCCTATTTTATTTGATTTTGATTTAGTTCTTTCACATATTTATCTGTTGACATATAAAAAAGATCCTGGCAGGTGAAGATGACTATTGTAAATAATCGAATATATAACTAAATATAATCTTCTTATTGTTTCAGGTAAGCAACAACTGTTACCAGTATCATTTAATATAAACATCACATCGCGTGATGAATATAAAAGGTATGTATAGTTACAAATGTTTAAACTACTGTATATGCTGAACAAATTAGGCAAACTCGGCAAAATTGTTTTTTTTCTTCACCGTAATAACACCCTAGCACACAACTCCAGAGTTGCGACGGCTGCCGTTGAAGAAGCTAGCTTTGAAGTAGTGGAACATACTCCATATATATAGTTGAGGAGCCAGCGACAAAAAAGTGCAAGAGTTTTGTAAAAGCTGATACTTTCAGATCAGACAGTATTTTGGCCATAGAATGCTATGGTAGTCAGCAGACTAGACTCTGGGACACCTGGCGCTGGCGTATTAGGAAAGGTGTAATTTTAATTAGTACCCCCAAAGTGTTTGGGAAAAGCTAAACATTCATCAGTAGACAGTGGACGCAATACAGAACTCGAAACAAATGGTCAGACTGCTTAGCAATAGAATGCGTAGCTTTAGCATTACTCCATACATACCACAAAAATGAAGTCCTTGCAAATACGCCGGTACGCATTTGTCGACAACGGTCTAATGTGCCGCATCGGTCTAATGTGCCGCGCAATATAATGGACTTAATTTTTAACACGCTTTTATTAGGTCGACCTGTATGTAACTAATCTATGGTAACTAATCTGTAATGGAATCTAAGGTAACTAATTTAACCATTTTCTAAGAATCGTAGCGTCATGAAAATTGGCAGCTGTATGTAGTTCTGATGACAATATAATAATATGGCACTGTCGAACTGATCTGATGATGGAGTCGGAAGATATGAACTGGAACTTCATGATGGAACATCGTATCATAGCTTTTTTTTTTTTTTTTTTTTTTTATAATAATAATGCTTTATTTAAGAGAAAGTAGTACAAAAAATATGTCTTAAAAACTACCCAACTAGGTTAATGCCCGTACTAGGGTAGATTCTTTTCTTTTAAATTATGATGCGCACGTAATTTTATACTGCAATTATAGAACTATGGTGATATTTACATTTTTATATAATATTAAACATTATACATAATATTATTCTCATTTATATATAAATATATACATTTACCTACTTGTATTATTTACATACTATTATTATTTACATACATTTGCATTTACATACACGTATTTATTAGTAATATATAATTATAATATTAAATTAAATTGATAACGTCGTTTTAAACGAGGATATGTGTAATAATTTCAGCTACCTTTTCCCTGCCGGTCTCAAACAGCCACAAAGGAAGTTTTCCCTTTTTCATATGTAAGCTTTTGCATTGTTTTAACTTATCCTGAAAGTAATTGTGGAGTTTAGGAGCTACACAACTAAAGTGCCTTTGCGCAAATTTAGTTTTGGTTTTTTTAATTAAATGTTTTTCTGACGCGCAACCTCTAGTTAGAATCTTGTGGTCAGTGATGTTGTGTGTGTGCGGATTGTTGAGATAATAAAGTAGGGTTACTTTTGCATAAATCTGTCTAACGTCCAAAAGTCTCAGCTCTTTTAGTAGTTCGTTTGTTGGATATCGATGTGGCTTTCTGGACATGACCCTCAGGAGAGCTTTTTGCGCTTTAACAAGCGGATCTAACGCCGAATCTGTAGAACCTCCCCATCCTAATATTCCATATGTAATCGTGCTATGGGCTAGCGCGTAGTAGACTTTAATGAGGCTTCTTAACGGTAGAACATTTCTAAGGGCCTTAAAAGCAAAAATCAGCTTCCTGATTTTACCCGCAGTAATAAGTACGTGAGGATCCCACTTTAGGTTATTGTCAAAGGTTATGCCTAGGTATTTCACCTGGTATTTGTGTTTAATAATTTGGCAGTTACAGCGTGTGCTTGTTAAAGGAGTGTTCTGAAATGATTTGCATATATGACTCTTGATTCCTGTGTGTGCGAAATCCTTTTTGTCAGTGATCGTAAAGGTCATATAATTTGTTTTATCACTATTTAGTGTTAGAAGATTGTTCTTTAGCCAAAGATTTATATTTGCGAGACCCTTTTCAGCATTTTTATATACACTTGGCCATGTGTTATTCTGGAAGATTAATGCGGTATCATCAGCATACAAGATTGCTTTCCCTCCATCTAATGCCACATTTGTTAGATCGTTAATATAGATTATAAATAAAATTGGGCCTAGGACACTCCCTTGAGGTACCCCATATCTGATAATCCTGTCATCGCTAACAATCCCGTTAACCTTTGTAACTTGCGTTCTTTCACAAAGGTAGTCTGTAAACCATTTCAGGGCAATACCACAGACCCCACATTTTTGTAACTTTTTTAGTAATATAGCATGCGATACCGTGTCAAATGCTTTACAAAGGTCTAGAAAAACGACAAGACATTTATCTCCCTCATCAAGAGTCTTCACTATATTCTGGGTCAGAAAAGCAATGGCGTCTTGGGTGGATTTACCCGACCGGAAACCATATTGAGTGGAAGCTAATAAGTTGTGCTTGTTTAAGAAGCTCATTAAACGGGATTTGATCGTAAGTTCGAGTATTTTTGATAGTGTATTTAGCAAACTAATTGGTCTGTAGCAATTTACTTCATTAATCTCCCCACCTTTAAAGATAGGGTTAACCACCGCTTTCTTTAGACACTGAGGAAAAACCCCAGTAGATATACTTAGATTTGTAATAAAAGTTAGAGGTAACAACAAAGTCTCGCTGCACTCTTTGAAAATTTTAGAAGAAATTCCGTCATTGCCGGTTGTTTTTTATCTTTTAGGTTTTTTATTATACTTTTTATTTCTTCGGGGTCCATTGGTTTTAGAAAAATGGTTTCTGTTGGCGTATTTGCAACACATGCTTCAAGAGAAAGTTTAATTTCAGTCGTATTTAACAATTCTAGAGTTTTTTCTGCCATTTTCGGTCCTATATTGGAGAAATAATCATTAAAGTAGTCCGCAATATGTTTTTTGTTATGCTTATTTATTGACACTTTCTGTCCATTAATATTGACTTCTTGCAGCTCTGATGGTTTGGACTTTTTCCTATGCTGTTTTTGGACTTGTTAGAAAAGTCTTGGAATGAACTTTGTCCACGATTAGGTTTCAAGGTCTGATGATGTGGTTTTTACGTGCATTTATAAAAGCGTGCTTTTAGTGTTTTTTTTAAAAACTATTAATTTATTGTGACATGTAGGAGGGCGTTGGGGAGTTGGTGTAGGGTTTGGGGGGGAAGGAATTAGGGGAGGGTTGGGGGGGGGGGGGGGGGAGGTGTTAGTGGAGGGTTTGGGGGAGTGGGGGTTAAGTATTTTGCGCAAGGGGAGTGTTGTCTGCTTGTCGGGAAAGTCTTGGGGTGAAACAACCGATTTTTTTCATATGCTAGGTATGAAATGAAAGAGTTTTTTTGTAAGGATTTTCATAAGAACCCTTTTCATATGCTGGCTACACACGGTAGTTACGACAAAAGCTTTCGGCGCCGTATTTCAAACGTGCGGTTTTTCGATAACTCATACAATGTATTAGCTTCCTCCTATTTCATCTATAATAGGACTTTAAACAAACCACCTCAGACAAGAGTTTCTGAATTCCCCCTGGATAAGATACCGTCCCAGCTTCCGACTATTAATGCAAAGAGCCTTGCCAGACTACTTACGTATGCGCGAAGCGGTATATATAGACTGTATATAGGGATGTGTCGTCGATTAAGGACGACTTCAGTGATGGCGAATACGTGTTGTATTTTACTCGATGAAAGGTAGAAAATGAGGATGATCGGTCATTATATTAAACAAGCCAAAGCCTAAAAAGATTAGGAAATACACTGAGAAAAATATTAGATTTTGTTATTACGGTTCATATTGTTATTACGGTTTATACAGAATAATGACGTTCCAATCATAATTATTATCCATTACTTAGTTATAAGTATTAATATGGTCCTTACGGTTGTTACGAAAATAACAGTACTGTAGCTTCAACATGATTCATGTTCAGACTTCGACCGTACGTATGTAATTGACATGCTGTTACGTTGAAAGCAAGAACTCGAGTTCGCAACGTAATGAAATAACATTACATTTTGTTGGGTCATATCAAAATGTTGAAACACCATTCTGGGCAGTTGCGAACTACGTAAGTACGGATACATCTACAAATAATGCTGTCTTATCCAGATATTAGTATGTAAGTACATTAAAATATGTATGTTACTTCGTTACGGCAGTATACATTCTCATTCTGTACGTAATTGCTACAATCCAGCGTAGGTCAGTATCATTACTAGAATGGCTCCACAACATGGTAAATGCTGTCACGCCAACGCCGTTACGCGTCATGTTATATACGTATTCCCTGTTGAAATATGCGTATTTTTGTGTATTACGTCGTTATATTTTTCTCAGTGCATTGAGAAAAATATTGGATTGATTATTACATTACCTTTTTGTTATTACGGTTTTATACAGAATAACGATGGTTCGATCGTAATTTTGTTGAATTACAAGGAATTTTGTTGAAACTCCATTACTGGATTATATGTATCTATCAACATTTTTCTTACGATGGTTAATACGGAAATAACAGTATACTGTAGTTTTAACATGATTTATGCATTTGATATAACCGTACGTATACTACTATATGCTGTCATGTTAGAAGCGAGATCGCAAGGTCGCAACGTAATGAAATAACATTATTTTTTAACACTACGACACGGTAACTACCGTCACGCCAACGCGTTACGCGTTATGTTAATTCATCCGTGTGGACCACAGTCCGAGTTATATACGTAATCCTTGTTAAATGCGTTTTTCCGTGTTAATAGACGGCAATACGAAAAAAAAGATGTAATCGTTTTATTTTTCTCAGTGTTTCCGGTCTTTACTTGCAACGTTCTGAAATAAAAGAGCACATATAGCTCCCACATACAGCTCTGTTCTTTTGCCGTCCAAACAGCTGTATAATTGACTCCTGACTTCATCCACATGGATACCTCAAGACCTTTGGCCAAACCTGACAATTCCTGAGCCTTCAAAGTTCAAATTGCAAACACTACCTGTTATCGTACAACTGCTGTACCGGCACGTTCAACCCCTGCGATACTAACTTTACCGGATGATGTAGTGTGCATGGCGGTAGAGAAAAGTCGGGGGGGGGGGGGGGGGTTTAAAAATGGTGCGTAGATGGGGGAGGGGGCAAAACCGAGACGCCCCGCAGATTTGACTCACCGCGGCGGAGCCCCCCACCCCTCCCTTTATCTCCCCTTTCGCCTCCACGGTTTTCTCCCCCGTTATTTTGGGCAGGGAAATGAGAATTGCAGCTTTCAGCAGGGGTCCCCTTTCGTCCGACACTTGTGAAGGTCAAAGGGAGCATTTTCGGGGATAGGAACCTGTGCTTATACTGTTAAGGATGATGTAATCGGCGGGGTTGAAATTCACCCGGCAGGTACATGCTTGAGAATCTCAAATTAAATCCGGGAGATCTGCTTGCTGAAGTGCTTTCTCCAAGAACGTCGCGGAGATCAATAGCGTGAATTTAGCTGGTGGTGTCAGCACTTCGGAGCTCTTGTCCAGATATCATTCGCTTTACATTGCGGCATAACTCTCACAACAGCATTTCGTCTTTCGAAAGTAGGCTGTTATATTCGAGGAAAGCCTACATTGTATCAAGACATTACCATTGATTATATAATAATATGGTATCACATTGCGCAACTCCACAGAACGATTCGACAACCTTATATGTCGGTGATAGATTGACGGCCAAACTAATAGCAATTAATTGGGCCACCTATAATAATATTAATAATGAATGTGTCTTTATAAAGGACCGATTGATTATAAAAACCCTATGATGTATCCAACGATAACAATAATAACATTTAATTATTAGTGTCATCTATCGCATTTTTCTAATATAAGCTCATTACATCACAGAAATTGTACCATTATAATCAATAATAATACGGAGAGATAGAATTCCATTAAATGTTTATCCATACTTTTAACTGCCCAATTATTACGTATTAAAACCTTGAACAAATTAAAAGTTGGTATCTTTATGTAAATAATATTAAAATAATAAGAGCTATGATTTAAAAATCTTTTGTTATTAAATTATTCTTTAATATATACCGTATAGGCGCGTTTAGAGCGCTATCTGCAGTACGCCACCGTATCGGTAGGTATACGACGAGAGTAACAGTATATTAGTAATTTTTTTACTATGACTGCTATCTACATGCTGCGTTTCGTAGTAAAATTCTGGTTGCCAAATTGTAGTACGACTTTGATCAAACTCATACGACATCTCAAGGACAGAGAATGATCTTCTGCAAATCATCTCTTAGAAATAATATACCTGCATAAATGTGATATAAGATGTAACATATATGTGGGTGTGTATGTATGTATATGTATATATGTGTGTGTATAAGTGTATGTGTCCTACGTCAATAATGCTTCTCCACCCAAGTCTGAAAATAAATCGTATGCCCAGATACAGGCTATACTCGGCCTAGTTGGGCATGCTCTGCGCATGGTCATGTGAATATGGGTCGTCGTTTACTTCGAACCATTACTTGGTATGACCATTTTATGAATTTCGCATGTTATGTTAAAATAAATAAAAAATAAATAATAAAATCAATTTGTCTGATTTTTAATGTGTTTTACAATTTTACTGTATTTTAAGTAATTTACTGCCTTTCTGCTTACGAAAAGGGTGTATTTTGACCAAAAACTAACTGATTTTTTGATGTCTTAAATAAATTTATAAAATTACTATGTTTTTTTTATCAAACATGAATAGTATCATCTCGAGAACATTTCTGAATATTTACTTGACTTTTGTTAAAAATCTAACTTACGTTTTCTTTGCTAATTACGGCAGTATTGACTTCCTCCGAAGTATTAAGCTATTGCATAGCTTTTATCGCGGGCCTAGGCCAGCGCGGCGACCGAATTAAGAAATTTCTTAACGAAAATTAATGATTTTAAACTGATAATTACGTCTAAACGAGTACTGCTTACGATTCGAAAAAAATACATGTTAAACAAGAACATTTTCCTAATATTCTTAGCTTTGAATATTTTAAATTTTATTTATATTACATAGTGTAATTAATTTGTGAAATTAGGTCTAACCGAACACAAAAACGACTACTACGCAAATACTATCTGGCGCATTATTATGAAACCTGCACCACTTTAAAGATAATTTAATTATCTATCTTTTTATCTACGATTTTTTTCGAATAATCTGTTTTTTTGCTTTATCGAATAAAAAAATCGTGCGCGGCGCTCTAAAATTCGGCGTTCATTTGCTACCGCAGCCGCAAATGATTCGGAATAATTTTCAACGTTTTCCGATAGAGCGCAGTTATCTGATATCAGAAAAAATAAAATAAATAAATAATTATAATTGCATAAGTTGTTAAAAATGCTATGAAATAGCTTTACCGCGGCAGTCCCCGAGTGCCACACGTATTTTTATATTTCCAAAATTTTCGGTGTCTTGGGGAGCATTAATACCTCCTCCTTTCCTCTCCATTTAGGGCAATATAGAACCCCTCTCTCTCTCTCTGTATGTATATACTAGTGAAATATAATATTCAGCGTTATAAATATGTATATTACGTAGTTTTTGCATAAGTGCAAATAATCACTATTCACCGGGTTTCCCCAAAACCTTTCCTGATTTTAATTCCCCGAATATTAGGTACACGGGAGGGCGCCCGCGCGTACATAAATCTCGCAATCCCTGGTGTGCGGGATGCGCGAAGGGCTAATCCCGAATAATTTCGGTTCTGGTGATCCCCGCTCAAATGATCTGTGAAAGGTGATGTGACACGACTCCGGCGCCGCTATTCAGCGATGCCTGAAATATGGGATCAGACATGGATTGACCTTTACCTCCTGCTGCGGCTATCCCGATTACCCCTACCGCCCGAAGATGCGTTCCCTCGTCTCCCCGTTGCTGGATTTACACTGCTGTTAGTTTGAGAAAGCAGTTGCTAAATTGGACGATTGACAAGCGGGCCTGTGCCTTATTTTGATAAAACAGTAGCTAAATTGGACGATTAACAATCGGGCCTGTGCCTTAGTTTGAGAAAGCAGTAGCTAAAATGGATTGTCAACCCGGCCTGTGCCTTAGATATAATGGACGATCGACAACCGGGCCTGTGCCTTAGTTTGAGAAAGCAGTAGCTATAATGGACGATTGACACTCGGGCCCGTGCCTTAGTTTGAGAAAGCAGTAGCTAAAATGGATAATTGACAGCCGGGCCTGCGCCTTAGTTTGAGAAAGCAGTAGCTAAAATGGATTGTCAACCCGGCCTGTGCCTTAGATATAATGGACGATTGACAACGGGGCCTGTGCCTTAGTTTGAGAAAGCAGTAGCTATAATGGACGATTGACACTCGGGCCCGTGCCTTAGTTTGAGAAAGCAGTAGCTAAAATGAATAATTTACAGCCGGGCCTACGCCTTAGTTTGAGAAAGCAGTAGCTAAAATGGACAATTGACAACCGGGCCTGTGCTTTAGTTTGAGAAATCAGTAACTAAGATGGATGATTGTCAACCGGGTTTGTGTCTGAGAAAGCAATAGCTAAAATGGATGATTGACAACCGGGTATTTGCCTTAGTTTAAGAGAGCATTCGCTAAAATGGACGATTGACAACCGGGCCAGTATCATAGTTTAAGAAAGCAGTAACTAAGATAAGGCAGTCTACCATGGACAACGACGGTTGCAACAACGCCTAAACGTCGGGTGCTACAAAAACTTCATTTTTTTTAATTTCCTTTCTATGGACTGCATTCAATGAATACGAAAGTACTTGCCGATCCTGTTAATTTAGTTGAAAGTAATCTGTTGAAGTTTTTTAGTCTCGCAAACGTATCCTCATAATGCAACCACGTTTCCGATCCGCCGCATTAACCCAAAGTTCAATCCATCGTTCACTACAACTCACTTGAATTTGTAATAGCTACTGCCGTGAGCTACTCACTATTGTAGTTCATACCCAGTCTTTCTCACCACCCCCTCCCAATGGTCCCACAGCACATTGCTGTTTGTCTAGACTACAGGGTAGCAGACGCGCGACGGATAGCGTAGTGACCCTGAATACTAGCCAACGGGAAGTGTCACCCACACCCCAACATGCCATATCACCTACGCGAACTCTGATAAATTTAAAAATAGTGGAACAATATCTGCATATTTATGCAACAACTGCATGATCGAATGCAATAGCAAGACACACACTTACACACATGTTACACGCAAATATTCATATAAACACATTATAGTGGTTGGTTGTTAGAGATTATCGTATGATAATAAACCTGTCCATTATGAAATTTCACAATAAACAGTATAAATATTTCATTCGCCTTTAGGTATCATCACATTTTCCAAAGTAACAAAAAAACATTTTTTATTACATCTGATGATATGCGAAACAAGCTTAAGTTTAAGTGGTTTTTTTTTTGTATTCAACTCAAGTGCATCGAGTACATATTGGGTCCTTACCTATGTAATTGCTGTTTTTTGACACTGGCCATTTTGAACTTAAATAACTTGGGTTCGAGTCGGAATTTCAAATTCAAATAAATGTTAATTCAAGGTGATGTTATTCTTTTTTAAGGATCAGCTGTTTATTTGTCTTTTCGTCGTTTGTTTTTGCTCAAATATTTTCGATTATGCAACCGTGGGGAAGTTGAAATTTTGCATTATTGTCAAATATGAGATCCTGAGCCGGTGTTTTCTATTGCGGCTTCTTGCAGTCTGGTTATACAGTTACCGTAGATATGTATTGTTAAGAACTGTAAACAATGATGGAAAAGCTCGTGATTAAATAACCGAGCCTGGTCAATCGCTCATTGTCACTGCTTCTGCATTACAACGCATAACCACAGATTTCATTGCAAACAGTCGCAAAGTTGGAGGAGTTGAGGCTGGAGACTCTTGGTCACCCACCGTACTGGACAAACCTTGCTCCAATGGAGTTTCTTTTCTTTTCAGAATTTAGATAACTATTTACAAGGGAAACAATCAACTTTGAAGAGTCGGTGAACAACGCCTTCAAAGCATTCATTGGTTCCTGTCCACGAGAGTTTATACAGCAGAGGAACTAAGCAACTCCTATTAAAATGACAAATATGCGTAGATAATAGGGGTCAATATTTCTGTCACCTAAATATATATTTTTCTTACAAAGTTTTTGGACTTAATTTTCCTTTATAGAACAGCAACTTCATAGATAAGGACCCAATATAATAACAAAAAATACTTGTGGCACTCGGGGACTGCCGCGGTAAAGCTATTGCATAGCATTTTTAACAACTTATGCAATTATAATTATTTATATATTTTATTTATTTTATTTTTTCTGATATCAGATAACTGCGCTCTATCGGAAAACGTTGAAATTATTCCGAATCATTTGCGGCTGCGAAAGCAAATGATTCGGAATAATTTAAACGTCTTCCGATAGAGCGCCGCGCACGAATTTTTTATTCGATAAAGCAAAAAAAACGGATTATTCGAAAAAAATCGTAGATAAAAAGATAGATAATTAAATTATCTTTAAAATGGTGCAGGTTTCATAATAATACGCCAGATAGTATTTGCGTAGTAGTCGTTTTTGTGTTCGGTTAGACCTAATTTTACAAATTAATTACACTATGTAATATAAACAAAATCTAAAATATTCAAAGCTAAGAATATTAGGAAAATGTTCTTGTTTAACATATATTTTTTTCGAATCATAAGCAGTACTCTTTTAGACGTAATTATCAGTTTAAATTCATTAATTTTCGTTAAGAAATTTCTTCATTCGGTCGCCGTGCTGGCCTAGGCCCGCGATAAAAGCTATGCAATAGCTTAATAATAAAAAATCTATCTTCGCTTAAAAATTAAATACAAAAAGACAACCTTATTGCCACATATCTAACCTAATCATACAGTGCAGTTGTACAAACCCGCGTTGTGGAAATAAAGATGATTAAAATGCTACTGACGTATAAGCAATAAGTACCTATGTAAGTGGAAAATACAAACTACTATATTTCAAACTAAGAATGCCCGAGGAGAGGAAATTGTGAGAAGGAGAGAAACCGGTTACATTTTGGATAAGTCTGCGATATCTTGAATGATTCTAGGCAGCAAAATCTCGGGGCCCCCTTTGGGCTGTCGCCCTTCGAGTATCGGCATAATTTCATGGCAGACCGCGGCAATTTATTGGAATTTCTTGCAATATCGTCGCGCTCGACAAAAAGTACTATAACTATGGAAGTACTATAGCAACCATAAAAAGAATAGCTGTGCAATGATTGCATTGGAATTTCGTATATAGAATATTGAAATCCCATTTTGTAAAACAATTAGATAATTATGAATAAATATGAGAAAGTCGAAAAAGTGAAAAAAAAACTCGGCATTTCCAACTTGTACTCGTCTTATGGAAAAATATGGAACCCTATTTAGAAATTGTAAATACTATCGTGATCTTTATTAGATTACTTATCAAAGATAATATTTCGTTTCGTACATACAAAAATATTTAGATATTAGATCATAAAAACCAATAAAATTTTTGATGATTTCTCGAAAAAAAAAAAAAATGTTCGACAATGGAATTTTACCAGAAATATCCGTGAAATGATGCACGAACTTATTCTACCGATCGTCTATGTATCTATGGTAATAATGAGATCTTTCGTATGGATTTTAGGATGCGTTCGAATTAGAATTTACCTTTCTGTCAGTGGTGTACGCACTGCCTGTCTGTAGCAGTCTGACTGCCAAAACGCCAAATGTCGTCAGTTGTCTTGCTAAAATATAACGGTATCCTTATCGATCGTATGAGACGTCATTATCGACCATTATATAAGTATTTACCGTCTGGTCTATCCGTTGCATTTCGACGTATAGGAAGCAAGTACGATACTACAGTCTTTTCTGGACTACCGATGACTACTTAGACATTTTGCCCAGCAGTGGCATCATAAATACTGATGTTTCCGCGTTACAGTCTGTTGGGATCCAGTGCATTGGTATTACTGTTATAAAATTACGTGTAATGACGTTACGTATGATCAAAAATTTTACGATACTTTGCTTTCTTACTTGCGTAATGCATACGAGTGCAACAGACTTATTATTTGTTAGCAATTTCACTATTACGACTGGTAAAATATTTTTTCTTCGTGTGCCCTCTTGGCAATACACTCACCATTTGTATGTGTGTTTTTTGAGTGCAAGATAAAGAATAATTTCTTTTTTAATTTATAAGTTCAACATTTTATTTAGCTGGACTTTTATTTGACACTGCCTCATAAGAGTTCTATATATCTTTTTCAAACGTAACTGAAATCTTTTCAATTTTAATTTTAAGTACTGTAGCAAAAAATATCGGAATTTTATAGCTATGTTTGTGCACAATTATCAGCGCCTCTGCTATGGTAATATTATAAATATTGTTGTTATTACATCTTATCATTGTCCTTATATTTTAATGCGTTTCTACTGTTTTATTGTCTTTTGTGGCGTCGTCAATGTTGTTAATAAAATTATGTCAATTGCCTTGACCTTTTATCACAGTTTTTTTTAGAACACACTGACTTGTACATAATATGTTTAGTAAACGAATTATAGGGATAATTAATATGATGTTTACAGCATTTCTCTACATAAGTTGTATTTTTAAATACAACCATCATTAGACTGCCACAATATTTATTAGGTGTTCGATTTTAAACACACCTTTACATGATTTTTGCACATCACAGCTTTGAACGTTCATAAAAAACTCAATTTTCAAGATAACGACATTAGCTTGAATGTAGACCCAATATTAACTAAACAAACTAGCCCATTATAGGTTTTAGTGAAGGCCTTATCGAAGGGGTTTGATCCCCTCATATCTTGAGCTTTCCTTAAGATATGAGGGAGAGGTGGGAATACAAATGACGTTATATAGGTGATATGGCGTTATATGGGATTATAAATGACTATATACATGAGTTGGTGTCTCTGCTTTTTGATTCTTAGCCACTGAAGCTTGTTTCTATACTCAGTGTCGTGGCCGATGTTTACCTACTTACGGAGGTTAAAGATGTAACGTATGCATACATTTTGCAGTCATTCGAATTTAACCAATACGGCTTTGTTGGCATCTAAACAACATATAGTATCGAACACAATAAAGATTGCACCACGGATTGTTTAACGCTCACCGGAAGGAATCTTTGTGGCCGGCAGAGGCTGCTTAGACTACAGAAAATAAGTTTGCTGGTCTCATCACTCTAATAATAAGGCGAATTATTCGGGTAATCTCAAAACGTACTTTTCCTAAGCGGTCAATTTTGCCGTTAACAGTAGACAGAGGCCGCGAAAGCGACTTCGAATCTGGAACAAGACTTGAGGGCGGAGAAATATGTCCAATCTCGTAAACAGGCGAGGCGACCCACTGGCTTGCGAGGGCTAGTTTAGTGCCCTAGTTGTTTGAGGCAGGCTTTTGTCGGGTCGTGGCGGAACTGGACGGTAATTTGTCCTCGTCTAAGTGTTCGCGACTTATTCCAGGACAATACGTCAACAGCCGTTATAATAACATCCTGAAATGGCGGTCACGCCCCCAAACAATTGACACTCTACAACTGCGTCCTCTTACCTGTATCGGGATTATTTATTTATTTGTCTATGCGTTCTAGTACAGTGTGGCATTACTTCGCCAATTTAGAGGATATTTTTTTTTGGCACGATGGTTTTATCCAGTGATACCTCTCACTAGCTTAGTAGTGATTCCTCGCAAACAACTTAACTTTTCGACAGTTTTAATCGTTAGTACAGTAAAGTAATGTTTTTTTTGTCATTTTGTTCCATTTACACAACTAGAAAAAACATGTGAATGAAGTTATTCAGTTTACCCCATGCCCTGAAAAGTTTGTATCTCACAAATAGAGCGACGATATGTACTCAGGTAACATCTTCTCTGATGTATCTGCTGCTGTTATCTCTAATGGCGGTATATCGCTCCTAGCCTATTTTAATATATTTATGTGTCCAGTGGTTTGGTCGTAGTTATTCCCCTTAGGGGATTTTACCAAAGATTAAGCAATATACTTATTACATATTATCTAAAATCCATTCTGTAGAAGCTGATTCTGTCGCAGAACATCTTTAGCATTTTCTGCGTCCGTAATAATATGCACAGCATCTTGATTGAATTGAAAGCTCCGGTCGACATATCGAGTGATTAGCGCGCGGCCGGCGCGGGCGTCGGCGTCGCGTGGGGTGATACGTTATCAGTGACGTCACTAGACATAACACGAGAGTAAACAAGGCGAAACAAAAAGGAAGGAAGGAAGCGTACCTCGGGATTATGCTACCCCAATGAATCGGGAATGAATGGGGCCTGGGGCCGGGTAGCGGGAGAGCGTCCCGGCGGGCGGCCCGTTGAGACAGGTTAGGGTCGGCGGAGGTGTACCCTACGTATCTTATCAGACGCCCCGCGCCACGGGTCGCTTCCACCCCCTCTCGCCGCACCTGCGTGTAGGGGACTTTCCGCAGACGACACGGGATCATACATCACGCAACCTGGGCCAACGGCATATACCCTGACGCAGACATCTCCTAACCCAAAAGACGAAGACGTCTACAACGGTGTCTTCTGTCGATCGTAACGCAACGCGACACCGGTCAACGATAGCGACCCCCCAGTGCTCAGTATACAGACAGTAGCTTCTTTCATAGTAGTCATATTAGAAGATCACCTCGAAATAAGAGATAATAAGCTGGAAACTTGCATACACCTTCATTGTGGCGTTCTAAAAGTTGTCTCAAAAGTCTCATAAAATCTCGTGTCTGCGTCGTAAGTTATTCAAGGTCAAAGGACACAACAATCGAATTTTCGCGATTATCTAGGTTTTTATAGTTCCAATGATGTTAACATCTATTATAAAAATTGTAGAGCCATAAAATTTGCGACAAATTTTGTTCGAAACATTAATATTGTTCGAAACAGCGCTTAACCGTTTTTGAGATAGAGGGCGGAGAGCGCGCAGCGCTCAGCCATACATACTGTAATGCAAAGTCAACTGTGTGACCTTGAAGGTCACACAAGGTCTGTAATTAGAAACTAAATAAGAATTATGAAGTTTTTTTGACTATTACATTTTTTAACGTATAAAAAATATAAAACTGAATATCCGAAAGTTGAACATAAAACACGCTTTTCCTTGGTAGCCAATCGGCCCGATTGCGTTTCTTTGTGAACTAAAACGAAAATTATTTCAAGCGAACAAGATAGAGCAATACGTTAGAGCGGAATATGAAACGAACGATTGTCGATAAAAACTACATATCGAACTTATACTCGTCCGATTAAAGTTGAACACATTTCGTGCGGTGTTAAATTCATATAATTTAACTTTGTTGGTTTGTTTTAATGCGAAAAAGTGACAACCATGCATGGCACATTGCGCTCTAGCGTATTGCCCTGTCTCGTTCACACCAACTAATTTCCGATTTTAGTTCACGAAGAAACTCAATCGAGCCGCCTAATAAATCAGAAGTTGTAGATGATTTTCAGGTCAGTTCATGGTCAGGTTATGTTAAAGCATGTTTTTTTAAAACAAAAAGGCATAAAACAAAATATATTTTTTATTTAGTTTGACATAGAGATGAATTCTTTAAAAGGTTTATTGTGCAGTCGCGAACAATTCGTATAAAAGTTTCGGCGTAATGCCAAACAAAAGACTTCGGCTTCCTTGATGAAAGTCCTTTCAATCGAGTTATAGCGTGGGACTCGCTGGTATATCCTGGGACTTTATGATGAACGGGAATTATATAATGGTATTTAGAATGGAAAATAGAACACAGTTTAGTCATAGTAAAACAAGAACAGTATAACATCTCCATAATACGGACCGATTTCGCACTCATGCAAGCGCGCGTTGTACGTACTACCATTGATTTTATTATAAATCTATGGTAGTACGTACAACGCGTACTGGAGACTATGCCTACCTACTGGAGCAGATCTAGATTGTATTGTATTGAATTAATTTGCCTTTATAACCATTTAGCCACTATAGGAGGAAGTCCCCTAACGCCGGACGGCACTTAGCGTCGGACACTAATAGTATCTCGACAAGACGCGGCGCGATCGATACAAAGACGTAGAAAAAGGAAAAGCGTACGCTTCCCCGCACCATTTTCACCCATATTTGTATTGATCGCACTGCGACTCGTCGAGATACTATTAGTGTCTGGCGTTAGGGGAGTTGTCCCTAATCCTGTCGGTATGGTTGTAATATATTGCCTTTTGGCAATAGGCCACCATGTTGTTTGCAACAAGCCTCCATGCATCTTCACGTGGTGATGTCGATCAAGCCTTAAAACGTATTTGTGTCTTCCGCATGTAACAAAAATACGAATCGTGCCTAGCACCCGAATATTAACTACTTTTTGAGATGTCTTATCGTGATGTCTTGTCGTCTTTGTCACTGATAATTTTGCTCCCTTTGCGACAATTATGCTCGCTCTTCACTTGGCGATATCGACCAAGCCCTCAAACGTTTTTGCGTCTTCCGCTTATAACAAAGAAACGAATTGCGCCGTAGCAAATCAATATAAACTACGCTTTGATTGCCATGTCGCAACGCGGCGCGTTTCGCGTTTAGCTACCGTTAATCAATGCTAAAGTGGTCGGTGTTTTGTGTTAAAAATAGCTCGGGTGAGTATGGATTTAGCTCTCGGCTTTTTGGGGGAAAATGTAAATGGTTTGCCGTGTTAACGTCCGCCGTCGTCTCGCGTAAACTTGAACTTGAAACGTCAGAATGACTAATACCGAAGCGCGGCCGCCCAAACCCGCGCCTGGGCGGGGAGTTCCCCTATGGGCGGGCGGACTATTTACGCGGAATCGTTTACGCCGTTGGACGGTGATTTACTTACACGCATGTCGAGTAGCTTCTAACGGACGGCCAAACCAGACGCTAAATGACCATTTGGAGGCATTTCTGACGATGTTTTTTTCTCCGAATCAGTAACGATTTTTACATTAAATGGACAAAAACCTCCACGTAGTGCCTTTCCCTAGGCCAAACCATACGCTAAATGACCATTTCTGGCGACGTTTGTTCTCCGAATCAGTAACGATTTTCGCATTAAATGGACAAAGACCTTCACATAGTGCCTTTCCCTAGGCCAAACCATACGCTAAATGACTATTTCGAGGCATTTCTGGCGACGTTTGTTCTCCGAATCAGTAACGATTTTCGCATTTAATATACAAAAACCTTCACATAGTCCATTTCCCTAGGCCAAACCAGACGCTAAAATGACAATTTCGAGGCAATTCTGAAGATGTTTTTTTTCGAATCAGTGACGATTTTTATATTGAATGCACAAAAACCTTCACATAGTCCCTTTCCCTAGGTCAAACCAGATGCTAAATGACCATTTCGAGGCATTTTTATATGTTTTTTTCGGAATCAGTGACGATTTTTATATTAAATGCACAAAAACCTTCACATAGTCCCTTTCCCTAGGCCAAACCAGACGCTAAATGACCATTTCAAGGCATTTCTGGCGACGTTTTTTCTCCGAATCAGTAACGATATTGACATTAAATAGACGAAAACCTTGACATAGTCCCGTTCCCTAGGCCAAACCAGACACTAAATGACCATTTCGAGGCATTTCTGACGATGTTTTTTTTCCGAATCAGTAACGATTTTTACATTAAATAGACAAAAACCTTCACATAGTTCCTTCCCTTGCTACATTTTTTTACTATATCGTTAATATTTATGTAACGATATAGTAAAAACAAAGATTGTGTCACCCCAACACTTTCCCGGCAAGTAGCCAAGAACTGATTTCATCTGAATATTACTTTCATAAATAAATTCGATGGGTTTCCTCTCTCGGCAGGCGAACGAACCCGATTGAATTCCATTGCGACGCCTCAGGGGCGCAGTTCGTTTCTCGGCTAAGGGCGGGTTTAGATCAAGCGCCAACAGATAGCGTTAATATTTAATGAAAACGTATGGCGGAATTTAAATAGTATAGCTTGTGTATGAGATATTCCAACCAAAATTTCACAGATAAGTCTCTAAGTCCAATATTTTGAGAATTATATATGACTATAATAGTGCGCCCCCGGTGGACCGATTTTAACCACAATCTTTTAAACTCTTGCCATGACCAAATGATGCCAGCATACCAAATTTTAGCTCAATCGGATTAAGCGTTTGGGCGCTACTGTGGACACACATACTTCAATCGGAAAGTAGTCTTTATCGTCTCAGGGGGGCTCAAATGTATATTTCCGCCTTTATCTCGAAAAAACGTTTTAGCGCGCTCACAATATTTTACCTCCTCGTGGGCCGGGAAAGTTAAAAAAATAATGTAGTTATCGTTATAAAAGCGATATCGCTATCGATAACGATATTGTTACACTTATGCAATATACTTACGCGAAGGTTAGGTAGCGAATGGTTTCTTGTAGCTTTAGCCATAAAATTCATTTTGTTCTCGGATCGGCTCAACTTGCATCCCGGCGCTACTGGACGGTTTGCGCACCGTTCGCCGACGCCAATCGGCTGTGCACTCCGACTAATTGCTGAAGGAGTCTGGAGACTATGGAAATATATATCTCCTATGCAGCGGGGGTGGATGTTGACTTGTCGTCACCAACTCTTAAAACGACCATTTGGCTACTTGATCCTGAATTCAGAGCCCGGCAAAAGATGCCTTTGGTCCGAGACAGATTCAAACCGAATGACCGCTGAACATACGGCAGGTAGAAGTCGCGCAAGCAACTTCGAACCTGTGATCAGTCTGGAGGACGGAGGTATCCTGAAGAAGGTATCATGATAACTGGTAGCTAGGGGGCGAGACTGCCCGCTGAGTACCTTTCCCCGTGCCTCGCCGCAAGGCGCTGGCCTCTAACGGGCTTGGTGGCGGAGCTAGACAGTAGACTCTGTTGTATCTAAGTCTACTACGTTCATTCCGCAGCTGAAATAACGATCACATATAGTTATACCAGCATGGGGTGACGGATATACCCGTTGGAGTCGACACGGCCCTACTATACTGATGTGATATACTGTTGCTTTGATATGGCGAAACCTTCCCACCCTTGGGAAAATTGGTGCTGCCGACCGTCGCTTTTCTATAATAGCGCAGTGAGCTCTCAGACTATAAGTCAGAGGGCGACGACTCGAGGCCTTATCTCCGAAGGTCACACCGGAAGGGGTTCGCGACGTGAATGAAAACAAACAAACCGCAAGTAAAAACAATAAAAAGCGATATATTTATAAAGGTCACCCACAGCGATCGCCCCACATACGCGAACTATATCGGGGGGGGAGAGGGGCGATTCCCCCATAGCAGTATGCGTCCAACTCCAAGATATGCCGGTGCCAACCCCTTGTACACTTTCGCCCAGGGGTGACAATTTCGCTGGGGAGCAATTTGTTTGGAGGGAGCGGCGCGCGCGCACCTGATTCACCAAGGCTGCGGCTGCCGGTGCTTCATGCCAAAGACTGCTCCCCCATGCCAGGATATTCGCAGGAGCAGGTTTCTGAGGGGAACAATTAACCTCTTTCTGATTGCCCATGTATGGGAAGTTATTCCCCTCGATTTTACTCCATCCGCTAATCTACATAGGTCATCGCTCCATGCACATTCCCAACGAACAGCCTTGCAAAGAAAGCAAGCAACATGTCCTTCATAAAACCTGAACCGTTCTAGGGGGACCAGAAGCCACACAACGAAACAAATAAGATATTTGGTTGGGACAGAATAAGAAAGTCAAAATACATGGGGGGGGGGGGGATTTGAGTCTGTTTGATTTGATTTTTATAATTGATTCGAGGGTGTCTTGCCTTTACATGTAAAAAGTATATGTACACGCAATGAAAATGTAATAACTTCTAGCAAATGTAAAATGACGTATTCCACAGTATGTACTTTTTGGAATAAAAAAAAACACTAAAAACACGCTTTGACAAATGCACGTAAAAACCACATCATCAGACCTTGAAGCCTAATCGTGGTCAAAGTTCATTCCAAGACTTTTCAAACAAGTCCAAACACAGCTATGATACGATGTTCCATCATGAAGTTCCAGTTCATATCTTCCGACTCCATCATCAGATCAGTTCGACAGTACCATATTATTGTATTGTCATCAGAACTACATACATCTGCCAATTTTCATGAAGCTACGATCCTTGGAAGATGGTTAAATTAGTTACCTTAGATTCCATTACATAGTTACATACAGGTCGACCTAATAAAAGCGTGTTAAAAATATGATTATGACTATGACTATTAAACGCCCGAAAACGTGGAAAACGCCCGTAAATTCGAAATTTTTCATAGTCGTTTTTTTGTAAACCTTGTTTGACATCTAAAATGAAGGGCTTCTAAACGTCGCTAGTACATGCATTATTACTAAAATATTAATATTTGTATATTACAAACAAGTGGGACATTAAAAAACGTGATGTGGGACATCCACAAATCTGTTATATTCAAATAAAAAATCGACATTGACATAAATAAAAACGTTTTTTTTTTGTTTAGTTTCCCGTACGGAGATATTTAATAAAAGAAATTTCGGCCTGTCGTGAACAACCTATCAATATAATAGTTTTTGGCTTCTATATCTCTATGTGGGTGGATCTCCAGGTTAAACGGCTTAACCGATTGACTTGAATTTTGAAACAGACTCCTGAGGGGTCACGTAAGCGGTGTGATTCATATAAAGTATAAAAAAACAATATAGTTCAAAAATATTCAGATGTTCAACGTTTAAAAATGTGTTGGTCAAACCTTGAAATTTAAACATAGTCTCCTGAGGAGTCAAGTAAGCGATGTATTTCATAAAAAGTAAAAAATCTATTTAGTTCAAAAAGTTCAAACGACAAACCAATACCAAAACTATTATATTGGCTAATTCTTGTATATGTATATTCAATTTAGAAGAAAGTGTGCATCCTTGTCGGTTTCCCCAAAATTGCACCGTTTACAAAATTCAAGCGCCGAAATTGAAACGTAATAGCAGATCACGTGGCTGAGTCGGAATCCTAACGAGACTAATGTGGCGGGAAATTACTCGTGGAAAAATAGATAGCTGAAACGTCGGCGGGCGTCGCGACGCTGCTCCCCATGGCGTCGACGCCGCGGGATTGAATTATTTGTAATTTGAACGGTTTCGTTGGGGGCTGCGGCTGTGCAAATATAACACACGACGCGAAAATCGGCTCTCAACAAATATACAGGGTAAAGTTGAAAGTAGAAGCTGTAACATATGAGTGCAAAAAAAGAAAGGGGTTTACTGTTTATTTGCAGTAAAAAAGATACAGTAAAAAATCTATTTCTATACATATCTATAAATATTCTCGATTACAAGACAGAAAAAACTACATGATGAAATTACAAACAAGCTCTGCAATTGATGATATTCTTAAGTCATTTGCTTGATTTACAGAAGATCCCGTAGAAACATTCAAAAACAATTAAATACATTAAAAAGAATAAAAAACACGACTACCCTTACAGAAAGTGAACTATTGTATTTATAATTATATAGATATTGCACAAAAGTCGATTTTAAAGATTCTCATGCGAAAGCCGTATCGATATCCTTCGGAAGATCTTTTCAAGGAGTATAATGTGTTGGATACCAAGCAACTATATTTAAAAGCCACACTCTCCTATACTAAGTTTGACCAAATAAATATTTTTTCTCAAAGTACCATAAGAACGAGGTATTCCAAAGACCGCAATATAATAGTACCCAGAAGGAATACTGCTTTTGGTCAGCGCTCCTATACATTCATAGCCCCAAGGTTTTTCAATGCTCTTCCTGGTGATATAAAATCGACGCAAAATAAGACCCACTTTAAAAGGCTACTTACAAAATGGCTTATAAAAGAGGGACGACAAAAAATCACAAAAATATTGGACATTATATATTAATATATTAATTCGAACACATTAATATTTAGAATTTTATGTTATACTATATTTTATATCATATTAAAATTACTTTTTATTATTGTATTTAATATTATTATTTTTAAATATATCTGTATGTGTATGTATGTATGTATAATATGTGTATATATTTTCTTAATCTTGGTTACATGTTTATTTTCTACTCCTAATTTTAAGTATTTATTAGTTTTTAAGGTAGTTGTTGCATGTTTATTCTTTTGTGATCAAATAATTATTTTATTACGACAATTTTTTTTTTTTTCTTATAAAAATATTTTGTTTTTGTAATAATCACAATTATGAACAAGCACGCACAAAATTAAACGTTCACCTTAGAACAGGTCCCGGCCTAGTTAGGTGGCGTTGTCACTGGACTTTGCTATGTATTAATTTTCTGCTATTTATTCAATGTTTAAAATATTTAATGCATAGTTCCTAAGATAAAATTGTTTTAAATTATTCTTGAATTACTTAAATAAATAAATAAATAAATAAATTAATTATTTTTATAACGGTTTTTTATGAAATATTTGTGGTTTATATATATATATATATATATATATATATATATATATATATATATATATATATATATATATATATATATATATATATATATATATATATATATATATATATATATATATATATATATATATATATATATATATATATATATATATATATATATATATATATATATATATATATATATATATATATATATATATATATATATATATATATATATATATATATATATATATATATATATATATATATATATATATATATATATATATATATATATATATATTTTTATATTTGATAAGGTTTTGTAAATAATCCGTTCATAGGATGATGATTCGCAGTAAAATAAAATTAGTAAACGCTACTTGAATAGCAGCGAAGGAAATCCCAGCTTGGATTGGGAAACGCTTATGTTTGAATGAGATATACTTACGGATGTGCACGACTTTCGATTGTGCATGTTAGTTTATGGGTCCCTTTACCGTCGACGAACGATCACTCATCATCCATATATCTCAAAAATCGAGCTTTTTCCTTTTTGCAACACAAAATGCCTCCAATTGAGGCTAATTAAAGCGAAAAAACTAAAATAAAACACTTTGATCACATCGGCAAAGGCCGTTTCATAAATGGAGGATGACGTTTCGAAATAATTCAAAATTTCGTACGTTTCCAACATTTAAAATATGACATTATTTAAATAATGTCATTTTATTTATTTCATAAAACGTACGAAATTTTGAATTATTTCGAAACGTCATCCTCCATTTATGAAACGGCCTTTGCCGATGTGATCAAAGTGTTTTATTTTAGTTTTTTCGCTTTAATTAGCCTCAATTGGAGGCATTTTGTGTTGCAAAAAGGAAAAAGCTCGATTTTTGAGATATATGGATGATGAGTGATCGTTCGTCGACGGTAAAGGGACCCATAAACTAACATGCACAATCGAAAGTCGTGCACATCCGTAAGTATATCTCATTCAAACATAAGCGTTTCCCAATCCAAGCTGGGATTTCCTTCGCTGCTATTCAAGTAGCATTTACTAATTTTATATATATATATATATATATATATAGATTTATATATACATACATATATATATATATATATATATATATATATATATATATATATATATATATATATATATATATATATATATATATATATATATATATATATATATATATATATATATATATCCATATAGTTACACGTATATTTCCGGAATTTACTCAATCAGACCTTTTATTTAACACTGATCACGTTATATTGATGTTAATTTATTGCCATTTGGACATTTAGACAACTACGTACTTGATATTTGGATAGTTAAGGTACCCTATGACATCGATTCTAACAATACCGCACACTTCTAATCAGTTCAAGCGTTATAGTGGAATCAAGAAACGAAAAACATACGTAGATGAACTCTGAACACATTACACTCCTTTTTTGTTGGGCAGTCGTGTAATAAAATCACTGGCTGTTACGTAAAAAAAATGTAAGGAAGTTGACGAATAAATGTAAGGAAGTTGACGAAAGAATAGACGACAACAAGCTACCACTAAAACTAGTGGCCTTGTATTTAGAGATTATAGCTAAATAGTGGCGAGCTCGCGCGGTATATGCATGTCGACTATGGGACCAGGTTTTTAATGCGTACAAATGCATGACGACTATGGGACCAGGTCTTTAATGCGTACAAATGGCTACAGTTAGTTTTGAGGTTATGCTGCTTTGTTTGTTATGCCGGGAAGTTAAAGCGCATTTGATTTTGGCATGGAAACGCTTTCATACTATAGTCCCATACTAAAGTTCCGACAGAGTTAGCGATGAAACGCTGTTGTTGTCCGCATGTCTCATGGTCCAAGGGCTGCGGCGCGAAGTGACGTGTATATTCTAAAACTAGAACATCGTCCGTTACCTAATACGTTGTGATCACGTCATTAATCAGAGGAGGAAGGGACATAGTACATAGGAGCCTCGAAATTAAATCCGCGCGGCCACGAGGATATGTGTAATAATTTCAGCTACCTTTTCCCTGCCGGTCTCAAACAGCCACAAAGTAAGTTTTCCCTTTTTCATATGTAAGCTTTTGCATTGTTTTAACTTATCCTGAAAGTAATTGTGGAGTTTAGGAGCTACACAACTAAAGTGCCTTTGCGCAAATTTAGTTTTGGTTTTTTTAATTAGATGTTTTTCTGACGCGCAACCTCTAGTTAGAATCTTGTGGCCAGTGATGTTGTGCGTGTGCGGATTGTTGAGATAATAAAGTAGGGTTACTTTTGCATAAATCTGTCTAACGTCCAAAAGTCTCAGCTCTTTTAGTAGTTCGTTTGTTGGATATCGATGTGGCTTTCTGGACATGACCCTCAGGAGAGCTTTTTGCGCTTTAACAAGCGGATCTAACGCCGAACGACGTTATCAATTTAATTTAATATTACAAATATATATTACTAATAAATACCTGTATGTAAATGCAAATGTATGTAAATAATAATAGTATGTAAATAATACAAGTAGGCAAATGTATATATTTATATATAAATGAGAATAATATATGTATAATGTTTAATATTATATAAACATGTAAAATATCACCATAGTTCTATTTGCAGTATAAAATTACGTGCGCATCTTAATTTAAAAGAAAAGAATCTACCCTAGTACGGGCATTAACCTAGTTGGGTAGTTTTTAAGACATAATTTTTGTACTACTTTCTCTTAAATAAAGCATTATTAAAAAAAAAAAAAAAAAAAAAAAAAAAAAAGAAACAGTCATAGCTCCGCAACGGAAATGGTTACACAAATGATTCTTGCGTCGTCGTATAGATCTTGAGGTATTCTAAAAGTGACCTAAGCAGAAAAAAAATATGTCGTCAAGTGAAAAGTTGTGCTGAAGAGATGTCCACGAAAGACGTTTACACCCAGAAACGATTACGGTAGTAGATCCACACATTTTTTCCATTTTTGGGACTCTTTCAAACCATTTCGTTTGTGGTATTTGTTTGAAGCAAAGTGTATATCACATCGATTCCTTCTAAAATGATCATAACATTCTATTAATTGAGCTGCAATGATCGAGCTGTAACTAATTGGTAAAAATATAAATAAAAGTGACAATAATCCAATGTATTTTTATTTCTAGTGTTCGGCGGTCGTCGTTCAAAATATTCCATAAATTTGTATTCAAAAATATTTATATTTTTAGCTCGAATGCAATTGACTCGGATTTTAACAGCCCCAAGGCTTTTGGTTGATATTGCAATCAATTGGAATTAATCCCAATAGCCAATACTAGTCAGAGCGGTCTCAGCATAACTAGATAGATAATTGAAAAAAATATATAATCGTCGCCTTTTTGATTGTCAAAAATGGCAATCGACAATCCACCATTTCAGAATCAGAATGACACTCGAAAATATGTGAAGGAAGAGTTAACGTTTACGCTTAGAGCGGTACAATGCCATTGGATTTTATCGTACGAGGAAGTGCGAACTGAACAAGTTGGCTTGTCTGAAGTGTGACAAAATGAGTCATCTAGAAATATATATGGCTAAGTCCATCTGACGGTTAAACTGAGTTATCACTGGTATCCGATAGTTTGAAGAATCCTCTATCAGATAGTGTGTTTGATACCGAAACTGCTGTATACCATATTATAAGTCATTTTCAAAGTCAGAGCTAGACGCAACGTCGCGAGTTTTTAAGTCATCTGTTTTCATGCAAGTGCAATGGTTCAGATGTCATAATGCGTTGCGTATGTTGCGTACGTGGGACAAGTCTGGCTCTGCCTTTAATCTTTCATTATTTTGAATCCTCTACTGTCCTATGCGTGCCATTCTTTTATCAGCCTTAGATCGAAAAGTTTAGTTGAACTTTCCGATCCGTAGAAAAGTTCCGAGCGGAGGAAAAACAGTAGAAAAGTTCCGAGCGGAGAAAAAACAGTGGAAAAGTTCCGAGCGGAGAAAAAACAGTAACATGGGCTACAGTGCAAAGATGCATCATTTTTGTAGCTACAGTCACAAAATGCAGCATTTTTATATCTTTCGTTGGCCCAAACGACCCCCGTCTCGATTACGTCTGGAATCGATTAATGCGGCTTTGGATTTTAATTCGAGTAACGCGCGCGCGCGCCGTCCGCCCATTGAAATTTAAATGAATACTTTTAATTAAATCGGCCATTCCGCAGTAATTTTCTTTTATGACAATCCCTGCCCCCACCGTTTTGGATGCGCGGGGGTGGCGGGGATGGGCTTAGTTCCGGGCCGCGGCGACAGATGGCGCTTTTTTTTCACTTTGGCCATGCCTCGCTTTTGTGATGATTTGTAGGGTAGTTGCGAGAGGCGATGGTATATCCGTCTCTGTCTTTCGTCTCGATGCGTATTTCGAAATATCAGTAGATACATACCGAGTCTCCACGGATTGGCTTACACACTTTGCGGTTTACCAAAACTTTTTCTTATGCGGTTTACAGTGGCATACGCAAAAATAATGCGCAATGCTTACTATACGGTAAATCCGAATGCGGTATCGAACCCGATTCGTTTTTTATAAGCCGTGTCTTGTTTTTTCGGCGTACGTCTTCTGGGCTAATACTTTTTCTCATTAATTTGACTTGTTTTTTTTTCGAATCTCCTTCCAATTTTCTTAGAAGTTCGTTAAACGTTGACGCATGCGAAAATAATTGTAGAATTTCGTCCCAGCATCACTTCTCAGTTCATACAAAAGTGTCCTTAGTGGTCCAGATTTAAACGCCGCGATACAAATGAATGCACCCAAAAACTTTTATATGTTGTCATAATCTAAGCACGTATTCAGACTTATTTTTTTTATACTCACAAGGCATAATGTATTTTCGTGGAACCTACCGTGTTGCCTATTGACACCATCTTCTAGGTGGGAATTTGTAGCATCACGCAGTCAAACACTCAGGCGGTCACCCATCCCAGTATTGACCGCGCCCGCGTAACAACGAGGTGAACCGGTGTCAACGGGGCTACGGGCACTACGAAAGTTTCCGGGGGGGGGGGGGACGGACAACATTCAAACATTCATACCCCCCTTACTACCCCCCCCACCCCCTAAATACGTGCCTGATACTAGGTACATTAGTCGCAAATTCTCCCTGATTCTCAATTTTACTTGAATTTTTACTCTAAAAATTTCTAGGGGGGACGCGTCCCTGCCCCCCCCCCCCCCCTCGATACGTCCTTGATCTACGCCTATACCGGTAGAAAATAACAGCGCTCGTAACGTCGTCGTCGACGTCCATCTTTTACGAAACGTTCCAAAAACCTGATTAACAGACCGCATAATGTCAACCCGTGTTTTTTTACAGTATGCAGTTAAACCGTATCAGAAAACCTTTTTTAAGAAACATTAATATATTTCATTAAGGCGACGTACTACTTAAAAAATAAACCGTATCTGAGTTTTTAAGCCCCGCCTACTTACCCCCTCCCCTCGCGACGGGGCAGGTGTTTATTATGTTGACTCATCTCGCAGCGATATTCACTCGCTATCGATGTCTGGACTAAACACACTAGGTATACACTATTGCAATGGGATTTATATTTTGGGATTATGCAAGTGTCATGTACCTACGCTGGTGAAGAAGGCTACGCTTTATCATCATCTAAACTTGAACATTATATTACTTTCCCGGCTGCCACTGGTAGGGAAGGTGTTGTGATCGTGCGGAAAAAAATGTTTAGATAACGATAGAGATGTCCATTTTGAGGTCCACCAAGATGATTAAGACCATTTTCAGAGAAATGTATGTCTGTTTGCCTGTATGTAATCTCTCACGATAACTGCCGAGCCGTTGAACCGATTGAGTTGAAATTTGGAACATAGGGATAGTATCACCCTGGAATGCGCCCATTAGATTTTGGCTGTCAACTGTTAAACCAAACTATCACTGTCAAAAATTGACAGAAGCCATATCTTACAGAATTTCATTTGCGATATGTCATTTGAAATCCCCTGAAAAACTGTATTAAGAAGAGTCACCTGTCACTAATTAATTTTCGACATTTTAAAATTATTTTAAATGGTGATAGATGACAATTGGAGAAATGCCGTTAACTGTTTTGGATACAGTTTTCCAAGGGCTTTTAAATGACATAAATCGCAATTCATGTTCCGTGAGATACAGCTTTAGTATTTTTTTGATAGTTGTAGTGACAGTTTTTGATAGTATTTTTTGGCAGAAAAAACATTTAGAATCGAATTAAAAAACAACATTGTGTATCGAACTATTTATTCGCGGTATAATAGTTCTTTGAGGAGGACATAACGACACCCATCGCCTTGTACATTATCATTAAAAAATTATTTAATTAAAAAGTAATATAATTTATTTTTAGATACTGTAAGCACATCATTGTAAACTTTAAAGAAATACACATCATTAAAAATAAATAATTATTAATTAAAATATAAAATCATTAGGACAAAAAATCATGAAGACATTTCTGGTTGGCAAAGTAGTCTGTTATTTCTGAGTAGATACATACATATTAAATGTAAAGAGACGAATAAATACATTTAAAATTGCGCAGTACATTTGAGACTTCCTTTTTGTAGCCTTGACAGTGTCGCTTTGTAGTGGTGCGCCGACTTTTGTAATTAAAATTCATCAAATGATAATACATTTTCAAAAGCCTGTTCATCATTATTAATTAGATCTGTACTCAGCACAGATTTGGAATATCGTGTACTTTTCGGTGGCTCTATATTGCTTGTGCTTTGCTTTGGAGTGTTATTGGCAAGTACATTCTCTGTGAGTTCTTTGCTCACTTTGTGATGGAATCACTGAAAACTAACTACCGCTTAAGCGTTGGACAAGGGAGAGGAACCGATTTCTTTCGTTTTATCGTGTCGTTTCTTTTATTTGCTTCTTTCAAAGTGTATTCAGGCTCCCTTAAATCCATATTCCTTCATACTCCTGGATCGATAATTTCAGGTAATACACAGTCCATATAAAAACAAACAAGTTTTTTCCATGACATTTGTCCAAATCAAATCATTCGTCTGTATATATTCGGTTTTGAGGAGATCGTTTTTACCAGACCAAAATGTAAATAGGCACACTTCCTTTCCAGTTATATGTATCGTTCCAGTTACAGTTTCTTTCCAGCACACTTTCTTTAAAGTTATCCACAATACCACAGATAGTTCATACCTTGTTGAAAACTTACGTTTTTTCGTTCCTCAGCGATTAATTCGCAATTCACGCACGTTTGAGGTATCTCGTGCCAATACCAACTACGGGAAACATTCCATCGCTTATGGGCTGATATGCACGTACGACTCTTGTTTCTCCACCATCGACATTTTCAACCTCAACCAACCGACGTTCGTTAAAGAATTATTCAAATCAATTGCACCTAACGAGCTTGTTAATACCTATAGTAATTAGTTATATACTTTCTATACAACAAAATAAAATTCGAAATTTAAATTCTAAGTGTCAACATATTTTAAAATTTTCTCTCCTCTAAATAATAATTAAATAATAAATTTTAGTGATTATAGTGCAATTCTATAGTCTGGATTAACTCGCGGTTAACACGGGACGCGTCCCGAAGGATCTGATCGGTCTGAGCTGTTCACTTTAAATATTCGACCAGCGTGTCTATGGAAAAGTCGACCATCGAAAACAAGCGAGCTGTAGTTACTGGCTGAAGGCAGATCGACTTTGCTGAAGATACATCGGAGGACTTACTGAAGGTGGTGGTGGATTTGATTGACCAGCCACCTTTCGAAGACTATATGCAAAGACTCTCAGAAGGAGGTTACCGCAAGGTATAAGGACGATCAATTGTGCGCTGGCAGCTTAGAAGGATTACGAGACTCTTGTGGAGGCGATAGTGGTGGACCTCTGCAAGTGGCGATAGCTGACAACCAATGCCTTTTCAACATAATCACCGTTACCAGTATTGGAAAGAGCCCTTGCGGAAGTGCCAAGGGACCTGGCATATACACTGCCGTGAAGAGTCATGTGAAATAAATGGCGTTTTAGGAGTATGTCTACCGGCGAAAAATTGTCCAAAAACTGAGGGGGATTTGCCAAAAGGGAAACTATCACAATTTTGTATAATGTCGGAACAAGAGACTGTATGCTGTATTCAACACAGCCCCACGAGCAACAACACGAGATCATCAGAAAACCAGGATAAATCCAATAATGCATCTTCTATATCACCGCCTACTACAACAACTACCAATAAGTCACCGGTCATCTCTACAATAGCTCCAGAAAAAACTCAAACATCACCACAAGCCATAACTACCAATTTCATAAATGACAGTGTGAAAAACGAACTAAATCCGAAAAAATAGCTCTGCAATATTGAGTAAAAATTTAACAATGACAGTCATTGCTGCGTTAGCAATTAATTGATTTATTTTATTTTATCTGCATCCAAACTTTTCTCTGGTCGTAACGGTCTCCGTTCCATCGGGTTCAGAAGAGGGAGGAAGAGAGAGTGCACCCGTGGTCGCGCGCCCACCTGTGCACTATAATATAGCCTGCGCACTTGACTGCTTCCGAACAGTGGACTCTGAGAAGACTAAAGAAGTCACTAGAATCTACAATGCAGTCGCTGTGGCCGAACACGGCTAGAAGGATATATATACAACATATCAGTAGCTACCACAAATATTTATAAATATCTATAAATATTTATTATATATCTATAAATACCTATAAACATCAATAAATATCTGTATTTATATATCCACTATACGACCTATCTATATCTTTATTTATATCTATATACATATACACATACCATCGTCTAACTCCTTCTTCCTAATCACTTCCAATTCCCTACCTCTCCCATCGGTTTTCTATATATTTTTTATATTTAATATGAACTTTGTTTATTTTATAATTAATTTTTAAGTGTAATATGCTGAAATCCAAATGTGTAATAAACGATTATAGGCGTAATATTTTTCTTTTTTTTCTACATTTATGCACACGTATGTATATTGTATGCGCTGTATTTTTCCAGAAATAAAATAAAAAATAAATAAATAAAAAGAAATTATATATGGACCTGTCCTTGAACTTGAACGTACCAGTGATGTTTGATGCTGATTTCAAGTTTTCCATCTTTCTGTTTCCAAAATGTCACTTTTCTTTTTCTTGTCGCTTCCGTTAACCAGATTCTATGCGCTGTAATGGGAAATTTGACTTCAAAAATATAATCATCAGATATTCCATCTGGAGAAGCTCCCAAAAATGGAAATTTAGGGTCAATGAATAATCCACATTGCTGAATTTCCACTTTTTCTAGACATATTTTTCATTCTAGTGCAGTTGTTTCATTTTCTTTTCCATGGCAAATTGATGCTACGTTGCTCAAATCCCATTTTCAGTCATGGATTTAACTAAATTGGCGCATTTTGTGTGTTGTTAACTATTGACAATTTTGCCAAAGTTAGACGCAGTTACCATTTTTCTTCGTAATTCCAACCACTCGCTGCTTTCACCTTGAATAACCGTAAGTTTTTCAATTCGCAATCGATCATTTTTCTATTTTCCAATTCTTGAAATAACAGAGCTTTGCTTTTTTCGAATATTTCTGATGGAACATCGGGTTGGTTGCAATGTTCTCCATAATGCGAATTATTGTTTTTTTTTTCAAAAAAACTTTCTGCTTTTATTTCTTTTATAAAGAATGGATTTACTTAAATGCCTCTGTCTTCTTTATTCCACTTTTGATATCCTGCCAGAGGGACTTTTGCCTATATATTTTTTATGTAATCTTGAGAGTGGCTGTTTTGTATTAAATGATATAACTGCCGCATTACATCGCGCTTGGTAAGACTGCTTTTGGATGTAATTTGTCCTCTTACCACCAATAAATTTTGCAATGATGCCGTTAAACCTTTCGAGAACATTACTATCTACATCATGAATTAGGCTTCTTGCATGTATTGCTACCTACGTTTTAAGTTATGTAACGTATTCTTTCCCAAATAATGTCACCCATCAAACAACTCATTGCATCCAGTGTTTCATTTTCCGACAAACAATTTTAAAAACTTCTACATTTATCATGGTTTCCAAATGCATCTATCGGGGCGTTCAAAATGTCATTATACAGGCAATCAATTTTCTCATCAATTGAAAAGTTTTGACATTTATTATAAGCTACTGCTGATGTAATATTTCTTCGCATTTTTAGTTTTTTTTTTCACAGACATTACAAGTTGAATAAAAGCTTTTAAAAAGTAGATACCTACGTTTTGTTTTTTAAATTACAATTCTGCCTATCTGACGGTTTTCTATATTAGAACGGTCAGAATCGTAGCCTAATAGTATATTATATTTATACATGGTGTATAGCTCTGTCATATGGCTCTAACGCAAATGTATTGGCATTGTTTACTGTCCCCTTATATATGACACATTTTGACTCGCGGGAAGCAAGCTGAAGTGGCGCACTTGTTTCAAACTCGCATAAGATCACACCGGTCGTAGGTTCAAAACCTACCGATATGTATATTTTTTTTTTGTTTTTATACATAAAGAAACATTGTTATCAAATAAATGAACACTTTTTATTAAAAAAAAAGTAATATTGTAAATTAAAAAAAAAAAAAATAAATATTAAATATTATTTTACTTATTATTGTTTCTATTTTTCAACATATGATTTATCATGTTTTTAAACCTCTTTCATTTACACGGTGAAATAGCCATCTAAAACCGATATTTTTTTACTTCACATCTCCGATCCATCGAAATGTCAATTTGGTAATAATAAGTCATGAAACAGAGCGTCGCGAACGCAACCGCATATGTCGGCCTTCGAAGCCGAAATGAACCACGTTTCTAAGAGCCAATAACATTTCATTATAAAAGGTTGGCTGTTATGCCATTTGAATCAGTAATTGATCCCCACATAAGAACCATATTGACCCAATGTCGCTTGCGGCATTTTGAATGCCAGCGCGTCGTCGCGAGAAGAGCGCGCTCATCTCATTGTATGACAAAAATAATATAAACGGGCTCTGCAAAATATTATTTTTAAAATATACTGATATTTTATTTGAAAAAAATAATCGTCAGTACTACAAGTTTATTGTACATAGTTTATGTAAAAAAAAACAAACTTGAAAAAAACACACAGTAATAAGTAATATTTAACAGTGAATATGGATGAAAGTTACACTTTTTATATAATTTTTTTTAACAAGAAAAACTTATTTTTTTAAATTTATGCGAAAGCATTCCTCTTTACAACTATTGTTAAAATGCCGTAGTATTTTTTTTGAGTTTCTTGATCGTGCAGTTTAGTGTGAGGCACGTTTCAAAAAATGCTCTAAAATGAAAATTTCCTGTATAGCTCCCAGATTTAATTATTTTCCTCAATTTTCCAATACTTAAAAAAAAATCTGAAATAGCTATCTACTTAAGAAAGGTACTGTGAGTTACGATAATTTTTTTTTGTTGGCTAACATCATCAGTTATTTCAGTATGACTGTTCAAAAATTGCCAAAAAATGTAATTTTCGAAATTTACCTACATCGTCGCCTTAATAATATTACCAGATCATTATTAGAACATTATTAATATTACACGGGATTCCGCCGGATTTTCACACAGCGGATTCTAATACAAAATGACGTTTGTATCAGGGTTTGCAGACGTCAGGTTTTCTGACGCGTGTGCTGAATTTGCAGCATGCGCTCACATCCGCGATTAGGTTTGTGTTTTCCGAATTTGATTTTGTTCTACATACATTTCCAAACAATTCGTAAGGACTGCCT